>SJYV01009996.1:236802-298543 GCA_006410875.1 Neotragus pygmaeus
GATCCAACCAGTCCATCCTAAAGGAGATCAGTCCTGAGTGTTCATTGGAAGGACTGATACTGAAGCTGAAGCTCCAATACTTTGGCCACCTGATTTGAAGAACTGACTCATTGGAAAAGACCCTGATGCTGGGAAAGATTGAAGGTGGGAGGAGAAAGAGACAATAGAGGATGAGATGGTTGGATGGCATCACTGACTCAATGGACATGAGTTTGAGTAAGCTCTGGGAGTTGGTGATGGACAAAGAGGCCTGGCATGCTGCAGTCCCAAAGAGTTGGACACGACTGAGCGACTGAACTAAACTGACTGATTAGACGGTGGTGGAGTGGGGACACAAACTCGTGAAAAATGGAGACAGGAGTAGCCCTGGTGGGCGGGACAAGCAAGGAAGCGAGATAGTATTACAGACTGTTATCCCCACAAAGGAAAAGAAATGGGACAGAGTGGGAGACAGACACCAGGGAGTCGAGAACCGAGAAACAAACGAAACTGCACAGCCCCTGAGGGCGAGAGGGACCTGTTTCTGAAATCCCATTCTGGTCCCACCGCATCCCAGCTGAAGCCTATTTCCTGAATCTGGATGCTCATGTGATTAACAACTGAGAGCCTGCCCCAAACCACTGATGCCAGCTTGAGCGAATTTCTGTCCTTTGTAAACAACTCCTAGCTAAGACAGATGTGGGGATATGTGTGCACGGAGGGCTCTGTGTACCATGGAGGCCTCACTGCTTCAAACTCTGGTGAAAGAAAAGCAAAATGCCAGCATGCTGTTAACCCTTTCCAGTCTCTTTCTTATTGAAGCCCCTTCTGTTGTCACCAGGGGATCCTGGGGCCCTGGGGAACAAACTCCTCCCCATGCTATGGATGCAAAAATGGAAGCCAGATGACTCACCTAAGATGATAGAGCAAACGAGGACAAGGGCCTCTGCTCTCTGCCAGCCACGGACTTAAAATACAGTGCTTCTTACTTGTGAGCCTGAAATACTACATGCAGATGGGAGAAAAATCAGCCTGCCTCTCTGACGTGTGGATCTCAGGGATGGTGGCTGTAGTCGACAACCTTTCATAAACTTGCGGAGAAGAGGCCTTTTTTTTGTTTTATATCTATGCATATTTCTTTATTTTTAAATTTTATTTTATATCTTCCTTTGGGAAAGGCAATAAGTTACATTCAGTGAAGTATTTTTTTATAAACATTTATTTAAGGTTATATATTTCCCCCATTCCCAATACTTTGGCCACCTGATGTGAAGAGCTGACTCATTTGAAAAGACCCTGATGCTGGGAAAGATNAAGAGCTATATTTTTAAGTCGTGGTAGATGACCACAGTGAAAACAATTATTTGCTGCATGCTACTCCTGTGCCAGGCAATGTTGAATAGGTTTTATATACATCTTTCAGTTTATCCCCATGGCAACAGTATGAGTTAAGTATCATTCACTGAGTTTCAGCAGAGGCCTCTGGTTGATCTTGTCTGCTTGCTAACCGAGTATTTCCTCCCTATCTCTGTTCTGCCACATGCTGGTATAATATGTAAAGCAATATAGTAATGTGTAATATATGTAACATGTTATTACATAATGTGCACTTTTCTGAGCCTTAATGTCAAAATAAGTTTTTCCTTTTAAAACGTTGTGTTTATCATGTGCCCTATTGATGGGTGAAGATCAAAAGGAGGATTATAACAACTATTCATATTATTTAATTTTCTTATTCAGTGGTTTTGCTGCCCCAAGATGGCAAAGGGAAGAAGATGTAAAATGGCATGTGGGGCAGTTTCTTTTCTGTTTCTCTCCTGAGCATGTCATCTTCCTATATTTTATTACTCTTCTCACTCCTTTCATTCTAGCCCTAACCCTCAAGTTCACATGTATCAGACTTGAGAGCTACATTTCTCTACACGTCTTTTAAACACATGACTTGCTATGAATAGTCTTGGCTTGTTGCTAAAGAATCTGAAGAACAGAGCAGTGAAATGACTTGCCAAGTTTATAGAAATCTGTCAGAGAACGACATGAGCAGTAGAACTTATCCTTCCTGAGGCCTTGCTCAAATCTGTGGACTCTTCCCCAAGTCCCCCTCCACTTTTTCTGAAGGCAGAGTTACTCCCTCCTGGCCCTGTTATCTCATGTCACTTTATATATCCCTCAGCACAGCATATAATCTCAGGATATTGTGACTGGAGGTTTGTTTCTCTTCCCTGTTCGATCATGAAACCCTTTATTGCAAACATTGTTCCATTTATCCATGCATCCCCCGGGCCTAGAATAGCACTTGGCATGTTGTCGATGTCAGACAAGAATCCATTTGGGGAATGACTGTATCCATGCTGTACAGCTGGCTGCCATTTTTATTCTCATTCCTTGAGGTACTGCTTCATATGGATCCTGTTGTTTAGTGGGTGCTGATATAGAAGAGTCGTCCTATTGATGCAGCAAAATATATGAGGCAATGTGGGGTTCAACCACAGAAATTTCATAACAAAGATTCCATTTGCAAGTTAAAAACTCTGAGTTAAAGCAGACCTAATCCACTTACGGAATCTCCTTTGCAAAAACTATGAATGAGTTTAAACACAGAGGTCAAATTTCAAAATAAAATTTCAATATCATGGTCAAGGTCTTCTCAAGGCAGTCAGGGTTTTGTGTATTTGCATACACACACACAGACACACACACACAGTGTATGTGCTGCTCAAGGTCATTTCTGGTAGTTATGTAAGCTTTAATTTACATTTGAAACATTACTTTACCAAATTGTTTACATCCACGGATTTCCGACATCATTTCAGTTTGACCTGCAGTAAATTCCTCCATGTAAGCTCAAAAGGAGACACACCTCTATCCCAGATTTTAACTTGCAAGCAGAAGTAAGTTATTAAAAGAATTGGGAGAGAAGAAAAAGAGAAATAGCTGTGCTTCTAATAGAAGAAAGAAGGCAAACATTGATTTAATCAATGGATTCACTTTTAAGTAAGAGAACAGATGTTTTCTGTTAAGTCCCTGGTGAAAATTCAGTAGGCGCCAGTGATACTCTGGGACCAGTGGCTTCTGATAAAGTTTGAGATGAAGGTCTGGGCTGTTCGCTGAATGAGCTTTTGCACAGCAGGCCTGTCCCTGTGGAGAGATTTTTCTCCTGAATTCTCTCTTCTTTATGCGTTCATGGGCTCTCTTCCACTGTCCATTCACTTATGTTTTGTACCCCGTAGAGTAGGCAATAGCATTACATTTGTACATGGTTGTGCTGTCTGAAAATATTAACTGTCAAGAATTTAAGTTTCTACCCATAAGTATCTATTTGACTCTTGCATTTTCAGGCCCCACAGTGTTTTCAGATCTTACCTAGGTTATGGGCTGCTCTCTGAGCAGTTAGGTTTGAAGAGCGGTTGAGGTGTTAGTTTCCCTGATGCTGTCTTGTAACCTGTACTATGGGAACATTAACCAGAACTCCCCTCACCAAAACTTCAAAGGGTTCCTCCAAATAGTTCTAAGATTCTACATTCCCCAAAATGCCAGCTTTTCTTTTTCAGCTTCTTGAAAATTGCCTGCCGTAATATGAGCCTTTTTCTTCTATAAACACTCAAATTATGCTAANGAACTCCCCTCACCAAAACTTCAAAGGGTTCCTCCAAATAGTTCTAAGATTCTACATTCCCCAAAATGCCAGCTTTTCTTTTTCAGCTTCTTGAAAATTGCCTGCCGTAATATGAGCCTTTTTCTTCTATAAACACTCAAATTATGCTAATATCTTGGAATTTCATTGCCAAACACAATTTGTTATTACGATTTCAAGTAATACATCATCTTCTTTGCCCTTTTCTTGCCCATGCAGCCATCATCTCATCTAGCATTTGACAGACAACACTGCTGGGCTGGAAAATCCTTATGATCAGGGAATGCTTTATACTGTTTTAGATCTGGCTTCTGCTACACAGTGGGAGTGCAGGAACTGTTTGTTGAATGAAGCCAGGTATCTCCTTTATAATTATTTATTGGAAGGCATGTGTTGGCAGACCATTATAAAATTCCCACTGAGGAAAGCGAAATAGCCAGATAACAAAAGTAATCTGTTCCTTGCTCATATTTCACATAATGAGTTCCCCCCTTCTCACCTATGCATTTTGTATTATCTGATAATCTTGGTGTATAGCTCCATTTGCTTACACTTAGTCTGTACTGACACACAAGTATAAGAATATCTAGAACTACACAGTGGCTGTTTTGTTAAATAAACTAGTCTTAAAAACTGGTATTGTAGCATTAGCAGGCTAAAAAAATTTACAATCTAGTAATTTCCACTTTTGGAGAAGGCAATGGCACCCCACTCCAATACTCTTGTCTAGCAAATCCATGGACGGAGGAGCCTGGTAGGCTGCAGTCCATGGGGTTGTGAAGAGTCAGACATGACTGAGTGACTTCACTTTTCACTTTCATGCATTGAAGAAGGAAATGGCAACCCACTCCAGTGTTCTTGCCTGGAGAATCCCAGGGATGGGGGAGCCTGGTGGGCTGCCATCTATGGGGTCACACAGAGTCGGACACAACTGAAGCGACTTAGCAGCAGCAGCAGCAGCAGCAGCAATTTCCATTTTATGAGAGATGGAATAAGTGACCATTTCCCAACACCTGTTTGGTATACATGGGCACCGAGTTGGAATAGCATCTCACTGATTGACCAAGTTAAATGGAGGGGATGACAAAAAAGGATAGTATTAAGACACATGGAAACTCTTCCATGCTTCCTTTCCCAGTGGAGCTGTATTGGATCTCTTCTGGTTCTCACCCTTCAGTGTCATCCTTTATCCTGTTCCTCAAACTAAAACATCTGCAGTAGGAGCAGGAGAGTGTTTCCAAGGCAGGAGCCTGAGGAATGCTTGTTTGAATGAAGCTGACTCCTTACCCTCCCCAAGGGGCAGAGGTGTTGATAGTTTCCATCAGTAATGACCTCATAGGAGAGCCTTGTGCATCTCAAAAGCCACCACAGCTGGCACTGATTCAGGAGAAGCTGGAGCCTGAGCCTAGGTGATCATTGAGACAGAGCTATGCTGTCTCCTTCTGGGTGATCTGTTGGCCCCTTTCTAAACAAAGCTTGGGAAGAAGCACAGAAGAAAACTTGTTAAAACCATATCTGTCCTCTAGAAGGAGAGCATCCAGTTTCCCAGCCTTAAAATATTGAATGTGCTTTATTTAGAAATATTGCAATAGCTTTCCTTCTTCTTAATAAAACCCCACAAGTAATTACTCAGTTCATGCATTTGCTCATGAATCAACCCAGATGTGGTGAGTACCTGCCGTGAGGTAAGTGCTGGTGAAAGAAAGTGGAAGTGAAATCTTAGTCGCTCAGTTGTGCCCTAGTCTTTGCAACCCTATGGACTGTAGCCTGCCAGGCTCCTCTGTCCGTGGGGTTCTCCAAGCCAGAATACTGGAGTGGGTAGCCATTCCCCTCTCCAGGGGATCTTCTTGACCCAGGGATGGAACCTGCGTCCCCTGCGTTGCAGGAGGCCACCAGGGAAGTCCTTGCGATACAACAGGAATACCATGGAGAGCAAAACCAGAGTCAGCCTGCCCCCGTGAAGCCCTTAGTCTGCCAGAGAGGGGTGTGTGTGTGTGTGTGTGTGTGTGTGTGTGTTGGTCTCAAGTCATGTCTGACTCTTTGCTACCCCATGGACTATATAGCCCAGCAGGCTCCTCTGTCCATGGAATTCTCCAGGCAAGAATGGGTTGCCATTCCTTTCTCTAGAGGATCTTCCTGACCCAGGGATCGAGCCCAGGTCTCCTGCTTTGCAGGCAGATTCTTTGCCATATGAACCACCAGGGAAGCAGAAAGATAGGGCCCAGTCAAGGAGTCGCACGGTTGTAGAAACGGAGGTCAGTTCTCTGAAGGGAGAGAATGTTGTCCTAAGAAAGTACATAAGAACACATTTCATATAGTTTGGGGACAGGACAGGATACAGTTTTAGCTCCAGCCTTTGAAGCACAATGGAAGTCACTGGGTTAAGGGGTGGGGAGGAGAGCTTTTAAGGCACGCGGAGCAGCATGGCCAGTGGGGGCTTGCTCAAGAAGCAGAGTGGAAATTCCAGGGAAATGTGCAGACGTGGTTCAGCTGCGTCTTGAGCTAGAGGCAGGTGCAGAGCATGAAGACTCTCTCTCTGTCCTTATACAACCTGGCTGTGGTCTTCACCTCCTCTCCAGTGACTGGATGAGCATGCAGTCATACTGAGCTTTGCTTCTTTCAAGCATAGTGTAAGGAACAGTCCCTGAACACAGGAAGCTCCAGAAGGAATAATTATGCCTTTCATGGAAGTGAGGAACGCTAGGCAGAAAGAAAATCTAGCCCCTGGGCTTCATCATCTGGCTTCCAACCATTGAGCTGATCCTGGGGAAGAATAACTCTAGAAAGGGGACTTCATTTTCTTTCCAGCAAGAAAAGCTATAGCTTCCACCTTTGCTTCAACTAACTTAAGACCCTGCCTTGTGCGCAACTAACTGAAGTTTCTTTTGTGATATTATCAGTAGAAACAGAGACCAACTGTTCAAGGCCAGTCGTTTTTTATTTCTTTGTGTAGTTATTGAGTCTCTTGCTTGCTACACTGTTAAATGGAGCTAAACTCTGCTTTCTGAATAGAGTTGCATCTTCATCTGACTATATGTGCTCTCCTGAACCTAGTGTTCTAAGCTTATCTTCATTCTTGACCCTCTTTCTTAAGCTGTTACTGCTGTTGAAATTTCTTCTGCAACATGCAAAACTGACCATATGGCTTCCTTGCTGAAAGTCATTCAAAGACTTTTCTTCATTAACTAGAAGATAATCAAAAGGCTTAGGAGGATGTTTCAAATTGTTTATCATCTGGCTCTGCTGTATATGAGCCTTTGCTGTTGCCACAAGTGAGTTTTCAGTTGTTTTCTCTAGGTGAACTCTGCATGCGTGACGCTCAGTCACTCAACTGTGCCCGACTCTGTTGCAGCCCCATGGACTGTAGCCTGCCAGTCCTACATGGGAATCTGTCCATGAGATTCTCCAGGCAAGAATACCAGGATGGGTTGCCATTTCCTCCTCCAGGAGATCTTCTGACCTCGATATTGAACCTGTATCTCCTGTGTCTCTTGCATTGGCAGGCTATTCCCAGGTAAACTCTGACCTGCTGGCAAAGATTGTTTACCACTGCTGATTTTCAGAAACCATTTGTGGCTCAGGGTCAATTTTCTTTATTTCTATTTGTATGCTTTGAGAGCACTAAGAAAACAGTTTGTCGTAATTATTTTTCTTTGGTTTTTCGTCTGCAGGATTCTGAAAGGAGGCATCTTGTTAGTATCCCCACCACTTAACATGGTGCCTCGAACATGGTTTTTGCTCAATAAATACTTATTGAAAAAAAATGCATTGATTTAAGATACTAATGGTGCTAACCACAAGACAGGGTGAGAGATGAGGGGGGCAACTTTCCTAAAGACACAGAAACAATGGGAAAGTTAACTTCTTTTAGAAGTTCTAGAAAGGTAATAATTCACTCTGGGAATTCTATACCATTTCTGTGATAGATGTTTGTAAGTGAAGCAATCAATAAATTGATTGCAAAAATATACCTAAATCTTCACCCTTCCCTGTATGCACAGCCTTTGCAATAAAACTTTTCAGCCCCTTCCATTGAGAGGTGGAGTCTGTTTTCCCATCCTTTGAATCTGGGTGGGTCACATGACTTTTTTCAGCCAATAGAAAACTGTGGCAATGACTGTAACCCAGTCCTGATCCTAGACTTCCAGTGGCCTGCATGATTCTTCTGTCTCTTGGAACCCCGTGCTGCATGAGAGCAAAGTCNCATGACTTTTTTCAGCCAATAGAAAACTGTGGCAATGACTGTAACCCAGTCCTGATCCTAGACTTCCAGTGGCCTGCATGATTCTTCTGTCTCTTGGAACCCCGTGCTGCATGAGAGCAAAGTCTGTTCTGATGGAGAATGTGAGGCTAGGTGGTACAGAAATAGATCGTCCCAGCTGAGGTTTCCCCAGAGCACACAGTTCTCAATAGACTTGCCAGTAGGCTGTATATGGCTGTGCAAGCGAAGACCACTCAGCTGAGTCCACCATAAACTGTAACCAGCAGAATCATAAGCTAAATAAATGTTTCTTTTATGCCACTATATTTCAGAATACTGTTATAAAAATGTTTCTCAGTAGTAATCTATTTGTCTTATTTCATAATTTATTTTTTAATTCATAAAGTATTTATTAAGTGCATTCTGCAAATCAGTGTTTTAGGTTTTAATGAGATGGATGGGTATATAAGATATAGTCCTTGTCTATAAAGGAGTGTGATAAAAATTCCTAGGAGGAAAGTGAAAACAAATGTATACACAGGCAAAGATGCTATGTTTAGCGCAAAATTCCAAATAGGTGTGATAGTTAGTGCAGCCTTAAGATCCCGTTTCCTAACTGGCTGATATTTAAGTATCTTCCAACATGAGGAAACAGTATGGAGTGACCTGTGAGCGGAGGAAACCTTTTGGAAGTCAGTTCCCAGTGGAATGGTCTGATGGTCTTTACTGAAAGCCATAGACCACCTCAGCTGCACAGTGTCATCTAATACTGAGGCTAGGAGTGGGACCTACCAATAAAATGCTGTCTTTTATCATGCAACATAATTGGAAAAATATTTCACAGAATAATCAAATTAGAATGTATAATAAAATTTTAATGCAATAAAGTTTTTGTAAAGCCTCCACTGCTGTGAATTTCATTTTGAATTGATTCATGTGTGAATTCTGACATTTTGCTTGAGGAGGTACTGACTGATATGGAAAATGACTAAATTTCCAACAACTACCAAATAGCTCAGGATATCCCCCATGCTGGGATGTTCTAAGAATGGTCTCCAGTAATCAACGTTTTTCCCCTAGAGCAACTTGAACATGTAGCCGGGACTCAAAAATAATTGTTGAGTTGAAGTAACTTAAAAACTTTCCTGTTTGTTAGAAATAAAAGAATGACATTTCTTCAAAGAAAACATACAAAGAATCAACAGACACATGAAATGATCCTCAGCATCACTAATTATGCAAATCAAAACAACAATGAAGTATCTCCTCACAGCAGTCAGAATGTCCATCATCAGAATGTCTACAAATAATAAATGCTGGAGACAGTATGGAAAAAAGAGAAGCCTCCTACACTGTTGGTGAGAATGTAAATTGGTATAGCCGCTAAGGAAAACTCTAATTTGGAAAGACATGCACCCCAATGTTCATTGCAGCACTCTTTACAATAGCCAAGACATGGAAACAAGCCAAGTCCCCATTGACAGATGACTTTATGAAGATGAGGACTGAAAAGAATGAAATACTTCCACTTGCAACAACATGAATAGACTTAAAGAATATCATACTAAGGGAAGTATTCAAACTGAGAAGGACGAATATTATATGACATCGCTTATATGTGGATCTAAAAAACAATACAGATGAATCGACTAATATATGCAGAACAGGAACAGATTCACAGACAACTAACTAAAGGGGAGAGAAAAGGAAAGGAAGCATAAATTAGGACGATGAAGTTAATAGACACAAACTACTGTCCATAAAGAAAATAAGCAACAAGGATTTACTATCTAGCACAGGGTACTATATTCAATATCTTTTAATAATTTGTAACGGAAAATACTATGAAAAGAAAATTTATAATTAAATTACTTTGCTGTGCACCTGAAACTAACACAATGTTTTAAATCAAGTTTACTTCAGTTTAAAAAGAAAGAGTGAACATTCGATGGTTTTCTGTTTCAGTGATTTCTTGAAGTATCTGGATGATTAGAGGATGGAATATTCTGGCTTAATTAAATGGTCTATCAAAAGA
Source organism: Neotragus pygmaeus (assembly GCA_006410875.1). Taxonomy (NCBI): domain Eukaryota; kingdom Metazoa; phylum Chordata; class Mammalia; order Artiodactyla; family Bovidae; genus Neotragus; species Neotragus pygmaeus. The sequence continues at coordinate 246,652 of SJYV01009996.1, forward strand.
TTAATTTTTATTTTATATATTTATAGTTTATCTGATAAAAGAGTTCAGTAGAAATACTAACACTAAAATGAGAGTCAAGTTTGACTTTTTGTTATAGTCTTCAAACTTCATTGTGTAATACATAAGCAACATATTTTGGGGATTTCTGGATGTTTGTGTTCTGTATAGTCATGAGTTTCCTACCAAAAAAAAAAAAAATGCTGTCACTTATAGTACTATGCCCATACAACCAGAAGTCAAACTATAAACAGTCCTGAATTTTTCACTTTTAATTTATTGTTTTACATGGTAGCACATGGTGTTTAATTGTCAAAAAGGGAAGTTAACATATAATGTAGAATGCTTCTTCCTGTATTGAAAAGAATTTTTCTCCAGATGTGTAACAAACCTTCTATATGCTTTTCTATTTTGTCAGTAGCCATACATACCACAAATATCAGATATTTTTTCAAAATTCATGTGGAATTAAAATAGTCTAACAGAGAAAGAGTTTAAATATAATTTAGCAGAAAGTCAAGTAAAATTATACATATTCAGTTTGAAATTCAGGCCAAAGCAAAGAGATTTACACCATCACAGCATGGGTTTGCAATAAAGATATTTTAGTGAGGTAGATGAAGCCAGGGTATCAAGGAATATTTATGTTATTTTGTACAAAATATTTAGGATGAAAAATGTGGGCACTATATTAAAATTAGTTGACAGAGTAAGGTTCCAGGAGACACCAAGTTTTGCTTTGTTTTGTTGCAATTGTTATTATTTCTCTTTTCAAGCTTGGGTAAATCAGAGACAGCTGGAAATTTCATTCAACCAACCAACTAACCAATCAGTAGCTCGATGAACTCTGTTGCAAAGATGTCCAACACTCTGTGTACTTTCCTATCTTGCACTCAATTAATAGTATTGAAGCTTAGCTGAATGGAATAGAATCTTTGCCTTAGCCGCTTAGTAGCTCTGTGTCTTAGGGTAGTTCCTTTTGCCTCCCTAGGGCTATAAGAGGTGACAACATTATGAGTTATAAAATTCTAAATCTTGGGACCCACAAATCATCAAAGTCAGAACATGGTCTTTATCTTCTTCAGGAACAAGTATCATTTTAAGATGATAAAGGAAATAACCTACACATTTGCTGGACTGTACACTTGTTCCATTTATTAGTACTTCTCCAAGCGTGACCTTGAGGACAGATAAGTCCTCAAGAAACAATGGATTATTGGGTGTCTTGTAATTCATTTCTCTAGATCTCAACAACCTAGAGAGGCTTATCTGGCTTCTGCTTCTCTACAGGGGTCACGTGGCCTAGGTATTGAGTGGTTAGAGCCAACACTGATGTTGTTGCTTCTGCACATGGTTCCTAAGGTTTTAATTAGTGTTCTTTAATAGATATACTAAGTAATGAATATGATGTGAGCTTATCTTTTTGAAAAAAATTCCTTGAAAGCTGTTGGAATATAATGTTGGTATGATTATCATGATATGGCAAAAACTGACCACCACCACCACCTCCCCCCCANATGTGTTTAGTTTAGTCTTTGTGATAAAGGGCTTCCCCATTTATCTCAGAGGTGAAAAATCAGCCTGCAGTACAGGAGTTGTAGGAGATGCAGGTTCGATCCCTGGGTCAGGAAGATCCCTTGGAGGAGGGCATGGCAACCCACTCCAGTATTCTTGCCTGGAGAAGCCCATGGATAGCGGAGCCTGGCAGGCTGTATAGTCCATGGGGTCGCACAGAGTCAGACATGACTGAAGTGACAACCCAGATAAATAAAGTAGGTGTGATTACCCCATTTTACAGGAGAGGAAAAATTGAGAGAGGTTATTGCTCACTCATTCATTTTTCAACACATATTTGTCAAATGCCTCTTCAGACACTGTTCTAGGTTTGGGGAACAAGCACTAGGGGGTGATGTGGGAACAGGATTTTTGCATCCATAGAGTTACATTCTTGGGAGTAATTGTGGTCAGGTGATAACTAGCGCTAAACAAGTAACAAGTACACAAATAAATACTTTTCCATACTGTTAAGTTTATGAAGACAGTACAAGATAATGGTAGACTGGCTGGGAGGTGAACATAAATGGGAGAAGGGAGCACCAGGGAGCACCTCTCTGAAAAGGTGACATTTGAGTTGGGATCCAGTTTGTCTCAGTGGAGTAACTAAGATTTTAACTTAGGACTCTCCTAGTGCTAGATATTCTGATAATAACCTTTCTTTAACTCTTGATTTAAACACTAAAATACTAAAAGGTCTATATTAATAACAGAAAAATTTAAAAACTCTAAGTACCTATATCTTTTTTCCTCTTGAGATTGTTAGGGTCAAATTAAGAATGAATGGAATGTAAAATCTGTAAAGAGTTATGTACACTACAGCTTTCTTCTTCTTCTGTGCCCTGGCAGTCTGGCATGGGATGCATGCCGAGAAAGTAAAAAAGAAAAGGAATGAAACACATACGCTATATTTTGGTTGAAGAAATGAGGAGTATAGTGATGTAGCAATAAATAAAACATGATCATATTTATTCTTTTTCTGCCCCCAATGTCTTGAGAAAGTAACCTTCTGAAGATGAACATCAAAATCATCAAAAATTCACTGCCATGAAAATGATGGTTAATATTTTGGCATAATTTTTTCTAAGATTGTTTTATATGCATTTCTAAATAAACTAACTTTAGATTTGAATATAGACTTTTCTTTTGTATTTTTTACTAACATTACATTATTAGTCTTATGTTATTTAAACTTCATGAAACATAATTTGTAATGGCCCCAGAATAGTTCATCATATGGCTATGCACTAACTAATGTTTTTAACCATTCCCCTGTGTTGAACATATAACTTCATCCAATTTTTTTTTTTGCATCCTAAATAATACTGAAATGATCCTTACACATATTTCTATGTTTGTTTGCCTCATAATGTCCTTTGGATAGCTTTCTAGAGTGAAAACACTGTCAAAAATTGGAAATTTCATTCAGAAAATTGCTGGGAAAATGTTGCTAGGTAGTTTCAGGCTCTCTTGCAAAGCCACGTTTGATGTCCTATTTCACCACTTTGAGTAACTGACTCACAAGTGAAGGTTCTGACTTCCAAATGAAAGTCCCAGTGGGAGCCCATGGTCTAAACTTATCAAGCTTGATAGTTATTTGTCCAATATTCTGTTAATCAAAACTTATTTTCACCAAAATTTGAGTCCATGTCCAATGATAATTGATACTCACAGAATAATACTGAGATGCTGAAAAACCTGAATCATCAAAAATGAAAAACTTATGTTCAGAAGAGCTTTGTATTATGTATTTTAAAAATTATATGTTACTTATATAGGATTGTATTTACAATTTTCTAAACCTTAAAAGAATAACAGTTTTTTTTTTATGCTTGTATGTTAACTCTTTCGCTAATCATAATAGCCCAGTCCCTAAAGTCAGGTTTAGCAACAGAGTTTATTACATAATATAACATAGTTTGTTCCTCATTAATTAAGTAAATAGGAGTGTTAGGTGAATCATACACTCGTTCTGTGCTGTTTTACTTTCCTCAAATAAACTTTTCTCAATTTTATTCAAACCATTCTTTATTTATATTGAAATCTGTCAGAATAGCCACGAAGCCCATCAGATGGCCTTAAGGGATTAGCAAATTATAATTTAGCTGAAAAATGACAATTTTAGCAGGTCAGCGTTCCCCTCTGGAGACTAAGAAATATGCATCGACTACACCAAGAAGAGAGATGTTTATTTGAAACTTATCTAAACAATCTAAAACCCCTAGGTGGAAATCTTGAAGAAAAGGGATTTTCCTCTTTCTCACTGTTAGATATTCAAGGAACATAGAATTAAATAGCCCATCTGGCTTTGTTGCCTGGGGTGGAAAGGAAAGGGAAAGAAAGAGACAGAGAAACTCAGTAAGAAAGAACTTGAATTTGGCTGAAACTTTAATCCAAGAAAGGGAAGAATAATGTACTGTAAATGAGGTATATTTGGAATAATGTGTGATTATAAGAAAATTTAAGTAAATGAAATTGAAGTTTATATAAACAATGAAATAAATGCAAGCATAAATTACCCAGTATCACCTTCATCTTTATCCATTCATTTTAGGCCTTGGTAAATGTATTCTATTTCACTCAGTGGGCTTATCTCTAAGTATAGCTATAGGAGAAATGATTTCCTTTCAAACAGTTCATTTCATAGTCAAAATATCTCTTAAAGCTGAAGTTGAACAGAAGCTCAGTTCTTATTAAGGTAGGACACACCATGTGGTGGAGTAGCTACTGAAGTGGGATGTTGAGCTTTTCCACTTACTGATCTGGGACTTCAGAAAAGTCTGATCACATTTCTGGACCCACTGTCTCCCTCTCATTAAAACGATAGTATTGGAATGCTAATTTATCTCTTAGGTCACTTCTACTACCTACCCCTTAAAATATGAAAACCCTAAATTTCATAGGTACCTGATGTATCTTTTTCTCTATCATTATTCTGACTTTTCCCTCCTTCCCTCTATTTTTGAAATTTACAATTGTAAGTGTGTTTGATTGCTGTATTAGAAGTATAAAAATAAATTAATCTTATGAATCATTTTGTCCTTAATTTCCAACTTACTAGAGAATGAAGATGGTCTTTTGTCTCTTTTGTGTTTTCGCATAATGGCTAATTGTTTTTCTGTGCACAGAGGAATTCCTAGCTCTGTTTTTAACTGACTGGCCAATGTCTTTACACACTCCCCNCATTTTGTCCTTAATTTCCAACTTACTAGAGAATGAAGATGGTCTTTTGTCTCTTTTGTGTTTTCGCATAATGGCTAATTGTTTTTCTGTGCACAGAGGAATTCCTAGCTCTGTTTTTAACTGACTGGCCAATGTCTTTACACACTCCCCATGGAACACTGTAAATAAGATAAACAGATGCATATGTTGGATCACTGAATCTCCATTGTTTAGTCTGTATGTGTGAGGCCTGAGGTTATGTATCCAGGTTCTAAATCTTTGAGAGGTCAGAATCATTATCCTCTGCTTCTTAGAGTTATTTATCAAGCTCAACAAACCACCCCTTTCTGAGTGCCAAGTCAGCTGGGAGAACTAATCGTGGTAAAAGTGAAAGTGTCAGTCACTCAGTCCTGTCTTTTTGCAACCGCAGGAACTGTAGCCCACCAGGCTCCTCTGTCCGTGGGATTTCTCCAGGCCTGAATACCGGAGTGGGTTGCCATGCCCTCCTCCAAGGGACCTTCCCGATCCAGGGGATCGAACCCGGTCCTTCCACATTGCAGGTAGATTCTTTACCGTCTGAGCCACCAGGGAAGCCCAAATCATGGTAAAAGGGAAAAAAAAAATGTTACAAACATGACCTCACTGGGGCACTTAGTGCTGGCAATATCAAGAACTGTTTTCCTTAAGAAAGCCTTTCTGTGCTGTGTTATTCCTTCGGGTCACTGAAGGACAGAACTGTGATTAACCACACTTGCCACTAGAGGGCAGTGCTGACCATTCACAGAGACAGTGAAGCCCTGATGATGGCCTTTGGTCTCTTCATTAAAAGTTCAGATTTAGAAGAGTGTCTGCAGTTTCTTTGTGCCACTGGTTGAGATTATATGGATGCTGAATTTTGTATTATGTGCAGGCCCTATTAGATATAATTTGAACTTGGATAATGATTATATTCTATAATATTATTAAGGATTACTTCTCATTCCTGGATACAAATCAACTGTTTTAGAAACTTGAATAGCTTCTTGTTTTGGAGGATTTCTCAATAGGCTCTAGATTCCCCTACTTTTTCCTTTTTAAAAATGTTATAATAATAAGCATCAGTCCAGAAGTAAATGTAGGGTAAATGTACAGGGCATAATGATGGTATTTGAGGTACTTTGATGAGGTTCTTGTACTCCCGTGCAACCTGAAACTCCTTCACTTTTCTCATATGAAGACTTGTCATTCTGCCCTTAGGCATTAGTCATTTTGAACCAAATCACCTCCCTAAATTCCTCCTACTACAAATATTTGTCATTTGCATGTCATATGATAGGAACTGTGCCTTGATCTTAGGCTTCTAGAATTCACTTAACCTGAAAGAGGTGATGCTAGGGCATGGTTTTTAGCTTATATTTACTTGACAAAGGTCATTTGGCTTTTTGATTGTATCTCTATGACTATTTACCTCGATCAGATTTTATTATAAGAGAATGAAGAACTAACTAACCTACTATAAATAAGTATTTCTTGTGTATGTTGCTGCATATAATGCTCATAACAAATCATAACATGACATAATGCTTGTAACAAGCAAAAGTAGGGATTGCTTGTTACATCTATTTTCAGTTCAGTTTAGTTCAGTCACTCAGTCGTGTCCGACTCCTTGCAACCCCATGAATCGCAGCATGCCAGGCCTACCTGTCCATCACCAACTCCCAGAGTACACTCAAACTCACATCCATTGAGTTGGTGACGCCATCCAGCCATCTCATCCTCTGTCGTCCCCTTCTCCTCCTGCCCCCAATCACTCCCAGCATCAGTCTTTTCCAATGAGTCAACTCTTCACATGAGGTGGCCAAAGTACTGGAGTTTCAGCTTCAGCATCATTCCTTCCAAAGAACACCCAGGGCTGATCTCCTTNAGTAGACATTATGCAGTCTGGCAGCTGTTGAATAAATTTTGATGAGGCTGCTGCCTCTCTGTCTGGTGGTGGTCTGCAGTTGTGGTCAGCTGTTATAAAGAAAAGCTGGACCCAAAGCAGAGGAGAATGAAAGGTTAGAACATGAGAGGATGGACATACCAGACCCATGAGGACAACGTCTGTCTCTCATTTCCTCCAACCTTGACAATGCAGGTCCTTTCTAGAGGAAGCAGTGAGTCAGACTGAGAAGAAGGTGAGACACTAGGAGGTGGTAGAGCTGAGCATCCTGTCTCTGCCCCTCCCCAGGAAGATGAGACAGCAGATTAGCGATGGTGTTCACAACCTCCAGGGACACCTGGTGCCCTCTCAACCTTCAGAGCTTCACATCTGCAGCTTTACCTCAGCCCTTCAGATCTCACGCACAGTTCTCTCTTGGCCATGTCTACACCAGAAACACACAGTCCAGGGATTCTGGGAAATGTAATTCTAACTCCGTTTTGTTGGCATTAGTACAGACCTCCATAAAGTTCTGTGCTGTGTGCTCAGTGGTGTCCGACGCTTTGAGACCTGTGGACTGTAGCCCACCAGGCTCCTCTGTCCATGGGATTCTCCAGGCAAGAATACTGGAGTGGGTTGCTGTTTCCTTATCCAGGGGATCTTCCTGACCCAAGGATCGAACCCAAGTCCCCTGTGTCCCCTGCACTGGCAGACAGATTCTTTACCACTAGCACCACTTGGGAAGTCCCCCATAAAGTTCTTCCATCCTCCAATAATACAGAACACTTCCTCTGCTTGCCTGTGTGAATATCTGCATTTTACAGCTGGGGTGGATTTTTGAGACATAAATGGATTTTGGCAAGGAAAAAAAAAGCCTTCTGTGGAGATATTATTAATACACAGTTACCTGGAGGAGTCTCTTTATTATTTAGATATTTACTGATCTTTGATTTTTTTTTTTCTTTTACACCAGCTGGTATGACACATTTCTGCATAAAGTGCCTCTTCAGGTAACTGGCCTATTTCTGCTTTAATGTAAGTTTACATGAAAGACATTTTTAAAGAACATCGCCATGGGGAGAGCTATACTGATTGTGTTCTGGCTTAGAATGTTTCCTTCTCCTGGGGAATAAGAAAAGTGAATGGCAAAAATGAAATTTTAAAGTCATGTGGAGAATTGTAATGATGGTGACATTCTGAAATTCTAGGCATGATTCAATACTTTTTTTAGTCTTTAAAACATTTCCGAACTTCTAATGTAAAAAGTAATTAGAGAATATATGTCAAGTGGATATATGTGACATATAAAGGTTACCACGGGTGAAAGTCATCCTTTCCAAATGCAATTTAACCATCCTTTCTAAAGGCCATTGAAGTTATTTTCCTTTTGTGTGATTTTAAGAGTATTTGAACTATCCTTTATACGTCAGATTCTTTTTTCTTCGGCCTGGAATCTTTAAAAGATTAAAACTTCATAAGATTATTTTAATCACCATATAACCAATACAGTGCATTTACTAAGCATCTTTGAACTATGAATAAACCCAATTCAAGAAGATCTTTATGGATGTTGTGGGTAGGGAACACTGTTGGTTAAAGCTTGGCAAAGTTAATATAGGGAAGGAAAGGGAGGTTCTTCAGTTAGTTATTTCCTGTCTCCCCATCTTTATATTTACTGATTTAATTAGAACTCAGTCCAAAATAGAAAAAACAAATCCATACTAACATAAAATGTCTCTTGGTTTTTGATATGACATAGTGATACGTGGATAATTACTTAGAAATAGCAAAATAATTTTCAGCTTTTTGAGGTAGGCTCCTCCATAATTAAAACACCCAGTTCTTTGCTCACTTGAGTAGATCCTTCCTTAACCAGAACAGTTTCTGTCATATTCAAAACCAAAATGGAAAGTATGAGAGGATGATCAAATATTCATTTCTATCTGGCAGACACTTAAAATTGACCCTCTTTTAGGCCTTAATCATTTTTTCCATTCCACATGTTAGTCTTTGGCACCTCAACCCTCTGCTATCTAAAAGCAAGGCACATTCCTCCCTTTCCCAGAGTGCTAGTATGCTTTGCTACAGAAATAAAAAGCAAGTAAGTACTTTCAAAGGCTTAGATCCTCTTCCCTGCACTTGTCAAAACCTTGAGCTGGGATGCCAGTTTGACTCCAGGCCACAAGAGAAGTTGGGCCAGGTACTGGCCCAGGAAGTAGCTTAGCATGCATTGTCAGGAAGGGCGTGTGTGGCCTGATGCTGACACAGGTGGGCCCCAGATGGCCTCTTCGTCACTGGAGCTTCATCTTAACTCTTCCCACCCAATGTAAAGTCCAGCTGGGCCTTTGGGCTTATTCTTCATGCCTGTGAAAATGTATTATTTATCTTGAAACTATGTAGGTTCTTTTTAGGTTGAAAATTATTTTTGGCTAGTGGTTGCAGACTTTCTTTTTTCAGTGTTGAACCTAAATTTTGCATCCAATTCTAAAATAATCAGACTACAGCTTTATAAAACGGGGATTGTTTTTGAAAAAGTGTGAGCTCAACATGGAAATGCCACTGGTTTTCCTCCTTATAGTCTAGTTTAACTCCAGAACTTAGTTGAAGTTCCAGAAGTTAAAATAGATATGAATTAGCAGCAGAACACGTGGTGTCAGACTTCACTTTGATACTGAGTTAGTGAATAATAATGTTTAGAAGTGATTTGAGCAGCCTTGTTGATCATGAAGTATCTATTTGGGTGTTTCTCACAAGGAAAGTAGGAGTTGGAGTGATTCTAACTATCACAAAATAAGTGAAGGTAAAGTGTTAGTGGCTCAGTCGTGTCCAACTCTTTGCGACCCCATGGACTGTAGCCCACCAGATTCTTCTGTCCATGGGATTTTCCAGGCAAGAATACTGGAATGGATTGCTGTATTCTTCTCCAGGGGATCTTCCCGACACAGGGATCACACCCGGGTCTCCCACATTACAGGCAAATTCTTTATCATCTGAGCTACCAGGGAAGCCCACCACAAAATAACTAGGGTGATATTTGTAAGAGAATTTAAGATCCAATAGTATAAAATGATATTTGTGTATTAATCAGATTATATCATCTCCAAAAAAGGGGCCATAATTTAGCAGAATGGGTAGTAACCCAAGGAAGTCAGAGTGAAATAAACTTATCTCGATGGCTAAAATAAAGGTGAAGTTCACTAACCAGCAGTGCAAACAGGATAGGTTCTGAGTGCTCACCTGCTGATCTTTGGTCTTATTGGGCCTCTGATACCAGTACTGGCTCACATTTGTCTGTGCGTGTGTGTGTACATGCACCTCTTTTGGGTAGTCCCAAGAAGAAAGCCAAAGCAAGGATAGATTTGGCATTAGGTAAATCAGTCCTGAATATTCATTGGAAGGACTGATGCTGAAGCTAAACTCCAATACTTTGGCCACCTGATGTGAAGAAAGAACAGACTCATTTGAAAAGACCCTGATACTGGGAAAGATTGAAGGTGGGAGGAGAAGGAGACGACAGAGGATAAGATGGTTGGATGGCATCACTGACTCAATGGACATGAGTTTGAGTAAACTCTGGGAGTTGGTGATGAACAAGGAGGCCTAGCATGCTACAGTCCATGGGATCTCAAACAGTTGGACACGACTTAGTGAACTGAACTGAGTGGCTTAGTGGTAAAGGATCTGCATGCTAATGCAGGAGACATGGATTTGATTCCTTGGTCAGGAAGACCCATTGTTGGCTTGTTGTGTTAAAGTTTGCTATGGACAGAGGAGCCTTGTGGGCCACAGCCCATGGGGTTGCAAAGAGTCAGACAGGACTGAGAGACTAACACTTTCACTTTTGGCTATGTGTATGTCATTGAGGGAGTGGGTAACTGGAAATGGATCTTCCAAGCAGGGGAAGAAAGAAGTGGTCCATAAAGACTTACAGGAGGAAACGATTCTTGAGTTACATCTTGAAATATTGTGAGGATTAGATTTGGTTAATATGGAAAGGAAGAATATTTTAGGTTGAGAAAATGGCTTGTAAATGAATAAACACATAAAACGTATAGAAAGGTGAGTGAGAGTGACCATTTGGGCAACAACAAATAGGTAGGGAGAGGGTTTGATGGAATGGGATATAAAGTAGACAGAAGTCAGGTGATGAACACCCATGAATGGTGTGCTTCAGCAATTTGAATTTCATCCTGAAACAAATGAGGACCCGTTTAAGCAGAAGATAAGTCATAATACTTTATGTAGGAAATTTATAAGGCAACAATATTCTCCTAAACTAATGCAAAAAATTCTTATGAAAACTTCAGTAAATACTGGAATAGTTAATTTTTTGTGTTTTATATCAAAACAATGTTTTGGTTTCCAATAATAGTAAATACTATCTATACTCTAATTTTCATGTGTGTTAGAAATGATTAGTGAATGTCCTAATAGTTATGAAATTAACATTTCTCTTCTAATTAAAAATGCATTTCAAGCAATGTCTAAATGTAAATCTATTTCTAAATGCAATGGGGGCTTACACAAACGTTTTGACAACCAATAGAAGAAGAAAAGTGCAAAATCATGGAATGCCTGGACAGTGCATAACATTAGTCACTATCTGCTTGGCTCACGTATGTTACTTCTTATCTTGTGAAACCACCATTATGTACAACACCAGCATGTGTTTACCATATGCTTTTTTATTGTTGAGTTTGTTTCCTGAATAATACATATAGTCCTTAACACAGAATGTATTTAAAGTATGGTAAATGGGTCATCACCATAGCAATTACCAACAAATTCTGCTAAAGGACCACAAAATATAACGTTAAGAGATATAGAATAAATATTCTTTCACCAAATGAGAACCCCATTTCCCTTAAGTTTTCCTTCCTATCTATTTTGTGATATTTTCTACTGTTTTTGAAGATGGAGATTTCAGCTTAGCATTTTCCCGAAGATTTGTAGGAGACTATAAAAGACTCCAAATAGAAAATGTTTGCTTTGCTACATTCTTTTTCTGATCTATTAAAAGCACACAGGCATACCAGGGAAAAGCAGGCCTCTGTGGATCTTTTTTTTTTTTTTTTAACATGAAACCAGTCTTTAAGTGGGGCTGTATCAAAATCACATGGTTCCAGTCATCATGGAAATACTTTTGTAATTGCTTCCTGGAGGAGCTGTAGAGACATTGGTAGTCATACACACACACACACACACACACACACACACACACACACACGTCAAGGTTTTCCAAATTTGGCCTCTTTTGGAACACCAAAGGCCAAATGCATTAACCATGGGTAAAACAGAAATCTCTAAACAGTAAAAGAGCTCTGAAACTTAGTGACTTCCTAATTTTAAACTATAGCAAAGTTCAAATTTGTCTAATATTTAACTCATTTTTAGGTAAACAATTAAAAAAAATCTTATAAAAAGACTATCTTTGTGGAAGAAAGGGATGAAATAACAGAAGAGAAAGCAGGCGAAAATAGGAGGGGCTAGAGAGTAAGTAAAGAGAGGAGGTGAGGCTGCTCTCCAGCAAAGGTCTTAAGTTTCAAAGTCGAGTTTATCTAACCCTGGTTGGAGGATCCAGCAAAGGGAGATTTCAAACCAGAGGTAACTTGTTGGTAGAAGGAAGCCATCAAAATGTTCTATCTGGCAGAATTTGATAATCTCAATGAAAGAATTGCCCTTTAAACTCTTCCTTAGTTTCTCTTGTCATTTGGTAAACATTTCTCCACCTGTGTCTATACATTAAAACAAAAATAGCTGAGCCACACAGTGGCATCTTGCCAATATATTTTATGAATTTCTTTGCACTTATTTTGATTTGTGAACCCACTATTTTATATTTTAGGGTTTTAAAAATGTTAATATTTTCAGGTTCCCAATTTCTTTCAAAACTGAGTTCTGTGTCAGTGCTTCCTTGTATGTGAATTTAAAATCCTATAAATGGCATATCCTTAACTTAGTATGTGATATAGAATTTGGGAAATTATGGGTTGGTCTCCTCAAGGCAAATACTTTCCTTTATAGTTTTTCTTCCAGGCCTTTTTCTTGATTTGAAAACTTTATTATACTTAAATATCCAGAGGAGACTATGTCCTAGTAGATGCCTCTAAAATTGTTTTGTAGTTAAGGGAATAGTTTTACTAACTTACAGAAGTGAGTTAACTATGACGGTTTGTTCCTTCTGCACATCACTAATCTGATGGCACTTATTATTCTAATACATGCTTCAGAGACTTTTAACAGTCTTATCTCATTAGGTTTACTGAGGCAAAGAAACCAGTGTCTCCTCCATTGCGGGCCGATTCTTTACCATCTGAGCCACAAGGGAAGCCCCTAGTGCTTAAGCTATCGCTTTGTTAATACAGACCCAAAGATCCTCTCAGAGAGAGAGCCCACCCAGGCCATCTGGAGCCCACTGAAGTTTTCTTCCCACTCTGGGGGATTTTCCTATGCAGTAAATTAGATCAGTACATCTCTTTCCTTCAGTTCTCTATTTGGCCTTTCCTCACTGTTGCAAATAAGTTCTTTGAGATACATGTGAAGACCTTCACAATTCTTTAGCAGCTGAGACAACTCAGCTCAGTCATGTCCAACTCTATGTAACCCCATGGACTATGCAGTCCATGGAATTCTCCAGGCCAAAATACTGGAGTGGGTAGCCTTTCCCTTCTCCAGGGGATCTTCCCAACCCAGGGATTGAACCCAGATCTCCCGCATTGCAGGCAGATTCTTTACCAGCTGAGCCACAAGGGAAGCCCAAGACTACTGTAAATTCAGTGATTTCCTATAGGTCTAAGCCCAAGCGTGCCATTTACTAGCTATCAGTTCAATTCAGTCGCTCAGTCGTGTCCAACTCTTTGTGACCCCATGAATTGCAGCACGCCAGGCCTCCCTGTCTATCACCAACTCCCGGAGTTCACTCAGGTTCACGTCCATTGAGTCCGTGATGCGATCCAGCCATCTCATCCCCTGTCGTCCCCTTCTCCTCCTGCCCCCAATCCTTCCCAGCATCAAAATCTTTTCCAATGAGTCAACTCTTCGCATGAGGTAGCCAAAATATTGGAGTTTCAGCTTTAGCATCATTCCTTCCAAAGAAATCCCAGGGCTGTTCTCCTTCAGAATGGACTGGTTGGATCTCCTTGCAGTCTAAGGGACTCTCAAGAGTCTTCTCCACCACAGTTCAAATGCATCAATTCTTCAGCACTCAGCCTTCTTCACAGTCCAACTCTCACATCCATACATGACCACAGGAAAAACCATAGCCTTGACTAGACGGACCTTAGTCGGCAAAGTAATGTCTCTGCTTTTGAGTATACTATCTAGGGTGGTCATAACTTTTTTTTCAAGGAGTAAGTGTCTTTTAATTTCATGGCTGCAGCCACCATCTGCAGTGATTTTAGAGCCCCCCCCCCCAAATAAAGTCTGACACTGTTTCCACTGTTTCCCCATCTATTTCCCATGAAGTGACTGAACTGAACTGATAGCTAGTAAGTGGCATGCTTGGGCTTAGACCTATGGTCAAAGAGAATTCTTTCCTGTTCAAATTGCTAGAAGCCTATTTGCCTTTCCTTTGCCTTGAATGTCCATTTTGATGGCCACCAACATTAAAATCTGCAAGACTAACAAAAAGTTAGTCTTTCTTTCTTCTCTGTCCATATCATTTTACATAATGTGACTCAAATATTTCTTTACAGGTTTCCCACTTCTTTTTGCAGCTTATTCATAAAAATGAGTATGTAGGAAAATGATAAGACTTTGGGCCTAATTGTGTCTATTTATATTCATGGGGTCGCCAAGAGTCGGACACGACTGAGCGACTGAACTGAACTGAACATAGTGTGTCTCTGTGTGATAACTGAATTGCTTGTTTAAAATATGGTGCTTATAGGGACCCCCTCCTTGGTGCCCCTTCCTCTGAGAGAAATATTCTTGTGATTCACATATCGGTGATGGCCATGTGACTAGTTTTAAAAAATAAAATCTGAGCAGAATGGACACAGCCCATATTTGAGCAGAGGTTTCAGAGCCACTGCATGGCACTGGCATTGCTCTTTTCCTGTTGGCATGTATTTCACAAATCAGAGCCACTCTTTCTGCCTGGATATGGGACTAAATACCTGGGGCCACAGATTCCTCATGGCCAACATGCTGCATGTGTGAGAAACCTCTGCTGTAAATCACTGAGGTTTGGAGGTCGGTAATCAGAACACAGTGTAACAAATTCTGACTAACAACACGCATGGCATGTCAGTAGGACTATTGGTTGCACACACAATGGATGTAACATATTTCCTGTGGGTAATTTTGATACACGTATATTTCTAAATTACTTGGAATTTGTTAGACCAGATATTGTACCAACAGCTAAAGCTATTCTTTTAATTGCTATTTGCTAATTTGAACAAATAAAGGACCATGAGCTGCTATTTTAATAATAATGTTATATGTTGACTATCATAAAAGTTGATAAAGCACTTTCATATATATTACTATCTCATATTCACAACAGTTCTGTGTAATAGGTATCTCCATCTTCTAGAGAGATCATTGCTCAGATTTAGAGACATGTAGCAGATATTCTCAAAATCCTGCATTAGTAAATGTGGAAAAGGAATTTTAAAAATGTCTCCAATTCAATGCTTCCCCCTTGCTCACGGTTTCACAGTTATCATCGTGTGTGACTTTCTTGTATAATTTGTTTTCTCTGTGATATTTTCTACAATTATTTAAGTATGCAGGTAGAATTTTATAAACTGTATAGCTAAAACCACTTTATATTGGCATAAATGGGAAATTTCTGAGATTAAATTCTTTTTTTACTCCATGAAAACAGACTGTAATGGGGTCATAGAACAGGAGTGAATTATATTCCTTAGAAGTTGTCTATAATACAATTATTACACTACCCTGGACACTTAGAAATTTGGAAATATTAATATTTTGCCTTAGTTATGGGGAGCAAAGTCACAGTGGTGAAACTGAGCAGGACTGAAACATGTATCCTGTGTGAGTCACTAAAGTTGATGTGTGTTGCCTCATAGGACATGGCAGTGCTGGTCATAAATCATGGCATTAAGATTGTTGATGGTAAATCAGAACGAATGCTACTCTGCGTTTCTATAGCCAGTTTATTTTTGCTGCTGCTGCTGCTGCTAAGTTGCTTCAGTCGTGTCCGACTCTGTGTGACCCCATAGACAGACAGCAGCCCACCAGGCTCCCCCATCCTTGGGATTCTCCAGGCAAGAACGCTGGAGTGGGTTACCATTTCCTTCTCCAATGCATGCATGCATGCCAAGTCGCTTCAGTCGTGTCTGACTCCATGTGACCCCATGGACAGCAGCCCACCAGGCTCCTCTGTCCACAGGATTCTCCAAGCTGTATAGGCTCTGGTATAACAAACGAGTGAAAATTTCAGTTCTTTCTATTTCACTCTTTCTCTCTGTATGCATGACTATTGATGGGTGGAGATGGTTAAGGTATTAATTCAGCCATAGAGTTGATATAATCTTTACAATCTTTTCTAAAAATAAGTTGTGTGACCTATAACTCGACATGCATAATAAATGTTCATGCTTTTTGAAACATGCATCTTTCTCCATCCTACATAAAGATCTCTGTGTGTGTGCATGTTATGTTTCTAAAATTGGCCTTATATTGATTTAAATTTGACTTGGCTGTGTTGTTGCTATATGTAGATTTTATATACAAATATTGTATGTAAGACTTGTAAAATTTTGATCTCAAGGAAATGTGATATTAGTAAAACTGTTCTAAATGTGGTAAAAAGATTGCTTAACCACGTTAAAAAGTAACTAAAGGTATTTCACCCATTTATTTGTTATCATAGAACTTCCTCAGACTCAATATTTATAACAGGGCAGAACAATCACAATGGCAACATGAGGTACATAATGGAAACCTTTATTTGTTAAACTATGTCATTCAAACCTGTACTTGATCGTATGTCCTCTAGTAAGTTCTGTGGACAAAAACTGATTTGTTGGAAAATGACAGGCTGCATAATATTAGCATATATTATTATGTTATATCCAAACATTCTGCTATTAAGCATTTCTTTTGAGTGAGTAAATGCCTGCCCTAATAAATACTCAGAGTATAAAACTAACAGTTTATAAGGAAGGCACAAAATAAGAGTTTTGATATGTTGCCCCTGAGGGGATGGGGAATCAGTTGTTTAGGTAAACGCCACTGTATTTTATGCTAAGATAGCAAAAACCCATCAGCTATGAGTCTTCTGAATTATTGCTTCCTTTGTGAACGAAAGCATCAGTGCACTGCAGCTTTTGGCTTTGGAACCATTCATTTTAGTTCTAGGAACGTGTTTCATCTACCAGGAAGTGCTTTTATCTTCCACTAAAGGAAAACATCACATGAACAGTGATGGCATAGCATGGGCAGTGGAAGGAATGACACATGACAGGCAGATGCTTGAGGCTTGTGCAGGGCAGGGATGGGGAATGACATGAAACTGGGAGGATGGATACAAGCAAAATCAAACTTGAAAATTCATTTTCCATTTATTAATTCTAAGATTTTTGGTCTTGCAGAAATTAGGAAATCCAAATCATACCTTTCTTAGTTGTTCTTTTAGATTCCTCATAACAAATATTTGTGTTATTGTGTGGAACGTTGTCTCTTTCAACTTCAAATCATATATGTTGATGTTCCTTGTTCACAGTGTTACAGAGTACAATCTCAAGTCAGTTTGATTTATTTTGCTGCCTGATTGATTTTAAGTATGTAGTTCATATGTCTGGATGTTTAGAGATTTTTATTAAGGCTTCATGATTATTATTGTACATTAATGTATATTCATGCAACTAGACAACAATAAAAATTTTTGGTCTACCTTCTATTTCACGTACTAGGCTGTAAGAAGTATAGAGATATTGATCTACCGGCAGTGATATTTGACAGTAGAAAGATAAGAAGGAGTAAGCATGAAAATCTTGGTGTTCCAACTGTGAGACTAGTATGGTACTCTTTCTGACATTGTTTTTCCCATGCTGGTTCAGCAAGAGAGGAAAAAGTAACAGCAAACTTCACTTATCTGGCCTCTATAAACATGTATCATGGGAAACTGAAAGAAATCTATGAGCAAGGCTGTTCATTTTTTCCTGATAAATAATATTACTATAACTCTGAAATGTAAGAAAGATATATTACAAGGAAAGAGATTCCTTATTTTCTGAGACCCTCTTCTTTCACTGTCCAAAGAATAAAAATAATGACACATTGAAGTTCTGTGACATCATCCACAATTTGTACTAGAACAAGGGAGAGGTGGAACTGTGTAATTGTCCTTAAACTTACGAGAGGGAATGGTCCAATAAAGTCTTTTCCTTTTCTCATTTTACTGATTTGAGCCCTTTCACTCTTTTTCTTGATGAGTCTGGCTGAAAGTTTATCCATTGTGTTTATCTTTTAGAAGAGCCAGCTTTTAGTTTCATTGATCTTTTATATTGTTTTCTTTGTCTCCATTTATCTCTGCTCTGCATGATTTCTTTTCTTCTACTAACTTCGGGTTTTGTTTGTTCTTCTTTCTTTAGATGCTTAGATATAAGCTTAGATTGTTTATTGGAGACTTTTCTTGTTTCCTTGTATTNGTTTCATTGATCTTTTATATTGTTTTCTTTGTCTCCATTTATCTCTGCTCTGCATGATTTCTTTTCTTCTACTAACTTCGGGTTTTGTTTGTTCTTCTTTCTTTAGATGCTTAGATATAAGCTTAGATTGTTTATTGGAGACTTTTCTTGTTTCCTTGTATTGCTATAAACTTCCCTTTTAGAACTACTTTTGCTGTATTGTGCTTTCATTTTCATTTGTCTCTAGGGATTTTTTTTATTTCCTCTTTGATTTCTTCATTGTTCCATTGGTGGTTTAGTAGCATATTATTTCATCTCCATGTGTTTGTGATCTGTACAGTTTTTTTTCTTGTTGTTGATTTCTAATCTCATAGTGTTGTGGTTAGAAAAGGTGCTTGATATGAGTTAGATTTTCTTGAACTTGCCAAGGCTTGCTCTGTGGCACAGCATGTGATCAGTTCTGGAAAATGTTCCATGTGCACTTCATAAAACTGTGTATTCTGCTGCTTTTGGATGAAATGCTCTATAAATATCAATTAAAACCATCTGGTTTAATGTATCATTTAAGGGTTGTATTTTCTTATTGATTTTCTGTCTGTATGATCTCTGCATTGATAAAAGTGGGGTGTGAAAGCCCCCCACTATTATTGTGTTACTGTCCATTTATCCCTTAAGGCTATTAGTATTTGCCTTATATGTTGAGGTGCTTCTCTATTGGGTGCATATATGTTTATAAGTGTTATATTTTCTTCTTGGATTGATCCCTTGATCATTACAGAGTGTCTTTCTTAGTCTCTTATAACTGCTTAAAATCTATTTTATGTGATATGATTATTGCTATTCAAGTTTTCTTTTTGTATGATTCAGTTCAGTTCAGTTCAGTTGCTTAGTCGTGACAGACTCTTTGCGACCCCATGAATCGCAGTAGGCCAGGCCTCCCTGTCCATCACCATCTCCCGGAGTTCACTCANTTTTTTTTTTCCCTTCCTTTTTTTGTCTTTAATTATTTTTATCAGTTTGATTACTATGTGTCTCAGTGTTTTCCTCCTTGGGTGTATCCTGTCTGAAATTCTCTTCACTTCCTGGATTTGGGTGACTATTTCCTTTCCCATGTTAAGGAAGTTTTAAGTAATTATCTCTTCGAATATTTTCTTAAGTCCTTTCTTTCTCCTCTTTCTGTGACTGCTATAAAGTGTATGTTGGTGTGTTCAACGTTGTCCAAGAGGTCTCTTATAGTTGTTTTCATTTCTTTTCATTCTTTCTTCTCTTTGGGGGCAGTGCTTTCCACCATTCTGTCTTCCAGGACACTTATCTATTCTTCTGCCTCAGTTTTTCTGTTAT
This sequence comes from Neotragus pygmaeus, assembly GCA_006410875.1. Classification (NCBI taxonomy): domain Eukaryota; kingdom Metazoa; phylum Chordata; class Mammalia; order Artiodactyla; family Bovidae; genus Neotragus; species Neotragus pygmaeus. Next base: position 266,212 of record SJYV01009996.1, read on the forward strand.
TGATGTCTTCTAGTTTATTTTTCATTTCAGTATTGTTCATCTCTGTTCTTAAGTTCTTCTAAAAACACAAATCATGATTTGTCTTAACAGATTTGTAAATAATTAGCCTCCAATTAAAATAAATAAATTAATTTTAAAAATAATTAAAATTAAAAAAAGAAAAAATAGATGAATTATCTTCAAGAAAGATAAAATGAGAAGCTCTACTATATGTCTAAAGGGAGTCCCAGAAAGAGAGAATGGAACAAATAGAAGAGACAAAAAAGTCCTGGTGTGAGGGTTCCAAGTTTTTAAGAATTGAAAAAATATTATGAGTTCTTTGATTGTAAAAACAGCCCTCATTCACTGTTGGTGGGAATGTAAACTGGTGCAGCCACTATGGAAAACAGTATGGAATTTCCTTAAAAAAATAAAAATAAAACTACCATATGACCCAGCAGTTCCATTTCTGGTTGTTTATCCAAAGGAAGCTCTTTGCAGCATATTTACAATAGCCAATGCATGGAAACAGCCGAAGTGTTCATCAGTGGACATATGTGAGTGTGTGTGTGCACACACGAACATGCTTAATTTCTCAGTTGTGTCCAACTCTTTTCAACCCCGTGGACTGTTTGCTACGCTCCTCCATCCATGGGAATTCTCCAGCCAAGAATACTGGAGTGGGTTGCCATGACCTCCTCCAGGGGATCTTCCCAACCCAGGGATTGAACCCAGGTCTCCCACCTTGCAGGTGGATTCTTTATCATCTAAGCCACCAGGGAAGTGGATAAAGAAAATTGTGTATATTTGCAGGAGACATAAGACCTGCAGGTTCCATACTGGATCAAGAAGATTCCCCGGAGAAGGGCAGGACAACCCACTCCAGTATTCTTGCCTGGAGAGTCCCTAGAATGAGGAGCTTGGCAGGCTATAGTCCATGGGATCGCAAAGAGTCAGACATGACTGAAGTGACTTAGCACAGCACAGTACACACACAGGAATATTATTCAGCCATATAAAAGAAAATCCTGTAATTTCTGATATCAGGGAGGGAACTTAAGAGCATTATGCTAAGTGAACAAAGTCAGACAAAGGCAAATACTGTATATGATCTCATATGTGAAATCTAAAATGTCCAAACTCATAGATACCAAGAACAAATTGGTGGTTGCCAGAGGTAGGAGACAGGAGATTGGCAAAATGAGTGAAGGTAGTCAAAAGGTACAAACTTCCAGTTGTAAATAATTTCTGAGGATGTAATTTACAGCATGGTGACTAGTTAACAGTACTGTATCGTATATTTGAAAGTTTAAGTTTTCATCACAATAAAAAAAATTGTAACTGAGTGGTGATACTTGTTAACTAAACTTATTTTGGCAATAATTTTGTAATATATGCATATGTCAAATCAGTATGTTGTATATATAAAACGAATACAAAATATATGTAAATATAAAAAGATTTAAATCAATTTTAAAAGATTGCACATGTAGAAAAATCACACACACAAAAGAAAACTTCATGTCTTTCACCTGTTTTTTTACCCTTTTAACATCTGATGGTTAGGAAGATGTGTAATAATTTAAAAGTGACTATACATACAGTAACATGACTGAATTTGTATCATATTAAACACAACTGTACCTAAATACATTTGAAAGGTGATGATGTATAATAATATGATCTATAATATATGTGTAATATGTTAAACATACTAAAATACATTTCGTAGTCTGTTCGTGGCTAAAGTTTAGTGCTTGAACATAATCACAGACAATTTGCCACAATTATTCATTCACCCACAATATTTTTAAAAACTGTAATTTGATAGCCTCTCATGGCTCTATTTTGAAGTTTGTTTTTTACAGTCCTAGAAGTGTTCTACTGAGTTTGAGCCACATTGGTCAACATAATTGCAAATTATATTATTTTCCAGCCTTTGCACATTCTAACAGATATCCCTGGTCCCTAGTTGCTGCGATTTGCTCTGATGGAGACTCGGGCTGTTTTAAGACCCGGTGCAGCTCTGGAATGTAGGACAGACTTTGGATCTCAGGGCAGCCTACAAGCAATTGGCTGAGGATCAGAGTTTGGGATTCATGGATAGATCTGTGTCCCCTGAGAGCAATTCTAAACTCAGGTATCTTAGGTGTTGGAGGATATTGCCAAAATAGTTTTTATTTCTTAAAAACATTCAGACCCCCCCCAACAACCACTTTTTAAATCTAATAAATCCCAAAGGAACCTTAAAAATAAAATATATTTTCAAAATAAAATGTTTTCTCTCAATCATAGGAGAAACAACAGTTTATCACTGGGTCATTCAATTAAGATATATCCATGAAATATGCATATGTTTCATGTTTTGAGAGGATACAAGTAATAGATGTGTTATACTTTTAACCACACCTTTGTTTGCTCTGGGATTAAAGAAAAGAGTGTGATTTCCTTAGTCATGTACAAGCTCAGAAAAAAACCCGTGTGATTACAAATCATTGCCCAACCATCAGCTTTTTCTCATCTGTTGGGAATGCAGTTTTCTGAGGAACAAGTTTCAGAAAAATATGCTATTCTTTTATGTTTTGGTTTCTTATCTTTGAATCTCCACATAGTTTTTGGAAATAGTTTTTAGAAGTTCAAGGCATGTCAGCTCTTTTCAGCTCATTAATTCAACAGTTTCAGCTGGTCTCTATATCTGGCACTGTGATGGTTGGTGGGGATTCCCTGATGACCATCAAAGAAGCATTAAGTCCTCCGTGCCCTTGACACCAGATTCTTGGCTTCAATGGGAAATTTTACTTCTTTTTAAAAAATATCAGAGGTCTCTCCTCTTTTATTTTTTGAGCCAGAACAGTAGTCACCCCCCATGCCCCATCCTAGCTCTGCCTGATCTTTCTGAAGGACTTTCTATTGCTGTACTTGATATATACGACTGGTGGCAGAATAGTTCCCAATATCTGCAGCGGCTCAGCGGTAAAGAATTCACCTGCAGTGCCGGAGCCACAGGTTCGATCTGTGGGTCTGGAAGATCCCCTGGAGAAGGAAATGAGGTGAGGTAAAGTCGCTCAGTTGTGTCTGACTCTTTGAAATCCTATGTACTGTAGCCCACGAGGTTCCTCTGTCCATGGGATTCTCCAGGCAAGAATACTGGGGTGAATTGCCATTTCTTTCTCCAGGGGATCTTCCCGACCCAGGGATCGAACCCAGGTCTCCCGCATTGGAGTCAGACGCTTTAACCTCTGAGCCACCAGGGAGACAACCCACTAAAGTATTCTTGCCTGGAAAATCCCATGGACAGAGGAAACTCATGGGCTACAGTACATAGGATTTCGGAGTCAGACACAACTCAAACAACTTAGCACACATGCATAACACCTCTAAAACATGAATCCTGGAGCAGCATTTTTCAAAACAGACTACTTAATGATTCCTCTTAGCACACACAGCATTACGTACACACTCTGGTCGGTCTGTTTGGTTAAAGTGGTAGATAGGCATTTTTCAGTACAGTTTAGTGGCAAGAACTTGGACACTAGAGTGTTTTCTAAATCTTTCCTAGAGCTATGTTAACTTGGACAGGGTCCTCTTTTGTTTTTTGTTTCTTCATTTGTCAAATGAGAATAATATTGCCTGGCTTATATGGTTGAGTATTTATTCAGAAATGACACAGTGCAGCAATAGTGGATGGTAACTCATATATAAGTATGTACATTTTATCTTATAAGATGACCTATGGCATCAATTTTGATTAACATAGTATTAGCCTTTCCAGGTGGCCCTAGTGGTAAAGAACCTGCCTGCCAGTGCAGAAGGAGAAGAGATGTGGGTTTGATCCCTGGGTCGGGAAGATCCCTTGAACAAGGGCATGGCAACCTATCCAAGTATTCTTGCCTGAAGAATCCCATAGACAGAGAAGCCTGACAGGGTGCAGTCCATGGAGTCGCAGAGAGTCAGACACGACTGAAGTGACTTATTTGCCACAGATCTGCTCTTGTTTCTCTACCAAATAACAATCTGTCCAGCAATCTTTCTAAACTGTGGTGTGTGTGTGTGTGTGTGTGTGTGTATAAAATACATTTGTATATAGCTTTTTAAACATAAACTGGTAGGAAAAATAAAGTAACCCAGGGTGTTCAAAAGCACAACTTCAGAACACGGCACTTCAGAGTCTTAAAGGAACTTCCCTGAATATGTAATTTACTACCTGAAAGTGAAAAGGGGGTGGTCATTTAACAAAAGAGGGAGCTTTATCATTCTGTTTGACTTTCATTCAATCTTTTTCCCTTTTACACGAAGTTGGGGTCATTTTACTCCTGTTAGTCTCTGACCTGCTCCACTAACAAAATAAGGTGCCTGTTCCATGCCCTGCCATGCAAATAAATACAGAATACCCACAGTATTTAGCATAAACTGTTCCCCTAGTGCTTGATATGCAAATCGTTATACTTACATCTATCAAGCTTTAGCTTTCCTTTTTCTTAAACATGGAGAATTTAAAAAACCCATTTCAGACCTGAAAGACACCTCAGTTTTTGTATCTCTTACTGGCTTTTGTCCAAATGTCATGTAAGGAATTTATTAATATTACTATAATACTTCAGAGGACTGTGGAATGTACATTCTACGCAAATTTTTTTTAGACTCTGTGTGGGCGGGGGGGGAGGGAAAGAGCAGAGATGATGGTGGGATAGAATTCTCTCCTCTGCAGGAGGGAGGAAGAGAACTTTTTTTGTGCCACTCTTTCATGCTGAGTCTCCAGCACTGTGCCAGCGGCATCCTAAAATAATATTAAATCATTGGTGGGCTACTCATATCTTTCTGGTGACTCAGACGGAATTTAAAAGAATTCTAAAAATGCATTGGTGAAAAAAGTAGAGACTGGTATATTTTAGAAGTATATATCTTAGACAAGCCAGTACTATTTTGGTAAAATAAAAATGTTTCACACTTCATTGTTAATACTTTCACTTAAAATATACCATCATTTTTGTTCTTGTTGCAGATATTTTGGAATATGTATTTTGCACTACAGATACAATAAAAGTTTTACTTAATATTTTTAAATTTCTTAAAGTAATGGAAAAACTGACAGGTTAATCAAAAACATTGAGACTGGTCATTGTTTTTTTACGAGAATTTTCTCCAATGCTAAGCTCTTTAAAAACATTTCATTTAGCGTAATCACTAAATGCAAAGTTCTTTGCCTAGTCTTTGCCTAGTTCTTTGCATTTTCTTTGACATATTTGCAACTTTTGTTAGAGTTTTCCTCCTCTTTCTTATTAAACCCTCATTGTTCCTTAGGCATCTGTAACATGTTCCTCTCTAGATGTGTTGATTATCTACTGTCTCTCAATTCAAGATACCCTTTTCTACTCTGTTCTATAGGGCTATGCAATGGTTGCATGGCATCACTGACTCAACAGAAGTGGGTTTGAGTAAACTCCAGGAGTTGGTGATGGACAGGGAGGCCTGGCATGCTGCAGTCCGTGGGGTCACAAAGAGTCGGACAGGACTGAGCATCTGAACTGGTAGGGCTGGGCGTGGAACTCTATAAATAACTTTTCCCAGTTTGCCTTATCTGCTGGCTTCTGTTAGGCCCTGCCAGTAGGGGGCCCTAGAGAGGCGGAAGGGACCGTGAGGGCCTCCTTTCTGTTTTCCAGTGAGTAGCAGCATTGTTCCAGTTCAGTAGACAGCTGGCTGCAGCCTCCAGTTTCTTGTGCCACTATCGATACTTGTTCGCACCAAGAACATGTTTCCTTTAAAGGCTGGAGTGTGAGCTGCTCTTGTACTCCCTCCCACACTGGGGCACACTCTTCTGGGCACCTGTTGAACTGTGTCCCCTGTGACTGGATGTCTGAGAACGAGCTTCAAGGCGCTTTCTCCAAAGGACCAAACACCAGCTTTACTGAGTCCCTCCTCCAAAGTCAAGGTTCTGAAGTGACCACCTTTTCTCTGTTTGCCCAGTCAAAGGGACAGAAGCTGCTTCCTACAGTTATTAATCGCTGTGCAAACTCGGCAGGCCCTTTTCTGTTCTTCCAACCACCTAATATCTATGAACTGATTTACTATATTAAATTCCATTTTAGAAAAACCTAGTGTGCTTCCTATTTTCCTGACAGGATTCACATACAAAACAATTAGCCTCTCAGTCATGTCCTACTCTTTGCGACCCCATGGATTGTAGCCTGCCAGGCACCTCTATCCATGGGATTCCAGGCAAGAATCCTGGAGTGGACCCATTCTCTTCTCCAGGGGATCTTCCTGACCCAGGGATCGAACCTGGGTCTTCTTACCTTGTAGGCAGTTTCTTTACTGTCTGAGCCACCAGTGAAGCCCCTAGGAGTTGCAGTTCTCTCTTTTTACTCTACTTCCTTTACTAGATCCCTTTTGCCTAGGCCCATTTAGGCCTTCATAAATACTCTCTATATAAAAATCTGTATAGCAAAGAGTTGATCCATTTCCTTAGCTTCAAATATCACATCTCTACCAGTTCACATCATCAACTGTTCACACTTCACTCAGTATTTTTATTAGAATTTCCTATTATCTCAGTTTGCTGTGACGCAGATCAAACTCTTGTTTTACATACCATTTCCATATTTCACCACTTCAAACTTGTTTCAAAAAAGCGTACCTCAACCGTCTCAGTCAGGAAGACTCATACTTTAGAATTTTAAAATTTTTTCCTCGTTAGACTCTCATGTTGTCACTAATAATATCACCTGGATTGTTTTTTTATACTATGTTTTGCATTTACCCTTTTCTTACCCAGTTCAGTTTAGTCACTCAGTCGTGTTCGACTCTTTGTGACCCCATGAATTGCAGCACGCCAGGCCTCCCTGTCCATCACCAACTCCCAGAGTTCACTCAGACTCACGTCCATCGAGTCAGTGATGCCATCCAACCATCTCATCCTCGGTTGTCCCCTTCTCCTCCTGCCCCCAATCCCTCCCAGCATCAGAGTCATTTCCAATGAGTCAACTTTTCGCATGAGGTGGCCAAAGTACTGGAGTTTCAGCTTTAGCATCATTCCTTCCAAAGAAATCCCAGGGCTGATCTCCTTCGGAATGGACTGGTTGGATCTCCTTGCAGTCCAAGGGATTCTCAAGAGTCTTCTCCAACACCACAGTTCAAAAGCATCCATTCTTCAGTGCTCAGCTTTCTTCACAGTCCAACTCTCATATCCATACATGACCACAGGAAAAACCATAGCCTTGACTAGATGGACCTTAGTCGGCAAAGTAATGTCTCTGCTTTTGAATATGCTATCTAGGTTGGTCATAACTTTTCTTCTAAAGAGTAAGTGTCTTTTAATTTCATGGCTGCAGCCACCATCTGCAGTGATTTTGGAGCCCCCCAAAATAAAGTCTGACACGCCAGGCCTCCCTGTCCATCACCAACTCCCAGAGTTCTCTTACCATTACCCCCAGTTAAATCTCCTCTATAGGAAAATTGATTTTCTCAATAACTTCCCACTTCTCTAACCTTATTGCTCTGTAGAATGTACCCTGTTCAGCAAAGCTCTTCTTTGCATCTCCTTCTAAGAACATCTCAGATAGAACTAACCTCTCCTTGTGAGGGATTTTGCCTGGAGACTACTTCTGTGTATTAACTATCAGGCACTAGTCATGAGTCGCATGCAATTTTACAGCAAGAGACGAAGGAAGTGTATGTTTAACAGATAACAAGAGCAGTACATGGTTGGTCGTGTGTAAGAGAACTCAGGATGTATCTATTCAGAGTTTTTATCCAATAACTTTTGAATGTCTTAAATTTTTTTAAATTAGAAGTCACTAAATTAATCAGATATATTGCTTTAATTTTTTGTATAGGTAGAATTTATTAGTAAATCTCGATATTTCTCATTTTATAAGAGTAGGTGCTCTGTCATTCATAGTTCTGAAATTTTTGTCTTGTATCAAGAGATCTGGAAGAAATAAGAAAATGTAACATATGTTAATATATATAAAATATAGTATATCATTATGTTTCAGTACTTCTTAAAGACATGAAATATCTTGGGGACGTTTTGAGAAAAAATTTCCTGCCATATTCTCCCTTCCTTCCTACATTCTTTCCTTCCTCCTTCCCTTCTTTCCTTTCTTTCATCCCCCAAAGTATGTTGTAGTAACTCTTGCTTCTGAAAGCCAGGATTCTAACAGTGTCAGATTTCATGATTAAATCTGATAATGTCAAATCTCATTATTAAATTTGACCCCTCAGATAAATGCCAACTTTTGTAATGTGTAGAAATTCTGAGTGCTTCAAAGGAAAAATATCTACAGAGAACAAAATATTTGTACAAAGGACATGAACAAAACAATGTGAAACTATACTTTCTTAAATGGCTTTCTATATAGTCCAACCCTCGGCAGTGTGCTGACAAGGTGAGAGAGTAGTTATATATGCTGCTGCTGCTGCTGCTAAGTCACTTCAGTTGTGTCCGACTCTGTGTGACCCCATAGACGGCCGCTCACCAAGCTCCCTCGTCCCTGGGATGCTCCAGGCAAGAGCACTGGAGCGGTTGCCATTTCCTTCTCCAGTGGAAGACCTCCAAATAGCTAAAAAAATATATCTTGAACTATATATATTAGGAAGGAATCTGGAAAGAGCATCTTAGTCCTTTTGCTTTCAGAGTACTTTATAACTGCATAATTTTGGTACAGTACCCACAAACAATTCAGTCTTCTAGTGTGTTTCAGTACAGTTAGTTATGAGCAGAGGCAATGAGTCCTCAAGAATGGCAACTCGACACCTCCCACAGTATCTATTTTTGCAATTAATATTCTGAAATTCAAGATGATCTAATTCTGTAACTAATAACTGGACCATGAAAATTTAAATTTATATGATGACATGTTTAATTAGATAATGAGTCCAGTGGTAGTAAAGTCCTCAGTAAACATATAAATACACACAGAAAATCTGTCCTGCCTTTATTCTTAATTGGTCTTCCATGGATACAGAGAGTAAATGATAAATATTTTTCTCATTAAAATCCCTCATATGGTTGAAGTCAGCCAAAAAGTTTTCAGTGAATAGAATGAGCTTATTCCTGGTTTGCCCGAAATGGTCCCAGCATGGGTCAGTTGTCTTGGCAAAGTCTATAATAACCACTCCCTCCTTTTGCTCTGAAAAGTTTCCCAGATTTAAAATATGGGAATTGTGTGGTCAATCTGCTCATTCATCTTCCCTCATTTAGACCAAGTAATCCAATATTTAAGCCCCTCTTTTTAAGATTATCTTCATTGTTTTTCTGTAAATCATCTCTACTTATAAGGAAGCAGGTGGCAATTTCCTCCTCTTAACAGTATGGAGTCATTATAATACTTAAGGTACATGCTTTCAGAAAAGATAGCACCAGATCCAGTTATTGAAAGACCAAAATTAAGGAATATTTGAGGGGGTGAAAATGTATTTAAGAGTGATAGAAAGGAGGGTAAGAGAAAGTGTGCCACTGAAAAGTTTATGATAAGCAGATGAATTCCAGTACTAGAAATCAAATACCACGTATTTCAATTCCCACCAGAGGTTCAGTTAGAAATAGAATCCTTCTTTGCTTCCTGCCCTACGCCGGCATGTTGTTATAGGGCATACACTGTTTTAACAGCTGCAGAGTCTTACCTCAGGGGTGACGGAATTGCACTGGTGATGTTGATCCCTGTATGGAGCTAAAACTAAGAGGAAACTTGATCATTTGCAGAATGATTTAGGAATTGAAGGTGAGTTATGCTCTCTGTATGAGGATAATGAGTTAAGAAAGCTGAAAGAACGTGAAGTCTTAGTACCAGTTTTGCTTAGTAAACCTAAGTATAGGACTTTCTCTTTTGAGACCAAGAATGAACAGCAGAGACAAAAATGTGCAGATGGTAAATTTTAAACAAAATATGAACATTCAAATATACACCTGAGCATCTGGAACAATCAAATGGCAAGGTGTCATTTGCTTATTTTCTTTTTCTGTAGTTTTCTATCCTCCTTTTCTAGCTCTGCCTCTATTATTGTTTTCACCTTGCATTTAATAACTAAGTGAGGAGACATCTGCTCCTTATATACATGTATTCCTGTAGTCCACTGAAAGTTTTGTCTTGTGTCAAGAGATCTGATCAAACTTGATCATGCGTTATGAACACCAAGAAGGTCCAATGTAACACAGATGGCTAAAGCCCCCCCTCCTAGAATTTCTGATTGAGTAAGAAGGTCCAATGTAACACAGATGGCTAAAGCCCCTCTCCTAGAATTTCTGATTGAGTAAGTCTAGGGTAGAGCTCCAGAATTTACATTTGTAAAGTATTCCCAGATGATACTCTTGCTGCTGGTCAAGGGACCATGCTTGACAAACACTGCTGTCATTTAGGCCCTTGCTGAAAGGCTTGGCAAAAGCCAACCACCTAGAGGGGAAAGGGTAATGCACATTCACTGTTTGGGAAAAACATGGGCAAGGGAAACACTGGCTTCCTCGGTCTGAGTTGTGAAAGGTTCATCACCGTTCTTGTCTCTGTAGTCTCCTCCACCAACTGTGCTTCATTCTTCTGAATCTGGAGCTAGAGGTTACTCTTCAAAGCATTCCAAGAGGGAAGCTGTGTTTATTGAATTTGCATTCATTGATTAAGTGTATTCATGGCTTTGAGAATATTTAATAAAGAGTAACTTTTTAACACCTGGATTTTAAATGTTTGCTGACGTTTTGAGAAATGTAAATACAGTGTTCATTAAATATATATAGTGAACCTAGGTGCATGATGGCATGAAAGATGGTGACCTGGTCTCATTTTCATTTATTCAGAATATTGCAGGGTTAAAGCACAAGGGCAGAGGGCATTGTTTCGTGGCATGTTACTCGAATTCTGCTATCCAGTTTTTTTCTTCTCCTGCCTGCAGACTTTGCCTTTTAGTTAACATTTCTTTTCTTATACTTACTACATTTAATCTGTATTTATTTTCTTCTTTTAGCCAGAGTCTCCTTCAATCTCCTCATATTCTTTTCTAATTTCATGTATTACTACCTTTACTTTGCTCATTTTTAGTGCTGTAGTGGTTTTTTCTGTTACCACTTCAACTTTTTTTTGCTTCCACTCACACCTTTTTCAGTGTCTTTTAAAATTTAGTGGGATATGTGATTATTTTCTCTTTGGCTAGAACCATTTCGTTTTGCAAAATATTTTGGAATATCTTTCAGTGATATACACAAAACCTGGAAATACATGCACGCAATAAAAAGCCGAGGCCATGAAAAATATAGAAGAAAAAAGCAAACTAGGAAAAATGTTAATTAAGAAATGTATACTATAAAGACCTTAGTAATAACATACCTCTAATTAATACGTTTAACTCTGAGCTTCTTGGCAGTTGAAGCAAAAAGAGATGTGATTAGTTTAGAGGAATCATACTATCACTTAGGAAGAAGACATGTTAGTTGTTTGTAAGGTCAGGCTCAAAGGCCCACATCTTGAGTGGGTCTTTGTACGGAGGATTCTGATTTATATAGTGGATGACATTTTAATAGTGTTATTGAGTAACTGTAGTAGCCCATTTCATAAAGCATTTTCAGGGTACCCATTAATGTAAGCCAGGGGGATAATGTCAAAGTACAACAAAGAAAGTATCTTGTCAGAGGTTAAGTAAATATCACAGCATGATTCAGGGGTTAAAAATTAGGATGTCTAGAGAGAGGCATACACTTCATTTTTTTTCAAAACAATCTCTAGAAATGAAATTCCTTTCAAATGACTTCTGATAGAAGTCAGCTAGCAAACAATTTGGAAATGTGTTCTCTGGTAATAAATAATTCTTTGTTACTTATTAAAGACAGACTCAGTATTTTTGACAGCTTTTTGTGGAAACCAGAACAAAATTTAACACTACTTCTTGAATAGATGACCACCCAATTTCCACATTGAAGTGGGCCAACGGAATAAACAGGTCTAAGAGTTAAACTTAAAAAACAGTTTCTGAGTCTTTTTCAGCATATGAACAAATTAATTATTAAGTCTCCAAGTTCTTCACCATGCAATGTGACTGAGATGATTTTGACTGAAACATTTTCAAAGCAAAAGTTACCAGCCACCCACTAAGACTATAGGAAAAAAAAAAAAAAAAATCTCGGCAAATGCACTGATGGAAAATCTGGTTATAAGAAACTAATTTCCTTGGTGAATGTGACAGGATGAATTAGTTATGAATGTACATGTAACTAAATTAATTATTTTGTTATATGGTGTTGATAGGATCAGTTACATTTTGAAAAACAACTGACCCAAATAATTTTGGTTTTAAGGTAAATGTTTTTAAGCAATCTTTTTTGATAATAGTTGATAAGCTGAATCAATTGCTGCTTAAGAATTCTGAGAATCATAGTCATAGCATAAGCATATAGAAGGGTCATTCTGCTTTCAATATCAGACATATTTGTACTGATCAAACAAATAAAATGTGTAAAAAGAAAATGGGTGGAATCAGAACATAGAAAGATTTTATGTTCTTTAAAATTACTTGATTAGTCTACTAGGCCATTCCTCCCAATTTTTATTCTCCCAAAAGAGCTATGGGAGATCTTCCCAGCAGATCTGTATAGAGCACCAGTACCAGGAAATCATTTAGCCCATATTGACCGTTAGTTTTTGCCCAGAATAAAAGATTGAGTAAAACTCAATGAAAGCATGCCATTCTGGATGCTGCTGTCACTAAGTCATGTCCAACTCTTTGTAACCCCATCGACAATATTCTGCCAGGCTCTCTGTCCATGGGATTTCCCACACAAGAGTACTTGGTGGGTTGCCATTTTCTTCTCCAGGGATCTTCTGGCTCAGGGATGGAACCCGCATCTCCTATATTGGCACGTGGATTCCTTACCACTGAGCCACCAGGAAAGCCTGTCATTCAGGATAGACTTAATCAAAAGGACAAGACTGAACCATTTGTAACACTGGGCCTTTGTACAAATAATCTTAACCCAAATCTATTATTTCTTATATAAAATATTGAGTCAAGAAATACCTGTGTGTAGTTTGTAAAGGAAAAAATTGGCATGGAATTTGAGATAGAAGTGTATAATTAATGATACCTTATTTCAGAAATGCTCTTTTGCTAAAGATATATATATATATATATATATGTATATTTCAAGCCTAGGAACCCTGTTGTTCTATTAATAGAGAAAATAATTCTTGGTTTTAGAGAAGTTAAAGACTTCTGAGTGACTGCCTAAGAACTGGAGAAGGCAATGGCACCCCACTCCAGTACTCTTGCCTGGAAAACCCCTGGATGGAGGAGCCTGGAAGGCTGCAGTCCATGGGGTCGCTGAGGGTCAGACATGACTGAGCGACTTCACTTTCCCTTTTCACTTTCATGCATTGGAGAAGGAAATGGCAACCGACTCCAGTGTTCTTGCCTGGAGAATCCCAGGGACGGGGGAGCCTGGTGGACTGCCGTCTGTGGGGTCACACAGAGTCGGACACGACTGAAGTGACTTAGCAGCAGCAGCAGCCTAAGAACTAGAATGTTTCTCCTTTCTTATGTTCCATTCACTATAGTCAAGAGGAGCCTGGCAGTCTATAGTCCATAGGGTTACACAGAGTCAGACACGACTGAAGCGACTTAGCATGCAGCACACACAAATGTCACTGAAGCTTGGGATACATGTGAAATGTGCCAAAATAATTTTTGTACCAAAATAATTTTTCATAGAAGGAAATAAATTTTAGCACCTATTAGGGATATGAGACAAGAAAAACCCTGCAAATAACTGTGACTAGGACTGAAGCAAGCTAACTTATTTTCAAATCCATAAGTTAGGAAGAGCTGACTGACAGTTTCATGCTTCTATGCTCTATAGAAAAATAATGAAAGATACAAAATGTATCATGTTATTTGACTCCAAAAGTATCCTCTTGTATTCCTTATGTGCTATATACACACATTTATTCCTTAGTTAATAATTTATGCAAAACATGGTTTTTCTTATGAACAATTATAAATATCCCTGTTTCCCCATGAGATTGTTTGAGTAGTTAGGTTCTATTAAGACTAAGTGATATTTACTTAGTAAAAATGAGCTTTTTTTTGCTATTAGAAATATGCCTCATTAGAGCTAAAAGACAAAATTGGACTCTAAAAATGATTTTGAAAATGCATCTGTGTTTTCTAGATTCTGTTTTTATTAGATCTAGAGTGAGCTACACGTGTTCTAGAGACCTCAGTAGATCTGGAAAGTTAGTGGATTTACACACTGAGAATTTCTTTTCCAAGCCTCTTCATTGTCTCTTCCTGAGCTTCTTGGTAAATCTTGTATTTGTAGAAAAAATTTGTGTCATGGTCTTCTGGAAATTTGGAAAGACTCAGAAATCACCCCTTTCTCAGAAGTTGTTTCTCGAGATGTATTTCTTTTTCTATTGTCTCTGAAATGTAAAGTTCTTGCACAATCTTACGTACCATATCATTCTTCCTTCCTTGAATTGAAACTTTAGCACGTTCTAGCAAAACAAAAATTTCATTTGCATGTAGCCCATATATTGGTGTTCCAAATGATATTTCTTCTATAACTTGCTGGCTTCTATGAGTAACCACTCTTTACATATCAGGGCACATAATTCACATTGTATCACGTTTATCTAAGGAAATTCAAAGGTAAATGGGCCAGTCATCCATATATACTACAGCAGCACATTCTATGCTTTTTACAGAAATAAATTGGAATGCTTTGGATTCAATATGGTTATTTCATTGATCTGATGACAAATAAAGCTCAGCATAAAAGCCGGAAATTCTTAGTAACATAACTCACTGTAGAATTTTGTTGTTATTTAGTTGCTAGGTTGTGTCTGACTCTTTGGCAGTCCCCATGGACTGTAGTCTACCAGGATCGTGTGTCCTTGGGATTTTCAGGGAAGAATACTGGAGTGGATTGCCATTTCCTTCTCTGGGAGATCTTCCTGACCCAGGGATCGAACCTGCATCTCCTGCATTGAAAGGTAGATTCTTTACCACTGAACCATCAGGGAAGAAAGATCAATTAATTCTATCAGCTATCTCATATGTGTCTTAAAGGTCACATTAGCCCCCCCCTCCTTTTTTTTAAACTACATACCACATATAATACTTGCATGCAGATCAGAATTACTTTAGAACAAATTTACATAGGAAAGTCATTTAGGTATCAACTAGTTTTGCAAAAGTTGGACTGTGAAGAAAGCTGAGTGCCGAAGAATTGATGATTTTGAACTGTGGTGCTGGAGAAGACTCTTGAGAGTCCCTTGGACTGCAAGGAGATCCAACTAGTCTATCCTAAAGGAGATCAGTCCTGGGTGTTCTTTGGAAGGACTGATGCTGAAGCTGAAACTCCAATACTTTGGCCACCTCATGTGAAGAGTTGACTCATTGGAAAAGACTCTGATGCTGGGAGGGATTGGGGGCAGTAGGAAAAGGGGATGATAGAGGATGAGATGGGTGGATGGCATCACCGACTCGATGGACATGAGTTTGGGTAAACTCCAGGAGCTGGTGATGGACAGAGAGGCCTGGCGTGCTGCGATTCATGGGGTCCCAAAGAGTCGGACACGACTGAGTGACTGAACTGAACTGATTCATCATTGAAAACTCGTTTTCAAGGAGGAGTCAGGATATAGTTACAACCACTCTNTGGACTGCAAGGAGATCCAACTAGTCTATCCTAAAGGAGATCAGTCCTGGGTGTTCTTTGGAAGGACTGATGCTGAAGCTGAAACTCCAATACTTTGGCCACCTCATGTGAAGAGTTGACTCATTGGAAAAGACTCTGATGCTGGGAGGGATTGGGGGCAGTAGGAAAAGGGGATGATAGAGGATGAGATGGGTGGATGGCATCACCGACTCGATGGACATGAGTTTGGGTAAACTCCAGGAGCTGGTGATGGACAGAGAGGCCTGGCGTGCTGCGATTCATGGGGTCCCAAAGAGTCGGACACGACTGAGTGACTGAACTGAACTGATTCATCATTGAAAACTCGTTTTCAAGGAGGAGTCAGGATATAGTTACAACCACTCTCAAGACATGAAATCACCTATTCCTCTTTGCTGGAATGAGTAAAATTTAGTGGTCTGGCTATGGAGAGTTATTTAGAGATTTAAAATTGTTTAATTTGTAGTTTTGTGCTCTTAGAAGCATCTCAGTGCCTCAGAACAATTATAATAAAAATGGCTAGTGCTGTCTTTCTGAATTCATCAGTAAGAGACACATATTTAAATCACAGCATCTCTATCAATAACCAACATTATTTGAAACAGAAAACCTTAGTATAAGTGCTAAAACTGGGGAAATATTTCACTTACTACAAATGGAGAATTAATTTAGAAAGAGAGATGTTAGCCTCAGAAGAATATAAAATTTCTTAATAGGTAATATTACCCATTAATAAGATATTAATTACATACTATTATAGCATGTATAGTATATTTTATACATGATATATTAATATATAATAATAATCATAGTATAATTACTGCTAAGAACAAGGCCTCTATTTGAATCAGGTTTCAACATAGCTACTGCTTTGGATGAAGAAATGCATTATTATTTACTTGTCTTCCCTTCCCTTCTATTTATAAACAAATCCAAGTTAACACAAATTTTCTTTATAAACCATCAATGCTCACACTTTGTAGTACAGAGATGTAGGCCTACTACTGATTTTAAAAATCTCAATGTGAAAGAAATAGTGGGTTCGTTAAGTATCTATATCTAGTTTATTTCAATTTAATAAATACCCTATTGAGTTTCCAGGCAGAATTCCGGGCACATTAAGTTACACATATGAATAAGCCATGGTACCTGACTTTCAGTGAAAGAAACAAATTGTTATGGGAACACAGAGGAAGAAATATGTTTTCTGAGATAAAATATTCAAAAGTTGATTCTCAAAGTGCAAAATGTGTGAAATTTATCTTGATATGAATTAGAATTGTTTTTTGTCAGATGAACAAGAGTAAAAACATTTCCAGTAGGAAAAACAAAGAAAAGAAAGAAGTATATCGTATTGTGCAGGTAATATTAAGTATTAGAGTGTTAGGAACGTGGTAGGGAGAGTTATTTACGAATGAATGGAGAGTGGCATAAATTGAGGAATGCTACTGAGAGGATCCATTAGTTAATTCAGTGCAGACCATGTGGATCCACTAAAGATTTTAATTAAGATAATGAAGCAGATTGTATTTTGGAAACCCTGATAGTCTGGAGGCTGGATTAGAGAGGGAAGCTATTGGGGAAATGGAAATTCAAGGAAACAATTTGTTTCTGCCAACATTATCAAAGTAAATAAGAAAATAAGTAGTTTTATATAAATTAGGAACACGGTGGCTGCATTCATTCTGTTAGATTTATATGGTGCCTTAAAAAAAAAAAAAAAAACTGAAGAGAAGCCTGGTTTGGAGTCACTTCTCTCTTCAGATTTTCTGCCCATGAGGTAAGGAGAATGGTATTTTCCCCTTATCTCTCTCCTGTCGATGGAATGGCTTATGCTATGCTATTTATCAGAGGCTTTGAAGTCTTTGAAAGAGAATGCCATAAAAACCATAGAGTGTTATTGTCTTTTAAACAGACTCACCATATTTGCCTTAATTATGCTATCTTTGAATGAGGACCAATAAGATACCAGCTGTTGGCCCATATTTTATGCATAAGTTTTTCTTCCTGAATGAATTAGATTACCATTTCCTGTGACACAGTCCAGCAGAAAATATTGCCCATCAGCAAAATTTATTGGATGCCAATAAGAATACCATTTCCTATAATGACACATCTATTGGAAAATTCCTGGCTCCTGATGGTTTTGCTATGAACATACAAGTTATTCTCTTAAAGTGGAAAATACCTACCTGGAAAAAGTATTTTGGCTTTAGCAAATATTTATATTCCTTTCTATAATGCTTGTTAATAAACTTTCTTAAATACCTCCATAATTCATAGCTTTCAAATAATATACTATCCTGCTGCTGCTGCTAAGTCGCTTCAGTCGTGTCCGACTCTGTGTGACCCCATAGACGGCAGCTCACCAGGCTCCCCCATCCCTGGGATTCTCCAGGCAAGAACACTGGAGTGGGTTGCCATTTCCTTCTCCAATGCAGGAAAGTGAAAGTGAAGTTGCTCAGTTGCGACCCCATGGACTGCAGCCCACTAGGCTTCTCCATCCATGGGAACTGCTAATGATGAAGACGCATTTGTGGTTCTTCCTAAATATTCTGCTTCTTAAATGAAACAGATTTCAAGGCGATTAGATCTCTTTAAGTAACACATCTTTGATTTGCTTGAAGAAAAGACTAGAGAAAATCTAAGATTTGGATCTGTTTTAAATGTGATAACACTTTGGCTAGAGTTCCTCCTTTCTATTTTTCTGACTCTAATAAAACATATCTTTCTCTTCAATACCCACAACTTGAAGAAATCTTACTAGCCATTTTTGCTCTACAGCAGCCCCCAAACTGTTTGGTTTTTACTATGTTCCAGATTATTTAAATGTTAGAGAAATGAAGATATAAAATTTTAGTTTGTCTTGGTATGTGTCATTCACATGTGCAGTGTTTCCCCAAACATAATAAATTCAGTTCTATAAATTAGCACGTACAGGTAAAGATTAAGAATTTTGACTTCAAACAATTTGCTTTTATATTGTAATTAAATATAGCTAAACAAATATTTGGGGCTTTTATATTGTAATTAAATATAGCTAAACAAATATTTAGAGCTTTTATATTATAATTAAATAAAACAAATATTGGGGGCTTCCCTGGTGGCTCAGATGGTAAAGCGTCTGCCTGCAGTGCAGGAGACCTGGGTTTGATCCTTGGGTTGGGAAGATTCCCTGGAGAAGGAAATAGCAACCCACTCCAGCACTCTTGCCTGGAAAATTCCATGAACTGAGGAGCCTGGTGGGCTATACAGTCCATGGGGTCGCAAAGAGTCGGACACAACTGAGTGACTTGGATTATTAAATCAATATTAGCTCTTTAGTGACTTAGCAGCAGCAGCAGCAGAACTAAGTTGGCAAAGAAATTTTTTTACATATATTCAATATCTTCATTGGATATGTGTATATATATATGTGTGTGTATGTATGTGTGTGTCTGTGTGGATATTTATGGTAACTTTCTAAGTATGTAATCAATAACCATAATATACACTTTTCCACACTCTAAGCTCAAAATAACCTGAAGTAAGGAGTCAACCCAAAGTATTAGTACTCTGTTTTAGCTACTATTTATTCACTTCTTTATTTCATAAACACTTTTGAGTCCCTACTTCCTCCCAGTCACTATACTGCATTTTAAAACTGTGAAATGTTAAGTTGATAGTGAGAATTAACCCTTGAAAAATTTCATTAAACTGTTCTTCTTGTCTACATCAGTTCAGTTGCTCAGTCGTGTCCCACTCTTTGCGACTTGTCTACGAGGTTAGTGGTAAATCAAAACACACAAAATTCAAGTTACTTTGTGCTTTGAATTGTAAACCAGTAGAAACTGGGTAGCTATGTAAACATTTGTTTTGGGGGTAATGATTCAACAATAGATATTCAATGCAGTTTTCATGGCAAGGTGATTATAATATTTTGAGTTTATAAATTTAAAAATTATTTATGCCCAGCAATCTAATGTTCTGATTATATTGTCCAACTCTTATCATGTCCAACTGTTTGTGACCCCATGGACTCTTTGTGACCCCATGGACTGTAGCCTACCAGGCTCCTCCATCCATGGGATTTTCCAGGCAAGAGTACTAGAGTGGATTGCCATTTCCTTCTCCAGGGAATCTTCTCAACCCAGGGACTGAATCTGGGTTTCCCACATTGTAGGCAGATACTTTACCATCTGAGCTACCAGGGAAGTCCTATTATATTGATAGTTATTTGTTATAACCACATTTCTACTATATTTGCATTATTTTTTATAAAAATGTAAAAACATAGACAAAAGGATGCAGGATAGTAAAATGAACCCATTACACCCATAGCTGTTGCAGCATTGCTTCAACATCGTTTTTTTCTCCCAAATGTGCGTGTCTGCGTATGGGCATTGAGGGGGGATAGTGGTACTAGTTGGGAAATCTGTCTCTGTACTTAATATAATATTTCATTTGAGGTTCTTGGGAGGTTCAAAGATTCAGCAGCATGAGATCATTGGTTCAAAACATCTGAAAAAGTGTTTTTAAATTTAGGTTACAAATGCAACTGTCCAATGGGGATTAATCCCCCTGGTAGATAATGACCTTCAACACTTATATCACCACCAACGTTTGAACAGTCAAAGCTAAGCAGGAGGAGGAGTATGCTTAGTCCAGGATTAGTGTGATTAAAGGAAACCTGTTCTGCTTGTTTTGTTCATCTGGCTGTTTGCAAATGCACAGGGGAGGTGAAAATAGCTCCCGTCCTGAACAACAAAAGTACATTTATCCACCATCCCACCCTCTCCCAGATTTGCACTAAGACTGTCTTAACTGTTTGTATTATTTGTAGATGAAGAGAACGCCCCAGTTCTGCGCTGAGCTTTACTGTCAGGACAAAGTGGGAGGTGGAGTTACTTAGCTGCCCAGCTCTCACCTGAGCATCTGGTCACCAAGAACAGAATGTGAATGACAGCTGGGCATAGTGGCGGGTACAGCCCACTGTAAAAATCACAACTTGCTGATCTCTTATCAGAACCTGGTCCGATAATCTTTTAGTGTGAGGTCTGAACAAAGTCCTAGAACATTTCAAGCTTACATTAAAAAAAAAAAAAAATGGATACAGCATATGAATCTGGGTTTTCCACTTTTCTTGAAAAACTAGAATGTCTGGTATCACTGCACCAACAATGGCCAAAAGGCATCTATTTCTTTGAACTGGCACCTTCTCCTAATATACTGCAGTTTCCCACCCAGCCAGGGTTAATTCATCTATGTTACACGCTATGGGGAAAGAACTTGAGTTTGCTAACCCTCCTGTAAAGCCATTAGCAAATGCTGCTCCCTCCATATAAATGAACTGAACCAAACAGGCTGGCTTCCAAGGACAGAAGCCCTGTTTGTGACTTTGAAATTGGATGTAAGAATTTATATTTTGAGCAAAGTATCAAGGTAGAATAGATGTGAATTTCTCCTGGTTAGCTTAGTTGGTAAAGAATCTGCCTGCAATGCAGGAGACCCCAGTTAGATTCCTGGATCAGGAAGATCCGCTGGAGAAGGTATAGGCTACCCATTCCAGTATTCTTGGGCCTCCCTTTTGGCTAAGCTGGTAAAGAATCTGCCTGCAATGCAGGAGACCTGGGTTCGATCCCTGGGTTGGGAATATCCCCTGGAGAAGGGAACAGCTACCCACTCTAGTATTCTGGCCTGGAAAATTCCATGGACTGTATAGTCCATGGGGTCACAAAGAGTCAGACATGACTGAGTGACTTGCATTTTCACTAGAATATGAAATTTCCAAATAGATGACCTAGAACCAGTTTAGATAATATAAAAATCCTTGAGGGATATAAAAAAAGGGTGAGAGGGGAAGATTAATCTTTACAGAGTGTGTTGCTGGTTGTCAGTCCCTATTTACCCCAGAGAGGGAGCAGTCAAGGTGTGACCTCCTTCAGCAAAAGCCTAGTGATAGATGGCTTCCCTGGAATCATTCAAAAGCCTGAAATATATTCCCTAGAGTTAGAAGATATCATTCAGTTCAGTTCAGTTCAGTCGCTCAGTTGTGTCCGACTCTTTGCGACCTCATGAATCGCAGCATGCCAGGCCTCCCTGTCCATCACCAACTCCCAGAGTTCACTCAGACTCACGTCCATTGAGTTGGTGATGCCTTCCAGCCATCTCATCCTCTGTCATCCCCTCCTCCTCCTGCCCCCAATCCCTCCCAGCATCAGAGTCTTTTCCAATGAGTCAACTCTTCGCATGAGGTGGCCAAAGTACTGGAGTTTCAGCTTTAGCATCATTCCTTCCAAAGAAATCCCAGGGCTGATCTCCTTCAGAATGGACTGGTTGGATCTCCTTGCAGTCCAAGGGACTCTCAAGAGTCTTCTCCAACACCACNTCCAATGAGTCAACTCTTCGCATGAGGTGGCCAAAGTACTGGAGTTTCAGCTTTAGCATCATTCCTTCCAAAGAAATCCCAGGGCTGATCTCCTTCAGAATGGACTGGTTGGATCTCCTTGCAGCCCAAGGGACTCTCAAGAGTCTTCTCCAACACCACAGCTCAAAAGCATAAATTCTTCGGTGCTCAGCCTTCTTCACAATCCGACTCTCACATCCATACATGACCACAGGAAAAACCATAGCCTTGACTAGACTGACTTTAGTCGGCAAAGTAATATCTCTGCTTTTGAATATGCTATTAGAAGATGCCTAACTCATCTAGACCCAATCGACGTTTACTTGAGCAAACTCCAGGAGGTGGTGAAGGACAGGGAAGCCTGGCATGCTGCAGTCCATAGAGTTGCAAAGAGTCGGACACAACTTGGTGACTGAACAACAGCAATTCATTCAGAGAGAGGGGAACATACTCTCTTTGGATTGCAGCCCACTTCTATTGAGTGTGGAGCAAAAAATGTGTTTTCAGTGATGTGGACCACCCATGAAAGAGAGGACCTATCTGGAGTCTTCTTAAGAAGAGGAGAGCCATGAACAGTAAGAGCTGAGAGGAATGGACAGACTGAGGAGACATTAAAGTGGGTGCAGATGATAAAGGAGAAGAGGGAAGCAAATAAAAATCTGACCACCCAGCCTTTGTTAACACCATGGTTTCCAGCCAGCTGGAAAAGAGAGGTTATTTACTACTACATGGAGTTCAGAACTATATTGCATGAGGTTTGGCATTATACTTACCAAGTATAACCCATGTTTGCAGCTGTTATGGGGGCTTCCCTGGTGACTCAGATGGTAAAGAATCCGCCTGCAATGTAGGAGACCGAGGTTCAATCCCTGGGTTGGAAAAAGCCCCTAGGGAATGGAATGGTAATGGAATACTACTCCAGTATTCTTGCCTGGAGAATTCCATGGACAGAGGAGCGCCTGGTGGGCTACAGTCCGTGAGTCGCAAAGTTGGACACAACTGAGCGACTCTTTCAGTTTCACTAAGACTGTTATTACCTGAACATGAAAATCATCGTTAAAGGCCTGTGATTTCTTGAGGTTTCTTCAGGATCAGGAGATTGCCACCACTGAATACATTTTAAAGGATACACAAAAACAAAATTGTGCTTTCCTTACATCAGAAATTGTGCCTGTTCACTGTGCTAGATATGAAATACTAGCACAGCAATGTAAGCAATCAGGTTCTGTGGGGAGGCTTGCATATTGTCTTCAGGCTCTTAGAACTTGTGGGTTTCATACACAGCTCTAGAAATGTGATGATAGCCAGGTCACCAGTATATTACCTAGTGCATCTTTTCTGTTATTTTCCAAGCCCATTCAAACCATGCTAACATCAATTTTCTTCAGCTATTTTTTACTTCCCTGTAGTCTTCCTTAAAATTTTAAATTCTATCAACTTGTTATTTTCATCAAAAGTTACTTAAGTTTTTGCATTCTTAGCCATGTCGCCTTGCTGCACAGAGGTACCTCCAGAGTAGGCATAAAGTAGAACATCTTTACTTAGTCACTTACAGACTCTGGAAAGCATTCAATGCCTTCTTCCCATGGTCAGTGATTTCCTGACTGGGGATTTTATGACCTGCTGTAGTGTCTCTCTCTTTTTTTTTTTTGGAAAATGAAAGGAAACAAATGTTTTGATTTTTTCCCCTAGGAATTTATCTAGAGTTTGAGAAAGACAAAAAAGTGAAAATGGAAAGTGTTCAAATTAATAAGGTTACAGCTGAAGTGCAGTAATTATGAAGAAGCAAGAGAGAACCAAATTTATTAGCATGTCATAGATATACAACATGTGAAATACAACCTAAGCAATTTCCTATAAGAAAAAACTCCAATAGAAAAATGTAAGAATAATGTAGGTTGTCACCTATGTCAGAAGCAACTGATACTTAATAGTCATAAAATTAACTAATTGGACATATTGGTAGGAAAGAGAACAAAAGTAAATCAATTTATAATTGCCTGGGTACATTATATAGATTTAAAAATATAAAGACTGACATTAAAAAGAGGATGAGAGGAAAGGAACTCTGGAAGAAAGGACCTTTGGGAATCCACGAAACGTTATCTCAGCACATGTACTTGAATATTTGTATGTTTGAAAGCGAGAATGTGAGAATAAAAATTTTAAAATTTTACTGATGTTCTAAGATTTGCTAGTATATTCACTCCTTCTTCAATCCATAAGGAAATTTTTCAAGGATATATTAGTTTCTCAAAAGTTATAAATTCATATATTATTTAAGCAGTCAGGATTTATTTATCAAAACCTCCATTAGCAGGTAAGAAGTAAAGCAGCATTGATTTAAAAATATATCCTTAAGTAACTGTGGAAAAGAGAGAGACTATAAAAAGAATATGCAAATGTTAGTTCATTAGATTTGTGAGTTTTTTGGGAAAGCTATAACTCTGAGTATAAATAGACTGGCACTCAAAAACAAAAACAAAAAATAACTGATGAATGAATGAGAAACCCAATGCCTAACCTCAGAACTTTTCAAAAACATGCTTATAAATATGATTTCACTCTTTCCTCCAAGGTCATTTCTTCATGAGATGATTGATTAATTGGTTAATGGACTGTTTAACGTAGATTAGAAGGATCTCAAATTTAGTCTAACACTTGTTTTTGTATGGGAGAGACCTGGGGTTAGCAGAGGCTAAGGTAACAAAACAGAGTCAGGCCTACGACCCAGGTTTTCTAATTTTTTGACCCGTGTTGTTCTCAATGGAGCACTCATCTGACAAATTCTGTACATTGAAGTTGTAGATTCAAAATGAAGTTTTCAAATTTAAATAGCAAGTAATATTGAGAAATGGTTTAGAAACATCTTCTATGATGTTGGGAATTAAAGAGAATGTATTTAAATCTGATTCAAGTGCAGGGAGTGATCCTGATCTTAAAGTTTCTCTTTTTGGGTAACAGTGTGTTGTCAAAGTCAGGAAGGTCAAGTGTGTTATCCTGAGGTCTGAAGAATTCTTACAGTTAGGAATGAGGGAAATTTAGCCACCTAGTTCTAAAGAAAATTACTCAGATACAAGCAATGTTATTAAACATTCTCTTTTTGAATCATCTCTTCAGAATCCTAAAAATAAGGAAAGTTTTAAGTGAAACTGGATTAACCCATAGTTTATAATATGAGGGCTTCCCTGGTGGCTCAGATGGTAAAGAGGCTACCTGTAATGCAGGAGACCTGGGTTTGATCCCTGGGTTGGGAAGATGCCCTGGAGAAGGAAATGGCATAGACTACATTCACAAAGAGTCGGACATGACTGAGCCACTTACACTGTAATATGAGTCAATGCACTTTCATTCAAAGTATATGCTTTATTCAGAAATGTTTAAAAAGTACCCTCATTTATCATCATCTCAGTGAATATTATTTGGAATCTTGTATTGGTATCACACAAGACTGATTCTGAAAACTGGGACTCTAGCTTGTTCAATTAGTAATTCCCCTAATGGCAAAAGAAAGTACAAGGCAAATATTATAGTCTTCTCATAAACAATGACTAACAATTGCAGGATATAGATGGAAAAATTTCCATTGATGATAATGTAGTCGGTTTTAAACACTTGGGAGGGAGTCCAAGTATAGTATCTCCAGCTACCTTCTGCCTTTCAGTATAACCCCGCCACCTATGAATGGGAACATGTATCACTTCCTCCCAAACAATTCCATTCAGTTCAATCATGAAGAAAACCTCTTTTATGCAGATCCCCCACTTCCTTCCCTCTGATGTCCAGATCTTTCAAGCTCCTAAGTCACACAGCGTTTCTGTGCATTGTTACCTCCTCCTCAGTGAGGCTGTTGGGAAACACTTCAAACAGTCTGTCCCGGAGGGGGACAAAAACTTTCTAGGAGGGAGGGGAGGGGAGGGAAATCAAGTCAGNTGCTGCGATTCATGGGGTCACAAAGAGTCGGACACAACTGAGTGACTGAATTGAAAGACAGATCTTTCTAAATCCTTATAGAGAGGGGTTGTTTTGTTTTGATATAGCATAAAATCTGGAATGACTGCATTAGCATTCTCATCCCTACTCAAACATCAGAATACCTGGGGGAGGAGAAGGTCAGGAGGTAAAATATCTCCTTCGAGGCCTGGTGGGAAGAGCAGGATATAATTATCTTTATAAAAGGAGACACACCAGGAGTTGAATGGCTCACTTAAAATCTAAGCAAACTTAAAAATATATGACCCTAAACTGCATGCCCCCCAGTCTATCCACAAAAAAAGACTTGGCTGTGTACTATTTCCTTGGGGGTGGGGAAAAGGATAGAGTATACATTTCTTCACACATCTAAAGATTCCTTTGAACTCACCCTTCTTATATCCCTACACACTTTTATTTGAAGGCTGCAGTGCCCACAAATCCAGCAGATAATTTACATTTTGATGTAAGCAATTTCAAACAATTTTTCCTCTCTCTATTTTTGAACAAAATTTTTGGTCAGAGAGAAGTGAGTCATAGACTCATTAAAAAAAAAAAGAGGCATTTGGGTCATCAGTGATGTTACTACAATGCTGAGCCTGTAACAGTGTTTGGATTTTAGCTGCTTATTTTTTAACATCCAAACTACTCTTACATTATGCAAGGCTAAAGAAATTTAGTGGAAATCACTCCCAGCTCTTAAATTCTATCCATTGGAACATTATTTCCCAAAGTAGGGGTGAAGCCCCTTAGTTCATAGGAATGTCTCTACATGACTGTTGAGACATTGCTGTGAATTTTATAAAGCCACACCTAAAAGAAGTTTAGAATTTAGACATGAGGAAGAAATGTGAAGACACTGTTGGTGGGATAAACAGGGTATGTAAGAAAAAGCACAGTTTCATTCATTTACAAATGTTTATTAAGTGGTCACATGTGATGAGCGGAACTGGATTCTTAGCAGATCTTGAAGAACTGTGAAAGATAAACCAAGAACAGTAAATGAGAAGTAGAATGTGAAGGGCCTCATGTAGCTAGCACAGGTATTTATCTTTTCTCTTGGAGGCAATAATGAATTAGAAGAAAATCATGTTTGAAATATTAATCCTGGAGCATGGACAGTTGATCAGGAAAGGGAAGAGAACAAAGGCAGGATAACAGGTCCAGAGTTGGGGTGGGGGCTCTGGACATAGTCTAAGCATGAGGGAACAATGGCCCTGGTAGGTGGATGACTGAGGGATGGAAAAGAACAGAAGATCTCGAGATCCTAGGCCAAGAAAGAGCAGAGGAGGTCGTTAACTTGGAAGGCTATAATGGAGCGAGGAGAAAGGCACTTTAGAGGAGGCATTTTTTGCATAAATGCTGTTTATTTTAGTATCAAATTGAAAGTGTTGGTCTCTCAGTCCTCTCTGACTCTTTGCAACTCTGTGGACCATAGCCTGCCAGGCTCCTCTGTCCATGGAATTCTCCTAGCCTGAGTTGCCATTTTCTTCTCCAGGGTATCTTCCCAACCCAGAGGTTGAACCTGGCTCTCCAGATTCTTCACTGTCCCGAGTATCTGCCTTGGTACATTCAGGACATAGGAATTTCCTTTTTTCTCTCTTATCCATTCATTAACGTTATATCTAATCAGGGGTGGAATATATAAGAATATAACAGATCATCATACAATCTTATATAAAAGTTAAGTATAGAAAGAATAATTTTCCTTTCATGTCACTCTGTAAAAGAAAAGAGACAAGAATATATTTTAAAACAATTATTATAGACAATTTCCTACTGTAAATAGGAGACAAATTTTGTTAATCTATATTCAAAAATCAAATGTTGGCTTTGTCGTTTGGTCACTAAGTCATGTCCTACTCTTTGTGACCCCTGTGGACTGTAGCCTGCCAGGCTCTTCTATCCATGGAATTCTCCAGGCAGGAATCCTGGAGTGGGTAGCCATTCCCTCCTTCAGGGGATCTTTGACACAGGGATCAATCCTACTTCTCCTGCATTGGCAGGCCGATTCTCTACCATTGAGCCACCTGCTGCTGCTGAGTCGCTTCAGTCGTGTCCGACTCTGTGCGACCCCATGGACGGCAGCCCACCAGGCTCCCCCGTCCCTGGGATTCTCCAGGCGAGAACACTGGAGTGGGTTGCCATTTCCTTCTCCAATGCATGAAAGTGAAAATGAAGTCAGTCAGTTGTGTCTGGCTCTTCACGACGCCATGGACTGCAGCCTACCAGGCTCCTCTGCCCATGGGATTTTCCAGTCAAGAGTACCTGAGTGGGTTGCCATTGCCTTCTCTGGCATATGCCCTAAGGAAACTAAAATTGAAAAATACACTTGTCCTCCAATGTTCACCTGGGAAGCCTCAAATATTGGGTTAGAGATTACTTTTTAAAAACTGCTAGATGATGCATGAATATATTCTCTGCTTGAGGCTTGACTGCACAAAATTTTTAAGAAAGATTTCTGTGCCAATTTGTTTAAATAAGGACAAACTTAATGGCAGTAAGCTAGATATATGGAAAAAGATTTTCCTGTTAGGTCAAGAAGTTCATGCTTTTCTGCTGAGCTATCATTATAAATGGCATGCCTAAATTTAAGCATTGTTTAGGATTAAAAGTATGAACACCAAGGCTCGCTTTCTCAAACAATAATGACCATGAAGGATATTTTACTATTATCATTTGACAAACTTGGAGCTCCTGGTCTTGGAAAAAGCAAATGGGAAGAGAGAGAGGAAATTGGTAGGGGCATTCAGGAGCTATACCCTATGACTGGGGGCATAGCTAGGTTAGGAGTAGGGAAGAGTAGGCATTAAAACAAGCCCAGTTTCCCTGGTGGCTCAGACAGTAAAGAATCTGCCTGCAATTTAGGAGACCTGGGCTCAGTCTCTGGAATCAGGAAGATGCCCTGGAGTAGGAAATGGCGACCCACTTCAAAATTCTTGCCTAAGAAATTCCATAGACAGGAGCCCGGCAGCCTACACTCCATCGGGTCACAAAGGGTCAGACACGACAGAGTGACTAACACTCACTCTTCTCTTCAGCAGGTACCCAGAAGAAAGCTGACACACATACGTGAGGTCTTAAATAGCTGAATGTGCCCACTGATGGTGGTTCAGCCTTTGTCTGAACCCAGTTCACAAACTTTCCAACATAGTACCACCTTCACTCCCAAATGAAGCACATTCTCTCGCATTGATTTTTCTTTTATAGTGTTTCTCATAGTTAGTCAGTATACCTTTTGGGATTATGTGATGAATATCTGTCTTATCCATTGAGTTCTAAGCTTAGTAATGCAATAATTCAAGGGACCAGGGCTGCTTTACCCACAATAAGTATTCCCAGCAACAATCAGAGTGCCTGGCACGTACTTTATTCCCAGTAAATTTCTATCAAGACGATTAATGTCTTAACACTCTTATTCCTCCAAATATTGTTTAAACTTCTATGTCTAATCGTAAACTAGTTGCAAATAATCAGAAACAGATAGTATATATTGATAATTTTGAAGACTCTCAGTGTTCAGATGTTGGAAGCAGAATGAGAAAATTAAAGTGACAAATACCAAAAGTTTAAGGCCTCAATGATAATCGATTTAGCATCCATCTTTGAAAAGAGGTCCAGAAGGAACTGTGAAAATATACATTAATCTATTTAACTTTCATGAAAATGCTGAAGTTATGAAGGTGGCCAAATTAGTGAAAATTAACAGTAATATTGGAATCACTGGATATTTAAAGTATAGTAGGGAAGGCAATATCTTTTCTGTAAGAGGAAATTATAATTGACCACACCATACATTCCCTTGAAAGAATATACATATATATCACTGTTAATAAAGGATAAACTGAAAATTTATTGTATTTTCACTTTCAAACACCTTTAACCAAGTTCTTCACCAAAAGATATTGGGAAAAAGAATTCTCTCACTATAAAACTGGGGGAAATGTATTGTCAGAAACAGGAAATTGGCTCATAAATAGGAAATAAAGGATAGTGATAAATGGACATTTTCTTCTTGGAAAAGGTAAACAGTGAGGTTCTCAGAGACCAGTGCTGATACAACTTTTGTTCAACATTTTCATAATCTCTAAAAGGAAAAAGGCCTCTAGACTTTTCATATCTTAAAATTATATAACTCTTTTAGGTAAGGAAATGTGAAATGTCAGATCAACAGGCTGTAGACTGTGTGGGCAAAAACTTAAAGGGCTTTTTAATTTCTTGTTATTATAAAAGAGATCACATAACATGGTAAATAATACAAACAGCACAAAGGGATAAAAAATAGAGTGGAGCTTTCAACTCCGACTACCCTTTAACTCCCTCACCTTGGTTCTATTCCTGGTTCTATTCCATAGCGAGTGCCACCTAATTTGGTTTTTCGACTATCCTTCCTGAAATATGTGCATATATACACTTATATACCTATGCCTTTATAGAATATATTTACACATAAATGAGAGCTTACTATACACACACTATCTAAACTTTGGTTATTTTTATTTAAAAATTCATATTGGAAATGTGTTTTCTATTAGTAGAAACCATTGCATCCTTTTTAATGACTGCTTATGTGCTATTATGTGGATTTTCGTATCTAATTTACTTAGTCCCTGATGATAGATATTTAAGTTGTTTCCTGTTTTTGTTATTATTAAAATTGCTATTGTTGGTATTTTTGTTATTACTGTTACTACCACAAGCACATTCTTGAATGCATATTTCTTCACATCTTGGGGAGTATACCTCTAAGATAAATTCCCAGAAATGGGATTGCTGAGTCAAAGATTAGATGCAGTTATAGTTTGCTTCACTCCAAAATGTATTCATATATATTCTTACAAGCAGGAAATGAGCATCTGGTTCCTCGTATCATAGCCAATAGTGAGTATTATAAAAACTTTTTAGTTCTTACAAAGTATAAGTACTAAAAATATGTTTTTATTTTAAATTTTCCATTAAATTTTTATTTAAAAAATACAAACTCCTCTCCATTCCCCCTGCCCCCACATACTTGAAATAGTCACTCTTTGCAGCATGGCGGAAATGGAGCAAGCTGTAGACTGAAGGTTAAGAGGGGAGGGGAGGCAGCGAGAACAGATCACCCTTTAGAGAGGCTTGAGAAGAGAAAAGTGAAGGAGCAGGCAGGAAGTGGGGTCAAGGCTCAAGGCAGAAAAAGCATTTTGTTTGTTAAAGAATTTGAGTTATTTAGAATTGGTGTAATCTTTCTCCCCAGGAAGTGGATTCCTTGTCACTAGAAATGGACAAGCCATGGCTGAGATAACCTCTGGCCAAGACACTGCAAAAATAATTCATGCTCTGGAAAGAAGGCTCTAAAATCACCTTATCTCAGACTTGTCAGATAGGAAAATAACTAACATCTAATTGGATCTTCTCAACAACATATATACTTTGTGAAACTGCAGATTCTTCTTGAATATCATTAATTACTCACTGAAGTCAATGGTGGGGCATTACAGAGTAGAGAGAGATTATGTATAAAATTCCTTCCATTTGAAGGAGTTTTGAAGTTTGATTTGAAGTTTTTATGATGGATACATTAAGAAATATTTTTATTTAATATACAAGTGGAGGAAATAATATGACTGACCAAATCCCTAAGTAATTATTAGTTATAGAGGTTTAGTTTTTGCAGAAGAAATGAGAATAGATAAGATTTAGTTGATCACAAATCAATATTTCTTAAGAAAATCTTGCAAGACTAAGAAATATTTTGAAGCAAAAAAGTTTCAGCTGATAAAGCATTCATAGCTTACTACACATACTTGATTTTTACATCTTCCTGATCTGTTCACACTCAGTAAGTCCCCTATTTCATCAAAAACATTCCATGTATCCAATTTTATTTACAACCTGGCCCATTTCATGTGTCTCTCACATGTACATACTCATTTCTTCATCTGGGATTTATACAAGTTAGTAAAATGCCTGATACAAAGACCAAACAATATTAAAAAACATCAGAAAAACAGACTTCCCAAATATAGAAGCCAAAGCCTTTTTTTCCTTGCAATTTTCTTAGGTTTTCATCAAAAGCTTGGGCTGGTATGTCATAATAATTCAGTCTAGAAGATAACTATCAAGGGTGTATCAAAATGTTTTTACCAATTTGTATTGAATTGTTTGGTCTCAATATGGGCAGTCTTTCAAATGCCTGATTAAATTCGTTGGAAGTTTTGTTTGCTAAAGCATTTCACATCCTGGGAAAAATAAAACCAAATATGCTGTTTTTCTTTGTTCTCCACTGAGCCATGCACAAGTTAAAAAGAGCTTAAAAAAAAAAAACAAAAAAATTTGAATAAACCCCCTTTAAAAAGGCAGAG
>SJYV01009996.1:298655-316152 GCA_006410875.1 Neotragus pygmaeus
AAAAAAAAAAACAAAAAAATTTGAATAAACCCCCTTTAAATCAAATTGACCTTCTCTGGGCAATTTTTTTCTGCATCTTGGCAGGGACTGAATCTATATCCTTCTCTTTTCCAGGCTCACTTTGTGTGGCCCACTTCCTATGGCTATTCCATTCTCTGAAATGACAGCGTTTTCAGACTACGGTAGCTTAAAAAGTATTAATTCCCAGTCACTGGAAATAACCTACATGTCACTCAAGGCAAAGAAACTGTTCTTGCTTTTTGACACTTGAGCTTTATTGCTTCTGAGCTCAGACAGCCCCAACATGGGGAGGTGAGAATAACTTTCTCCTGGAACCATGTTCTTTATGCTGTGATTTGCCACTTGGCTTTCCCTGGCCCCCCAGCCAGACTGTCAGCACATTCCCTGCTCAGGGTGGTGTGGGGAAAAAGCTCAAGTATGGAAGGAGAGTTTATTTTCGGTAAATTTAATCAAGCAGTGAGCTTTTATTTTTGCTTTTTATATTTTGGGGAAAAAGACCTCGCTTTAGAATAGATAGCAGCCTGGAACTAAGTTTTAGAGATTTTCGTTTTGGCTGATGATGAAACAGTTGCAAACCTCTCTGCCTTTCCCCTTTGCAACTTGTTTCCCCTTCTTGACAGAAAGAACTAGTTTCACAGTGCAGTCAAAATAATCCCCAGTTTTCTTTAGTCTTATGATATTTGGGAATCGTGGGCTGCTTGAAAGAGAGGAAAACGTCCCGATTAAAAGCAAGGCAGACGAACACCTTTTGCAGACCTCATCCAAAAATGGACTGGGAGCAATGTCTGTAATGCAAATGGCTCTAATGAGGAAAGTCATTCCAGCTTCCTTTTTTCCCCTCAGATTTGAAAAAGTCGGATTAACACATCA
The DNA here is from genome assembly GCA_006410875.1 of Neotragus pygmaeus. Classification (NCBI taxonomy): domain Eukaryota; kingdom Metazoa; phylum Chordata; class Mammalia; order Artiodactyla; family Bovidae; genus Neotragus; species Neotragus pygmaeus. Next base: position 299,547 of record SJYV01009996.1, read on the forward strand.
TCTTGAATATGAGTCAGTTCAGTTCAGTTGCTCAGTCGTGTCCGACTCTTTGCAACCCCATGANCAGATTCATGTTGATGTATGGCAAAACCAATACAATATTGTAAAGTAATTAACCTCCAATTAAATAAATAAATTTATATTAAAATTTTTTATTTGCACACAGGATAATTTAAAAAAAAAAAGAAATTACCCAGAATGAGAAAGAGCGAGTAAAAGAGACAGGAGAATGAATATGCAAGAGATGTTAAGAATCCAGGAAGACAAACATAAAATCTAATAAAAGTCTAGGTAGAAAGAATAGGGAAAATGAGAGAATAGAGGACTGACAGGCAATATCTGAGAAAAGTAGAACAGACTGAAATGTTGACCAAAATTATGGAGAAACATGAATGTTTAGATTCAGGAAAAAATTAAGGTCCAAGATGGAGAAATTAAATTCATACCTAAACAAACAGTGGTGAAAATGTTGAAAAATTTTTAAAGCAATCAAAGATAAAAGATTATCTACAAAAGAACACTCATCTGTATACTAGCAGATGTGTGATCATCTGCAATATCAGTCAGAAATCAGTGGAAAAAATTACCAGAATATACAACTGAACTGTCCCCTATGATTTTAAAAGTAAATTCTTTTTGAGAAGGAAAAAAGGTGAGTCATCTCTTTTCCTGTCAAAGATTGCTTAGCAGTAATTCTGTAAATCAGAAGAAAAGCCTGGCAACTGAAAACTGAACCCAGCAATTGAAACAAATGTTAAATCACAAGTATTTTCCACTAATTAAGGCTATGAAGAAATGTGGTTGGGTTAATGGACAAGTGGAAAAAACTTACTGAAGAAACAGCGTATGATGTCCAAGTACAATGCCAGACGCTGGGGTCAACTATCCTAGATTTTGACTATTTAGACAAGAGACGCAATAGTGGTCAGCAGTGTTTAATTTACATAAGGTTCTAATGTACTGACTTATAGAGGCTGTCAATAATCTTAATGTATAATAGTTTGTATATAATAAAACAAAGCTATCAATGTATTTCAAATAGTTTGATTAAAATTTCAGGGCTATTCTTTCTCATCAATGACAATTTTTTAAAAAACTACAAAAGTAAATTCTGTGTGCTGCAGAAAATTTTAAAGATATAAGCTGCAAGAAAAAAAAAATTTGTATTTCCTTTAATCTTACCAAAGAAGACATTTATCAGTTTTTTTAGAGTATTTCAAGTATACCTTATTTTATTATTTTTTAATTAAATTATTTATTTATTTTTTAGTTTTCAGCTCTTGTGAGTCTTCCTTGTTCTGTGGGCTTTTCTCTAGTTGCAGTGCACGGGCTCCTCATTACAGTGGCTTCACTTGTTGCAGAGCACACGACACATGGGCTTCGGGAGTTGTGGCACCTGAGCTCAGTAGTTGTGGCTCCAGGGCTCAAGAGCACAAGCTCACCAGTTGCGGTGCAGGGGCTCAGTCGCTCCTCGGTATCTGGGATCTTCCCAGATCAGGGGTAGAACCTGTGTCTCCTGCATTGACAGGCAGATTCTTTACCACTGAGACACCAAGGAAGCCCTAATTAAAATTTTCATTTTGAGAGACTTATAGATTCACATGCAACTCTAGAAAATAATGCAGACAGCCACGGAGAGCCTTCCATCCAGTTTCCCCCAACATTAATATCTTGCAAAACTATAATACAAAACATAGCTAGGATGTTTACATTAATACAGTCAAAACACAAATGTTTCCTTCACCAAAGAATCTTTCATATGGCCCTTTCAAGATGATTAAACCTCAATATTCCCAAATTTTATACTTAATAGGAAAACCATCATAGAGTACCTCACTATAACATAAGCTTAATTCTACTATGGATTATTTTCAATCTCTCACACTGTCTCTAAACTTTGGACATCTCACTTATTCCTCAACATCAACAATATAAATGGTTTCTTCTATATTTGTGAGTAACTGATCAGTCACTTTCTCCCTTGTTACAAGGGGGAGAAGGATCTATAATAAGCATAAAAATACTAAGTGATAAGCATAAAAATAGCTAACATTCATTCTACAATTTCCATGTGCCAGACAATATGCTATTCATTTAACAAGTATTAAATACTTTGATTCTTACAACACGTCCATGAGGCAGATACTATTAAATTCCCCATTATGTAGATGAGGAAACTAAGGCTCAAGGATATTGGGTAACTTGACCAAGTCACACATAGTTTAACAGTGGCATAACCAGGATCAAACCCATAAGGTCTATCTCTAGATTCTGAAAGTAGAGGTACTAGAGAAAAAGAAAAATAGGGTAGGCTCAGCAGAGAAGGGTGAAGGTTGTAAACAATATTAAATAGAACAGTCAGCATAAGAAAATGACACCTGATGATAACAGAATTAGTATCCGGGGAAGAGAAGTCCAGAGAGAGGACTTCTAAGACCTTAAGCTGGGGAGGGCCTGGCATATTTAAAGAATGGCAAGGAGGCTGGTGCAGCTGAAGCAAAACGATCCAGTGGAAGAATAGCAGTAGGTGAGGTGAAAGAGTCAGATATAGGAATGGAAGTCACTAAAAAGTTCGGGGATTTTTTTGAGGGATGGTGGTGTCTTTGTGGGTTTTTTCTTTGTTTTTAGTAACAACTTTATTATATTACAATTCACATACCTTAAAGTTTACACTAATAAAGTGTGTAAGTCAGTGGTTAAATAATACATTCAGAACTGTGCTACCATCACCACAATCCAACTCCAGAGGATTTAATCACTCCAAAAGAATCCCCATATCTTAGCAGCTGTTTCTCATTCCCCCTTTCCCCTTGCCTCTGGAAACCACTAATTCACTTCCTATCTGTATGGAATTGCCTATTCTGGACATTTCATATGAAAAGAATCAAACAATATGTGACCTTCTGTAACTGGATTCTTCTGTTTGGCATAATAATTTCAAGGTTCAGCCACTCTGTAGCATACATATATTAGTACTTTGTTACATTTTGGGGCTAGATGATACCACATTTTGGTGTATTAATTTGGCACTGGGCTACACAAATGACAAATATGTTTGCTGATATATTATAAAGGATACAACTCAGGAATAACCAAATGGAAAAGATGCATAGGGAAAGGTATTGACAGGTGGTGGTGGTAATGAGGATTTGCTGAAGTGCTGCATAAAGTTTCCACACCCTCTCCAGGCTTACCACCTCCCAGGCCCTCAACATGTTTACCAATTGAGCTCTATGAACCCCACTGATTAGGAGTTTGTATGGAGGTTTCATTGCATAGATACGATTAGTTCAATTATTGGTCATTGGTGAGTGAATTCAATCTATAGTTCCCTTCTCCTCTGAAGCGGGGATAGGGGACTGAAAGGTCCAACCCTCTTACTCTGGCTTGATCTTTTCTAGCCCTGAATCTGAAGCTATCTAGAAGCCTCAGTCAGGAGTCATCTCATTAGCATACAAAAGACAATCATCTCTCAGGAGATTTCTAGGGTTTTAGCAGCTCTGTGCCAAGAAGGAAGTGGGGCCAGCAAGGACCGAATATATTTCTTATTATACCACAATGTACTGTGCTGTGCCAAGTCACTTCAGTCATGTCCAACTCTTTGCAACCCCATGGACTGTCTATTGACCATCAAGTTCCTCTGTCCATGGGATTCTCCAGGCAAGAATAATGGAGTGGGTTGCCATTTCCTTCTCCAGGGATCTTCCCAAACCAGTGATCCAACCAGCATCTCTTGTCTCCTGCGCTGGCAAGTGTGTTCTTTACCACTAGCACCACCTGGAAACTAAAATTTTACAATGTACTAATTATTCAGCTAAATTCTGATATTTTTCCCTCTGATTTTGTCTAGTATNCAAACCAGTGATCCAACCAGCATCTCTTGTCTCCTGCGCTGGCAAGTGTGTTCTTTACCACTAGCACCACCTGGAAACTAAAATTTTACAATGTACTAATTATTCAGCTAAATTCTGATATTTTTCCCTCTGATTTTGTCTAGTATTTTAATCCACCATCATTTCTGAAACATCTATACAATACCTGCCACCCCACTCCAGCTGGGAAGAGACACCTATTTTTAAAAACCCAAGAAACACCTCATAGATTGTCATTCTCTTGTATTACCTTGTCATTTTGTTGTTGTTCAGTTGTTCAGTCGTGTCCAACTCTTTGCAACCTCATGGACTGTAGCACACCAGTCTTCCCTGTCCAACACCAACTTCCAGAGCTTGCTCAAACTCATCTTCATCGAGATGGTGATGCAATCCAACCATCTCATCCTCTGTCGTTCCTTACTCCTTCTGCCTTCAATCTTTCCCAGCATCAAGGTCTTCTCAAATGAGCCAGTTCTTCACATCAGGTAGCCAAAGGATTGCAGTTTCAGCTTCAGCATCAATCCTTCCAATGAATATTCAGGACTGATTTCCTTTCGGATTGACTGGTTTGATCTCTTTGCTGTCCAAGGGACTCTCAAGAGTTTTCTCCAGCACAACAATTTGAATGCATCAATTCTTTGGTACTCGGCCTTCTTTATATCACTGAGAATTAAGAGTATTTCCTGCCATATCAGTAAACAAGGATGTCATAATCATCAGCAATTCTAGTCTGCCAAATGTGAATTTCGGAGCCCCAAGGGAACGCAGGAAGTATAGTACCTGCTATCTGGGCAGCTCCCTGAGGTGAGCACTGAAGAAAAACTGGTCCCAAAGCTGAGATGCACATGAAAGGAATGATTTCAGTGAGCCCACATTCTTGCATCTTCTCACACACAGAAAAGCACTAAATCCCTTAATTTGAGAAATCTGGTTTTCTTTAATTCACAAAAATACTTCTGATGTTTAGATTACTTGCCCTTTTTGTTGCAAACATCTATATATCCTGACTCTTCCCCCTACCTCCTCAGAGCAGTTCTCTCAGTTACTTGAGNTGCCACGGTAGCCTTGAACCGAGTTCCGGGTTGTGTGCCATGGTAGCCTTGCGCCGAGGTCCGGGCTGTGTGCCGCAGTTGCCCTGCGCCGATGTCCGGTCTGTGTGCCATAGTCGCCATCTTCTGAGGTCCCTGTTGTGTGCCAGGGTCGCCCTGCACCTAGGTCCGTGCTGTGTGCCTCAGTCCCTCTTCACTGTGGTTTGGGCTGTGTGCCGCAGTTGCCCTGCACTGAGTCAAGGCTGTGTTCTGCCCTCAGCTTGTGACGAGTTCTGGTCTCTGTGCCTCGTTCCCTCTGTGCCGAGGTCCGGGCTGTGTGCGACAGTAACCCTGTTCCGAGGCCTAGGCTGTGTGCCGAGGTAGCCTTCTGCAGAGGTCCGGGCTGTGTGCTGCAGTCACCCTGTTTCGAGGTCCGGGCTGTGTGACGTGTTCGCCCTGTGCCGATGTCCGGACTGAGTTCCGCGGTCGGCTAGCGATGAGTTGCAGGCTGTGTGATGTGGTCGCCCTTCACTGATGTTCGGGCTTTGTGCCTCGGTCACCCTTTGTGGAGGTCGGGGCCGTGTGCCTTGCTCACCCTGCGACAAGATCCATCCGGTTTGCCGTAGTCACCCTGCGCNCAGTCGACTAGCGACGAGTTCCAGGCTCTGTGCCGCTGTCACCCAGCACAGATTTCTGGGCTGTGTGCTGCAATCGCCCTTCACTGATATTCGGGATGTGTGCCGCGGTCACCCTGCACCGAGGTATGGGCTGTGTGCCGTGCTCGAACCACACAGAGGTCCGGCCTGTGAGCCACGGTCGCCCAGTGTGGAGGTCCGGGCTGTGTTCCACGGTTGGCTAGCAACGAGTCCCAAGCTCTGTGCCACGGTGGCCCTTCACAGATTTTTGGGCTGTTTGCTGCGGTCGCCCTTCACTCAGGTTCGGGCTGTGTTCCGCAGTCGCCCTGAGACGAGGTCCATGCTGTTGCTGCAGTCACCCTGCGCCGAGGTCTGGCCTGTGTGCCACGGTCACCCTGTGCCGAATTCGGGCTGTGTTCCACCATTGGCTGGAGCCAAGTTCCGTCCTGTTGGTCATGCTCGCCCTGCGCCGAGGTCCGGGCTGTGTTCCGCGGTCGGCTAGCGACAAGTTCTGAGCTCTGTACNTCTAGAGCACAGGCTCAATAGTTGTGGCACATGGGCCTAGCTGCTCCTTGGCATGTGGGATCCTCCCAGACCAGGGATTGAACCTGTGTCTCCTGCGTTAGCAGGCAGATTCTCTTACCGCTGAGCTACCAGGGAAGCCCTGAATCTATTAAGTTATATTTTATTGGAGACCAAATGATGGATCCTTTTAAAATTGGAGAAAGTAACAAATTGGTGAATTTAGAACCCCTTCTAAATTCTCATAAACAACTGTTTTATTAGTGCTTATAAAACAAAATCAAAGTCAAAGATGAGAAAAATATCTGATAATTAGTCTTAGGACTTCTGTAGATTATTTAAAATAAGTAAGAAAACTGGTTTGGGAAGCTTCACTTGGAGCTTCAGTGGAACTTCACTTCCATCCCTCAATGGATTTAACAAACACTAATAAAAGCATTAAAATAATTATAATGTCAACAAGAAAAACTTGTAAGGGAAGCTTGATTATAATTTCCAACAAGATAGATTTTTTTAAAGGAAGTTATCTCAAATGTATAAAGAACCCTTTGGATAGTTATCTAAAATGGGATAAATAAAATGGAAATTTATGTGATTGAAACAACTTTTGATATTACTACACTATCTAAATGGTCCAAAAGAGACCCCCTAGTAGTGCCCAACTTTAAAAGCTGTGCCAGTCTGTTTTATTTATCCAAGTTTTAAAAAATATATATATTTAAAGAATTTATAGTGAAATTTCTGACCAGCAATTATTTGAGACAAAGTAGGTCAAAGGGCTTGACCTCCTTAGCTCAATCCCACTCTGGGGATCCAAGAGCATTTTATATANATAGCACTTTTTTTTTAAAACACCAAGTTCTACGAATTATAGTTTGCTTTAAATGTATTAATAACATTAGCAGAGCTGCATAGAGAGAAATTTACAAAACTGAAATGATTAGGAATACATCTCCATCTATGGCAGAATTTTTTTAATGACACGTTTCAATGATTGTGTGAGTAGTTGGGTTTGGGGAATTCAGCACTGAAGAAATTAGTAATACAGAAAACGTTTGTACATTAGTATCAGCATTGCAGGGTTTACACTGCCCACCTGTTTCTTGGGCTTCTTGCTGTGGTGTGGTTCAAAGGTCAGTGTGGACAGGTGGGTGAGGTCTGCAGCACAGGGATGATGCAAGACAGGCTCCCAGGCAGCGCCCATCTCTTCCACCCCTTGTGATGCCAACTCATTCTGAGTCTCAAAGTAAGATTCCATCTACATGGCGGGGAAGTGTCTGTGTGAAATAGCAAAGGCCTTTATTATGAGAATCTACCCTGAGCTTCGTGCCTATGGGAGTGGGAACCAGGACACAGGGTCACGGAAGTGTTGGAAAACGCATCTGAGTATGGCAGCCCTAAAGGGTCTTCAAAATCAGGAATTCCTGTGATGGAGAAGGTGGAAACACCTAGCTGATGGATGCAAGTGAATTTCTTCTCTGTCCAAACATTGTCAATGATTATTTTATTTCAGGAAAAGATGTATTTTATAATGCATCCACGTCTCCCCATATTTTATATTTACTCTTTGTATTACTGAGATCTCATTAGGAAGGAAAGAAAGAGAATTTGATGCTTTATGTTCTTGATTTCTTAGGCCATGTCCTCTTTTTTTTTTTCATTTGTCACAAAAAATTAAGATGGACTTAAGCCTTTAAATTTGTGTTACCACTCTGGAATATTACAAGGCACATCCTCTCTAAGCTAGTTCTAAGCTGTCTATGTCCTTCCATCCCACCCATCCTGGCTGCCCCTCTCCAGCTCTGGGTGAGCATCGTGAACGGGGATGTTCAGGACTCCACGCGCTCAGACCTGTTCGAGTACATCGTGGACTTTCTTACCTACAGCACTGACCCCGACCTCGTGTGGCGGCATGCCGACTGGGTCCTACAGAGAAATCAGGAGGTTCGTGCTTCACTAGTGCCTTTGCAGGCGGGCGGTGTGTTCAGATGGGCTGGGGAAGTGTCTCCAGGCTGGTCACATGGTAGAACTGAGACTTGGGTCCTGGCTCATAGAACTCGGAGTCCATGCTTATCAAAGCTATGCTGTGTTTTGGGGTTGTGGAGTGTGTGTGTGTGTGTGTGTGACAGAGTGTGCATGTGTAAGTCCAGGGACATGCTCCCCCTGACCCCCACCACCTCTGTAGCATTTCTTGGAAGACAGTGTTGTATTATGAGCTCCGGTNCTCCTTTTTCTATTTGGAATCAGTCTGTTGTTCCATGTCCAGTTCTAACTGTTGCTTCCTGACCTGCATGTAAATGCTATTAAATTGTTCATTAGGTTATCTGCATTCTGATTCATTTATGAGCAATTTCTCAGTTATTTAACTGTTCTGAGCCTCAGTTTCCTCATTTGAAACTATCTTTTAGAGTTTAATGAAGATGTAAGAGTCTATGAAGGCTTCATCCCCCTGTCTATCTACTTTTCACTATCTGTTTTCTTATTTACACATCCATCCATCCATAAGTCCATTAAAAACACTTTTCATGAAAGAATATGAAAAAGATTGCTGCTGTTGTTGTTGTTTAGTTGCCAAGTCATGTCCGATCTTTGTGACCCGTAAACTGTAGCCCTCCAGGCTTTTCTGTCCATGGGATTTTCCAGGCAAGAATACTGGAGTGGGTTGCCATTTTCTTCTTCAGAAGATCTTCCCAACCCAGGGATCAAACCCATGTCTCCTGTCTTGGCAGGCAGATTCTTTACCACTGAGCCACCAGGGATGCCTATGAAAAAGAATATGTGTATGGATCACTGAGTTACTTTGCTGTATAGCAGAAGTTAACACATTATAAATCAAATATACTTGAGTAAAATTAAACAAAATAAAATGGTCTCCATGCCATTCACAAAATGACATTTTTATAATAAATGAATCTTCATATTAACTTGAGGATACAGGTAAACAACTAAAATTAACCAAAACTTGCTGAAACTGATGCAATGAGGATAAATATTATTATTGTGGATGAGAAATATCTACACAGTATTATATAGTATAGTATATCATTTAACCAAATACAATTGAATTGGTGGCAAAAGCATACAAAACATGCATTGAGCTAACCCAAAACGTGGAAATTCAAGTTAAGTGAGTATATATAGTATTACTAGTGCTTAGTCCAGAGAAGGCAATGGCACCCCACTCCAGTATTCTTGCCTGGAAAATCCCATGGATGGAGGAGCCTGGTGGGCTGCAGTCCATGGGGTCGCTAGGAGTAGGACACGACTGAGTGACTTCACTTTCACTTTTAGCTTTCATGCATTGGAGAAGGAAATGGCAACCCACTCTAGTGTTCTTGCCTGGAGAATCCCAGGGACAGGGGAGCCTGGTGGACTGCCGTCTATGGGGTCCCACAGAGTCAGACACGACTGAAGTGACTTAGCAGCAGCAGTAGTAGCAGTGCTTAGTTACTCTCTCACGTCTGACTCTTCACAACCTCATGGACTGTTACCCACCAGGCTTTTCTGTCCATGGGAATTCTCTGGGCAAGAATACTGTAGTGGGTGGCCATGCTCATACTAGAGGGTTATCATAAATATCTATACTTTGATCCGGGAAAGGCAATGGCACCCCACTCCAGTGTTCTTGCCTGGAGAATCCCAGGGACGGGGGAGCCTGGTGGGCTGCCGTCTATGGGGTCCCACAGAGTCGGACACGACTAAAGTGACATAGCAGCATAGCAGCAGCATATTTTGATCAGTCAGAGAAGGAATATTTTAAATAACAAACTTTTCTGACATATTCAGATATGATTTACTTTTATGAAAATCTAATTTACATAGACTTATTTTTGAGAACATATACACACCATGTAATAAGCCAAGATTTTTTTTTTTTTACTGTTTCTACTAAATACGAGCCTCTATTTGGTTTTAAACTTTAATATTAGATCTTAGTTAATCCTTTTCTGAATTCAGCCTCTAAGAAGACAGATATTTTCCCCCAGGTCCCTCTTCCATATCCACCATTCCTGCCACGGTCTTGCTCCAAACCTTTAGGAATTCTCTCTCCTGGTGTTTATAACAGTCTCTTAGCTGATCTCCCTGCATTCCGTCATCCTTTTTCAATTCATTTCATTGGCCAATCAAGTGATCTTTAAATATATAAAGCTGATTCCTAAAATCCACCTGATGATTTCTCTTAGGCGGAAGTACAAACCCCTTAGCAGAACACACATCACAGTCCTACCATCTACCCCAAGATGGTGGTGAACTGATCTTTGTGCTCGTCCCTGAGCTTTCTTATGCCTCCGTGCCCCTTGCATAGATCTTTGTCCGGGAGGAAACAGCTTTTTTCCATTAACACATCTGACTCCATTTAAGTCTCTGATCAAATACCTCCACCTTCGGGAAGCCACCTCTGACCTCCACATGCATCTCCCCTCCCCCTAACAAGTGTACTATAATACTTGCTTGCTTGCTTGAAAGATAATCTTGCTTACTCTTCTTGGCGCCTAACCCACTACGTTGTTGCTGTTATTGTTCAGTCTATAAGTCGAGTCCCAGTCGCTTGCAACCCCATGGACTGTAGCCCTTGGGGCTCCTCTGTCCATGGGATTTCCCAGGCAAGGATACTGGAGTGATTTGCTATTTCCTTCTTCAGCGGATCTTCCTGACCCAGGGATGGAACCTGCATCTCCTTCATTAGCAGGTGTATTCTTTACCATTGAGCCACCAGAGAAGCCCTAACCCATTATAATTATCTGAAAAAAAAAAANTTCTGTCCATGGGAATTCTCTGGGCAAGAATACTGTAGTGGGTGGCCATGCTCATACTAGAGGGTTATCATAAATATCTATACTTTGATCCGGGAAAGGCAATGGCACCCCACTCCAGTGTTCTTGCCTGGAGAATCCCAGGGACGGGGGAGCCTGGTGGGCTGCCGTCTATGGGGTCCCACAGAGTCGGACACGACTAAAGTGACATAGCAGCATAGCAGCAGCATATTTTGATCAGTCAGAGAAGGAATATTTTAAATAACAAACTTTTCTGACATATTCAGATATGATTTACTTTTATGAAAATCTAATTTACATAGACTTATTTTTGAGAACATATACACACCATGTAATAAGCCAAGATTTTTTTTTTTTTACTGTTTCTACTAAATACGAGCCTCTATTTGGTTTTAAACTTTAATATTAGATCTTAGTTAATCCTTTTCTGAATTCAGCCTCTAAGAAGACAGATATTTTCCCCCAGGTCCCTCTTCCATATCCACCATTCCTGCCACGGTCTTGCTCCAAACCTTTAGGAATTCTCTCTCCTGGTGTTTATAACAGTCTCTTAGCTGATCTCCCTGCATTCCGTCATCCTTTTTCAATTCATTTCATTGACCAATCAAGTGATCTTTAAATATATAAAGCTGATTCCTAAAATCCACCTGATGATTTCTCTTAGGCGGAAGTACAAACCCCTTAGCAGAACACACATCACAGTCCTACCATCTACCCCAAGATGGTGGTGAACTGATCTTTGTGCTCGTCCCTGAGCTTTCTTATGCCTCCGTGCCCCTTGCATAGATCTTTGTCCGGGAGGAAACAGCTTTTTTCCATTAACACATCTGACTCCATTTAAGTCTCTGATCAAATACCTCCACCTTCGGGAAGCCACCTCTGACCTCCACATGCATCTCCCCTCCCCCTAACAAGTGTACTATAATACTTGCTTGCTTGCTTGAAAGATAATCTTGCTTACTCTTCTTGGCGCCTAACCCACTACGTTGTTGCTGTTATTGTTCAGTCTATAAGTCGAGTCCCAGTCGCTTGCAACCCCATGGACTGTAGCCCTTGGGGCTCCTCTGTCCATGGGATTTCCCAGGCAAGGATACTGGAGTGATTTGCTATTTCCTTCTTCAGCGGATCTTCCTGACCCAGGGATGGAACCTGCATCTCCTTCATTAGCAGGTGTATTCTTTACCATTGAGCCACCAGAGAAGCCCTAACCCATTATAATTATCTGAAAAAAAAAAATTGTTTTCACTTCCCCCAGTTCACTGTGCCCAGTTGAGTGTGAAGGTCCATGAGTCTAACACAGTGCCTGGCATGTGTTAGGATTTAGTAAACATTTGTAAAATGAGCAAAGTGAACGCACTTTAATTTAAAGCAGCCGCAAATTGGTCGTCACACCCCAAATTTCAAACGAGCAAGAAAATTACCATACAAGATGATTTGTCTGAGTGCTTTGTTTCCTTGTCATAGTATGTCAGGGATCAAAGGATAGCGTTTTTTTTACTCTTCAAGTGGAGAATAGCTTTGTTTTTACTGCCTTTTCGTCCCTCCTATTAAAGGGAGCTTTCATCATAGACTTTAATATGACTTGATTGTCTCTGTATTCATATCCCTTGATACCCTGCTTTTCACTGTAAGTCAGCAAGATCAAAATCTTCTAATTATCTTCACTACCTGCTGAAGTATCTGCTGCTGGGAATGTGTGAGTTGCTCCAACAATTATGCTGGTGGTAACGGCACACATTCCCATGAGGCAGGGTGGTGATGCCTGGACTTCAAAGGGCTTACGCCAAGTGGTGATGTATATTGTACTTCAATTAAAGTATAATTAAGGTGGCATGCTATATTCAGACTTCTGCTGTGTCAAAGATAATCCATTTCAGTAGTTCATACCGCCACCTTTATGGCAGCTCCAGAGTTACATAGCGGATGGTGGAGCACTGCTCTCTAACTCCTCCAGTGCCCATGCATGGGAAGATGACCCTGGATAGTCAGTGGGATCCGGTTTATTTCAGCATGCAGGTAATGAGCTGAAGCTTTGAGCCAGACCCAAAGGTAGTCTGATGTACAATACTTCACCAGCTCCTGGTGGCAGATGTTATTACTCTCATTTTTTTCAGACAGGTTCCCTAAATCTCAGAGAGGTGCTATACCATGTCCAAAATCATGAGATCTGTCATTCATTAAGTCCATAACCTTGAGAAAGTTTCCTAACCTCTGAGAATCAGTATTTTCAGCTGAAAAGGAATCTATGGCTTTCTTACTGTGGTTTGCAGGTAATTTGCCATGAAACATACATATGTTTGGGCTTCCCAGGTGGCTCAGGTGGTAAAGAACCTGCCTGCCAGTGCGGGAGATATAAGAGACATGGGTTCCTTCCCTGGGTCAGGTAGATCCCCTAGAGAAGGAAAAGGCCACTCACCCCAGTATTCTTGCCTGGAGATTCCCATGGACAGAGGAGCCTGGTGGGCTATGGTCCATGGGGTCACAGAAGTGACTTAGCTGTGTGTGTGTGTATTTTCACCTGTCTGTCCTCTATCCGTCTTGTTGTTTAGTCACTCAGTCGTGTCTGACTCTCCATCATCTGTCATCTCAAATAGTGACCAACAGAACAGATACTCCTTAACTTTTAAAAAATTGTTGCCTTTTCATTTATTTTCAGAGACTTAAGAAGCAGGTGAAACATCTAGTCTTCCAGTTTTCTCATGCCTAATGGTACACAGATGTCATGAACTCTCTATCAGTCTATCAAGGAGCAGGTGGAAAAACACCAATATTTGATCAGTCTCCAAGTTGACTGAAAAAAGCTATGTAAATTCCTCTCATACATGTCATAGTTGAAACGGTAACCCAGAGGACTATAGATGTGGGGGAGGGCGTTTAGATGAGGTCCTTGGCACTATTTGGGCAGCTTCTTTTCTGGTCTCCTACTGGTTACTTGGTGAAAGGCACTGGGTGGTTAGTTGCAGTTAAGAACATAGAATCAGGAGTTAGAAAAGTATGAATTTATTTTTAGGCTCTATGCGTTAATAGTTGTGTAAATATAGCTGTTGCTCTTGCTATTTAGTCGCTAAGTCACCTCTCCGACTCTTTGCCACCACATGGATTTTAGCCCACCAGGCTCCTCTGTCCATAGGCTTTCCCAGGCAAGAATACTGGAGTGGGTTACCATTTCCTCCTCCAGGGAATCTTCCCAACCAAGGGATCGAACCCATGTCCACTGCTTGACAGGCAAATTCTTTAACACTGAGCCAAATATGCAAGCTACAAAACTTATCTAAGTCTCAGTTTTGTCATCTTAAAAAAAGAGAATCAAAACAGCACTTGCCTCACAGGGCTGATGAAAGGTTTAAATAAGATAATGCATATTAAACTCTTGGCATTATGTTTGCCAAATTCTCAGAATGCAATAGATAAACATTATTTTTACTCTTAAATACGTGTGTAACTACCAAGAACGTTCTCTTACATAACCATAACAATTGATGTTATGTCATTTAACATTGATATCATGCTACTATCTATGCCCTATATTCAAGTGTTATCAACTGGCTCAGTAACGTTCTTTAAAAAAAAAAAATACTTTTTTTTGACATTGGTGTATAGCCGATTGATGTATATGAATAGCTGGGTCTTTGCTGTCCACTTGAAACTATCACTTTTATTACTATTACTACTTCTACTGTTTTTCCTGTCTCCTTGTAATCTCATTTCTTGTCACACACACACACACTCTTGTCTAACCTCAAAATCACCTCAGGTTTTAAAATATTCTTGAAGCCACTATCACGCAGTGATACAAGTGAGTGAAAATACAGACTTAAGCAAATTACCTCTGGAATGCATTCCAAACCTCTATCTTTGCATTTCAATCAGATTCACATCTCAAAGGCCTGAGCCTTGTCTGACAATTCTCCTGGCAATAGCACAATGGAAGCAGAGTCCCTGAGCCATTTTAAAAGCCAGGTTTTCTAGTTCTCATAATTCACTGGATTTCAGAGTGTTCCGAGCACTCTCAGTGAGCTGTATCAAACCTGCAGAACCATCCAGTCATGGGTTGGATGGAACAGTGCTCTGAATAGGACTCTATCATTTCCTGTCTCAGAGCTAATCAGCGATACCAGAATGGTTCCTGTTGCAGGGTTCCGGTGTAACAGGATGAAAACAGACTCAGTGTAGAATTCTGCTAATGTTTCGACTTGCAAGACAAGATTTAGTGAGGTATAAACTTACTTAAATCTTGACATACAAGTTTGAACACAGGGGGCAGAAGACCAATTAAGGAAGATAAAAGGAAAACAAGGAGGAAGTGAGGAGAAACAGCATGAAATGGTTGTTGTGCAAATACTTGGTATTGCAAGACTATTTTCTAAGTATTTGCTATCTGCTAAGAACTTTCGTTTTCTCCTGATATCTACTATACCCTTTCAGCAAAAGATATTTTTTTAAAAAAAATTCCAAACACTCAATGAATTCTCATAAATGATATTAAAATTGAGAGAAAAAGATTCTCACTTTTTAAAGAATTATAGTAGGCAGTTAGAAATTTGAATGGTTGGCAATTTTTCAAATATACAAATTTACAGTAAAACACCCAGTTTTCTGGAAATAAGTGATTATGTGGGGCCAAAACTAGCTAATAGCTTTGTATTCTTTTTTTTTTCAAATGCTAAAGTTATGTTTTATTATTAGATGTACTTTCCCTTTTAATATATCTTGCACAATTCCTGGCCTTATGAAACTATGAAGTAGATTCCATCAAGTAAATTGAATCTTGTCTTCATGTATAAACGTGCTTGTTAACACCATCAATTACAACATATACTGACTTCAGGGTCAACCTGGGTAGTTAATTGCCCTACACTGGCTGGCCTCAGACTGCTGTATGTTAGGAATTCTTACTTTTGTTTTTTATGGATTTCTGTCCCCTTTCTCTCTGTGGTTACACATTGTTTAGGAAATTACATCTGCCCCCAAAAAAGGATTCTACTGAATCCTATCTGCAGTGGCAATGAAGAAAGAATTAAAAAAAAAAAAAAAAAACAAGATCATCAAACTTTTATTTTCAAAAAGTGAAGTAAATGTTTACTCCATGCCACATATGTGCTAAGAGTTGAGGCTACAGACATGCTAAACCCAAATAGCTCATAGATTAGTGAAGAGAACAGGTATTTATAAACTTAACCATATGGCAAGAAAAGCAAAGTATTCTGATTGGGATCCTAAACTCAGATGCCAACAGAAGATGACTAGATAAGATGAATTAGGCATATCAGAAAATTAGAGGAAACAGTCCAATGGGCGAGTCTATAGCCATTTTAGTTGGTACTTAGTTCTAAGTCATTTTTGTCACACAAAAATGAGGAACAAGAGGTGGAGAAAGAGGGAGTAGCATTCTACAGACTTAGCACCATCTGCCATACAGTATCATTTATTCATTCATGTGTCTGTTTCTTTTCTCCTTCCTCCAGAGTGAGAACTTGAGACACTCAATATATATGTATTCAGTTCAGTTCAGTCTCTCAGTCATGTCCGACTCCCTGCGACCCCATGAATTGCAGCACGCCAGGCCTCCCTGTCCATCACCATCTCCTGGAGTTCACTCAGACTCACAACCATCGAGTCAGTGATGTCATCCAGCCATTTCACCCTCTGTCATACCTTTCTCCTCCTGCCCCCAATCTCTCCCAGCATCAGAGTCTTTTCCAATGAGTCAACTCTTCACATGAGGTGGCCAAAGTACTGGAGTTTCAGCTTTAGCATCATTCCTTCCAAAGAAC
>SJYV01009996.1:319361-442237 GCA_006410875.1 Neotragus pygmaeus
TTCAATTTCAGTCTGAATTTTGTAATAAGGAGTTCATAATCTGAGCCACAGTCAGCTCCTGGTCTTGTTTTTTCTGACTGTATAGAGCTTCTCCATCTTGGGCTGCAAAGAATGTAATCAGTCTGATTTTGGTGTTGACCATGTGGTGATGTCCATTGTATAGAGTCTTCTCTTGTGTTGTTGGAATAGGGTGTTTGCTATGACCAGTGTATTTTCTTGGCAAAACTCTTTTAGTCTCTGCCCTGCTTCATTCCGCATTCCAAGGCCAAATTTGCCTGTTACTCCAGGTGTTTCTTGACTTCCTACTTTTGCATTCAAGTCCCCTATAATGAAAAGGACATCTTTTTTGGGTGTTATTTCTAAAAGGTCTTGTAGGTCTTCATAGAACCACTCAACTTCAGCTTCTTCAACATTACTGGTTGGGGCATAGAGTTGGATCACTGTGATATTGAATGGTTTGCCTTGGAGATGAACAGAGATCATTCTGTCATTTTTGAGATTGCATCCAAGTACTGCATTTTGGACTCTTTTGTTGACCATGATGGCTACTCCATTTCTTCTGAGGGATTCCTGCCCGCAGTAGTAGATAAAATGATCCTCTGAGGCCAGAGGTGGCGGCTGGGAGGAGCAACCCCACATCCAAAGAGCAGTGGCTGCGCAGGTGCAGGAGGGCTTAGAGGAGCCATCCCACATTGAAGGTCAGGAAGGGTGGCAGTGAGGAGATACTCCTCATTCAAGGTAAGGAGCAGCGGCTGCACTTTGTTGGAGCAGCAGTGAAGAGATACCCCACGCCCAGGGTAAGAGAAACCCAGGTAAGATGGTAGGTGTTGCAAGAGAGCATCAGAGGACAGACACACTGAAACCATACTCACAGAAAACTAGTCAATCTAATCACACTAGGACCACAGCCTTGTCTAACTCAATGAAACTAAGCCATGCCCATGGGGCAACCCAAGATGGGTGGGTCATGGTGGAGGGGTCTGACAGAATGTGGTCCACTGGAGAAGGGAATGGCAAACCACTTCAATATTCTTGCCTTGAGAACCCCATGAACAGTATGAAAGGCAAAATGATAGAATACTGAAAGAGGAACTCAGTAGGGAGTTCCAACATGCTACTGGAGATCAGTGGAGAAATAACTCCAGAAAGAATGAAGGGATGGAGCCAAAGCAAAAACAATACCCAGCTGTGGATGTGACTGGTGATAGAAGCAAGGTCCAATGGTGTAAAGAGCAATATTGCATAGGAACCTGGAATGTCAGGTCCATGAATCAAGGCAAACTGGAAGTGGTCAAACAAGAGATGGCAAGAGTGAACATCAACATTCTAGGAATCAGTGAACATATGTATTGACTACATCTTTAAAATCTCAAAAAAAAAGATAATAGCACTTCCTCTACAATATGGATTTCAAATGTATTTTGTGGTGAGTATATGTTAGACCTTGCTTCCTTCTCTCTCTTTTCTCTTTATTTATTTGACAAATGAGTATCAAAACAATGGATATTATGTACCAGACCCTGTTTTAGGTGCAGGGAGTATAGCAGGTATATAGTAGGAGTATAAATCCCTCTTTTCATGACACTTACATTCTAGTTGGAAGATGTGGACAATAAACAAATATTATATTTGTAACAAGTATATACTTATACAATGAGTTCAATGAGTTTATAATTGTTCAATATATATTTATGTATATGCTTATTTGTTTACTGTCTGCATCATCCCAACTAGAATAAAGCATTCTGTACACACACACACACACACACACACATACACACACATATACACATGTGTGTTGGGAGGATATACACAAATATGTATAGCTTCACAAAGCTTAGATATATGAATATATATACATATATGTAAGGACTTGTATATATGAAGGGGCTTTCCAGGTAGCTTAGTGGTAAAGAATCTTCCTGCCAAACAGGAGATGCAAATTCAATTCCTGGGCCAGGAAGATCTCCTGGAGGAGAAAATGGCAACCCACTCCAGTAATCTTGACTGGGAAATCCCATGGACAGAGAAATCTTGTAGGCTACAGTCCATGGGGTCACAAAGAGTGAGACACAACTGAGCAACTGAGCATGCACACGTGCATACATAGATATATATAATAGCAATTGCACTGGTTAAAAATAGAGAAAGAAAGAATATACCAGGACAACTGTGGGAGATTTTATTCTTAAAGACAAGAAGTCAGAGAGTCTCAATGAGAATCCACAGTATGAAGGGCATATGTAATTTTAAGGACATCTGATAATAAAATACACCTTTAGCACTTGGGAAGCTGAATGCAAAGTTATTAGCTATATTGGCCCCACAGAATCACTTTTGAAGTGAGATGAGTTAATATAGTGTGTATTTTTCACAAGCTGTTTTAGCGGCCGAGAGTATACATACGGAATTGGAAGAGTATGATTTAATGAAGTTTTAGGGTTTCACCAGGTGAGTATGAGAAGAGAAAGGTAAAGGATTTGAGATGTACATAAGAGTATGATCTCAATGACAGACCTTGGAATTTAAGCTTTCTGTTTCCTAACACTGAATTTGGAGAAATGGGAGGATAAACAGACATGTTTCTTGCTCTAAGAGAAAGAACCTATAGTCCAGTGAAATTTCCCAAATTTCAGTCAGTCAAATGTCCCCTTGTGTTTTTTTATATCTTTGTGCTCCCTACATTATTTAATGTTTTCTCTAATTATATATACTTTTATAACTTAGTGAACTTTCTTTGAAAAGCAATATTTGTGGAATTTTGCATAGAAGGTAATTGTTAAATGAAATGCAAAGAAAATAGTCACATGATTGAATTTTCAAACCAATAACTTTGTGTGCTGAAGTCTCCAGGCATACGTTTGCTTGTCTCTTTGATAAACAATGGAGATTACAAAGTATAAGATTTGCTATATACATTACTTTGCCGACTAAGGTCCGTCTAGTCAAGGCTATGGTTTTTCATATGGTCATGTATGGATGTGAGAGTTGGACTGTGAAGAAAGCTGAGCGCTGAAGAATTGATGCTTTTTAACTGTGGTGTTGGAGAAGACTCTTGAGAGTCCCTTGGACTGCAGGGAGATCCAACCAGTCCATTCTGAAGGAGATCAACTACCCTGGGATTTCTTTGGAAGGAATGATGCTAAAGCTGAAACTCCAGTACTTTGGCCACCTCATGTGAAGAGTTGACTCATTGGAAAAGACTCTGATGCTGGGAGGGATTGGGGGCAGGAGGAGAAGGGGACGACAGAGGATGAGATGGCTGGATGGCATCACTGACTCAATGGACATGAATCTGAGTGAACTCCGGGAGTTGGTGATGGACAGGGAGGCCTGGCGTGCTGCAATTCATGGGGTCACAAAGAGTTGGACACGACTGAGTGATTGAAATGAACTGAACTGAATTGAACTGATAGATATACT
Source organism: Neotragus pygmaeus (assembly GCA_006410875.1). Classification (NCBI taxonomy): domain Eukaryota; kingdom Metazoa; phylum Chordata; class Mammalia; order Artiodactyla; family Bovidae; genus Neotragus; species Neotragus pygmaeus. The sequence goes on from SJYV01009996.1 coordinate 322,785, forward strand.
AGCACCAGTTTCTTCTTAGGGTCATCAGAAATATTGAAGATAATGAAAAGGAGAACTCCTCCCACTCATCCTTTACATAGTGCATTGTGAAGCACAACAAAAAGGCAGCTGTCATCCTCTAATAATGCACACTCTTTGTTAAAAAAACACATATCCAGTCAGAAGACAGTCATGCTAACAAGCAAGTACAATATGTGGGTCAGGGATGAGAGACAGACCTGGCTAGGGCAGCTAAATTAGTTTGTCATGTATTAAAAATTAAAGTTTTGAAACCAATAGATGGCTTTAGTATGAGTGCTCACAGACTTATGTCATAGTTGAATTAGAAGCTAAATTTGCAAGAGGTAAGCTCCATAAAACTGAACATTCAAAAAATTAAGATCATAGCATCTGGTCCCATCACTTCACTGATCCCATGGGTGCTCCAATACTTGATGCAAAAATCTGACTCATTGGAAAAGACCTTGATACTGGGAAAGATTAAGGGCAGGAGAAGGGGGAAGCAGAGGATCAGCTGGTTAGATGAGCATCACTGACTCAATGGACATGAATCTGAGCAAACTCTGGGAGATAGTGAAGAACAGGGGAGCCAGCGTGCTGCAGTCCAAGGAGTCACAAATAGTCTGACACTACTTAGCGACTGAACAACAGCGAAGCTCTATACCGAGTGAGTCATAGGATGATGGACTTATTCAATCTGTTTGGCAATAGACAGTCATGGAAGCTCCACCACCAAGTTGAGTTTAGTATCTTTCTTACACTAAGGCTTGTTTGGGGCATCTACTTTATCTATTTGATTTATTATGATTTTCAATCCTATGTTGGAGAGAAAGAAAGAAGAGGTAGTGAGATCAGCTAAGAATGAACAATCCAAGTTGGAACCTATAATGTCTAAACAAAGCCAAGATAAGTTGAAATTAAAGGATATTTGACTACAGAATCTATAGAGATTAATGATAGATGAATTGGGAATAGTACTTTAAAGAGGGAAGATCCTAAGACGACAGCATGGTTCCGAGATATTTAAGAGTAGGTAGAATGTACAGCATGATTTAAGAAACTTTTTTATGTTATCCAAATCTATAAACTATTTTAACTGGAAAGAGGCTTTCCTGGCTAGTTTCTACCTTTTCCTTTATTCCAGGCAGGTAGAGTTACCAAAAATTTAAATTTCTTATTTATGAGTTAAATATTAAAACATAAATGAAATTGCTTTTTATAAGAAGGTTCGATTTGCAATAAAGAACTAGTTTGAGATTTGGCATGAGAAGGTCTCACTTGGTGGTAAGCCTGATGAAGGCAGAAATAATGTCTATTGCTAAATAAGTAGTGAAACAAGTCCCAAATCTTGCTATGTTGTATTTTTACTCTTTGAATCCTATTACACAGATGTATTTGTATATTCCATTAGAAAATATTTATTGAGAACTACTTTCTGCCAGGTATCCTTCTAGGCCCTGGAATATACTTAACAATCAAACTGAAATAATCTTTTCATAGATCTAAAAAATGATAGCTTAATCAAATAACCACATAAACACATGTAAAATTGCAGCTGTCATCGCATGTTACTAACAGACATATAATTGCATTGCAATGTTGCTCTGAGCTGTTGTGAGAATACGAATGCATTCATTCATTCATTCAACAATTAATTCTTGAGTCCTTTTTTCAATCCCATCTTAAGAATGGAGGCAGAATAATCTATGAAAAAGAAATTACCTAAATTGGAACCCAGAATATCTAAACTAAGTGAGCGAAAGTCAGGATGGAGAGGAAGAGTTGGGATTAAAAATAAATGTAAAATTCAACTGTAATTTCCTGCTACTCAGAGGGCTCTGAGCCATCAGGGGAACATGAATGAATTCATTTAATAATTTTGGTTGACTTCTATGATGTACTGAGAACTCTCTTCTAGGGATACAGTTCAGTTCAGTTCAGTTCAGTCGCTCAGTCGTGTCCGACTCTTTGCGACCCCATGAATTGCAACACAGCAGTGAGCAAATCAGGCAAAGCTTCCTGCCATCGTGGAGATGACATCCTAAAGGAAGGAGATAAATAAAATGAGATAATTAACTGGCAATTAATTAATTGGTAAGCAAGGAAAGGGACAAGAGTGTAAAGAAAACCATGGTTTTAGATAATACACACTTTTTTTTTTTTTTCCTCCAGAACAAAAATGGAAACAAAAGAGTTGAAAACTCTCTTCTTGGACTGATTTTTAAAGGTTTTATAGTGGAAATTCTAAAGGTACAGAAAGGTACCATCCCGAGGCCTGGAAGAGAAGGAATGAGTGGGAAGGGGACTTTTAAATAAGGACATAAAAAATATGAGCTCTTCTACCTCCTCTGTCTCAAAAATGAGCTGAGTGTACAGAATCAAGGTTGTGATGATGAAATCAGATCACCTAAGTGAGAGCTTCTAAACTCCTACTGAGAGCTCCAGAAATGTTGGTTCCTAAGGGGCTAAATCTAATTGTTCCTTGTATTCAGATGAGGTCCTGATATCTCATTCGAGCGAGTGTACATTTTTTCCTACATTACCTAACTTTTAAAACAAATATGTCAATCTCTCCCACCCACTCTGAAAGTGATAAGTAATATTTGCTTGCAGCTAACATATTTGACACTTAAGCTTATTCCTTTTTGTTCACCTCTTAGCTCCATGGTCCTGAAGAAGCCAGGATGCAATAGAGTCTTGTTTTGTTTGTTCAAGGCATAGCTTGAAAGGTATAGAAAAGTAACGCCAATGGCATTTGGTGGCAGTTCCAGGGAAGAATGAAAAACACCCTGGACACATTTCCCTGTGTGAGTTCCCGGGGTATCTTCAGCAGGGAGGAGAGGATTAGATAGCATGTTGCCTTCCTGAATGACCTTGGTAAAATGCATAACTTTCTTAGATCTCAGTTCTCTCATCTATAACACAAAGTGAGTGCTAACATTCTTTGACCCCTTGGAAGAATTAGGAGGGGGAAATAAGTTAATGTTTGGAAAGGCCTGGGTGACCCTGTGAGCCAAGACATTATTAAAGCACAAAGTAAATTATAGGCACTGTTTGCTATCCCATTAGTAACTCAAACAGAACAAGGAGCTCCTCCTGTCAGATCCTTGTAAGTTTGTAATAAACATTTGTCTTTTTTTTTCCTTTTCCCAGAGGAAAAATGGAAATGAAAGAGTTGAAAACTCCCTCTCCTTGGACTGATTTTTAAAAGGTTTTGCAGTGGAAATTCTTATGTATATAGAGAGGTCCCGTCCTCTAGGTTCACTCTGTCCCAATCCTTTCATCAAGTCCTTGGAGCTAGGAAATAAGAAAAGATTTTGAGTCTGGAACCTGAATCCAAGGTTTCGAGACTTGTGATGTTTTAGCCAACTTGCTTAGCATCTCTGACAGTTTCTAGACATGTAAAATGAAAATCACCACCATCATCATCCCTTCTTGGTTATGATGTCTCTTCAATCAATTAAATATGGGTAAGCTAGCCTTCCACAGTCTCATTTATATAATATGAAGATTAAGGATAATAATAATCCATAGAGGTTTGGAGAAGATTTACAGAGCTAGTAATTAAGAGTGCTCTTAACATTGTAAACGGTCTATAATCTATATATATTAGCTATTTAATTATACACTGTTACCTCTTACTATATTAAGCACTCAATGCTGTCTCTGTAAATCCTATCCAAAACTCTATGAATTATTGTTATCCTTAATCTTCACATTAAATGAATGAGGCTGTGGAGGGCTAACTTACCCATAGTTAAAAAATGCAAAGGCAGGAAGGTTAGACTTTGCTGCAGATCTATATGATTTCTGGCAGGAAAGCTGAACCTCAGCTCACTATGTTCTTTTCATCTTTTTATTCACTCAGCTAGGCACAGAATAGGTCAGAATCCTTAGTGCTAGGCACCCAAGAAGCAAAACTGCTTTGTTATTTTCAGAGCATTATTCAAATGATGGCTGTTGGATCAAGAGTCCCATTTCCATAGACCAAATGCGCACATCAGCCCCTTGTGCAAGACAGTAAACAGACATCTAACACCTCTGCATTTTTATCCCTGGGAATTTGTAACAATAAATCCCTTCTGTTGTTATTCAGTTGCTAAGACATGTCTGATTCTTTGTGACCCCATGACCTGCCAGGGTCCTCTGTCTCTTACTGTCTCCCAGAGTTTGCTCAAATTCATATCCATTGATCTGGTGACACTATCTAACCATCTTATCCTCTGCCACCCCGTTCCGTTTTGCCTTGTCTTTCCCAGCATCAGAGCCTTTTCCAGTGAGTCAGTTCTTTATATCAGGTGGCCAAAGTGTTGGAGTTTCAGTTTCAGCATCAGTCCCTCTAAAGAATATTGATTTCTTTTCATTTCAGTTCAGTTCAGTCGCTCATTTGTGTCCAACTCTTTGCGACCCCATGAATCACAGCATACCAGGCCTCCCTGTCCATCACCAACTCCCAGAGTTCACTCAAACTCATGTCCATTTAGATGGTGATGCCATCCAGCCATCTCATCCTCTGTCGTCCCCTTCTCCTCCTGTCCCCAATCCCTCCCAGCATCACAGTCTTTTCCAATGAGTCAACTCTTCACATGAGGTGGCCAAAGTACTGGAGTTTCAGCTTTAGCATCATTCCTTCTAAAGAACACCCAGGACTGATCTCCCTCTAGAATGGACTGGTTGGATCTCCTTGAAATCCAAGGGACTCTCAAGAGTCTTCTCCAACACCACAGTTCAAAAGCATCGATTCTTCGGTGCTCAGCTTTCTTCACAGTCCAACTCTCACATCCATACATGACCACTGGAAAAACCATAGCCTTGACTAGACAGACANCTGGTTGGATCTCCTTGAAATCCAAGGGACTCTCAAGAGTCTTCTCCAACACCACAGTTCAAAAGCATCGATTCTTCGGTGCTCAGCTTTCTTCACAGTCCAACTCTCACATCCATACATGACTACTGGAAAAACCATAGCCTTGACTAGACAGACCTTTGTTAGCAAAGTAATGTCTCTGCTTTTGAATATGCTATCTAGGTTGGTCATAACTTTCCTTCCAAGGAGTAAGTGTCTTTTTATTTCATGGCTGCAGTCAACATCTGCAGTGATTTTGGAGCCCAAAACAATAAAGTCTGACACCGTTTCCCCATCTATTTGCCATGAAGTGATGGGATCAGATGCCATGACCTTCGTTTTCTGAATGTTGTACTTTAAGCCAACTTTTTCACTCTCATCTTTCACTTTTATCAAGAGGCTCTTTAGTTCTTCTTCACTTTCTGCTATAAGGGTGGTGTCATCTGCATATCTGAGGTTATTGATATTTCTCCCGGCAATCTTGATTCCAGCTTGTGCTTCTTTCAGCCCAGCGTTTCTCATGATGTACTCTGCATACAAGTTAAATAAGCAGGGTGACAATATACAGCCTTGACATACTCCTTTTCTTATTTGGAACCAGTCTGTTGTTCCATGTCCAGTTCTAACTGTTGCTTCCTGTAGGTTTCTCAAGAGGCAGGTCAGGTGGTCTGGTATTCCCATCTCTTTCAGAATTTTCCACAGTTTATTGTGAGTATGAGTATATGAACTCAAAAGGAAGCACATCATTAATTACAATAAACCCAATTCTCTATAGTTTATGAGTGTGCAAATTCAAAACTCATATATATCTATAAGCTGACATAAACACAAATCATCCCCCAAGGGTTCTGATGGAAAGTTGGTCCTATTGAAATTTACCTTGAGTGGATATCCTGCTAAATAGAAGATAACTGACTTTATGTTATATCTTGCTTACCATTGCTGTCTATACACTAGATCATCAAAATAGTCAATATTATTGGGTACTGGAATTTGAGCATTTGTTATAATGGGGGTGGTTTATCCATTCTCACTTTTAAACCACCTAAATATCCTATGGGGTAGTTATCCCTACTTACCAGTGGAACAAACTGAGACTCACAGAGTAAATTAGAATACAGAGATATATATTATTATATATCTTAAGTTATGTTGTATATAATGTATATGTATATGTCATATAATTACTACTAATAACTTTTTAACTATAGTTACTCCTCATAAGTATAAAACAGGAACTGTACAGAAAGAGAGGGGCTTCCCTGGTGGCTCAGTCAGTAAACAATCCATCTGCATGCAGAAAGTGCAGCTTCGATCCCTGGGTTGGGAAGATCCCCTGGAGAAGGAAACAGCCCCACTCCAGTATTCTTGCCTTGCAAATCCCATGGACAGAGGAGCCTAGCGGGCTTCCATGGGGCAGCAAGTGTCAGACACGACTTAGTGACTGTACTAAGATTAGCTCTGGGGGGAGGGGGTTTCCACAATGTGAGGGGGAACCAAGAAAATTTTAAATACAGTGTATTTTCCAGCTTCCCGTCTTTACACCAAAATAAAGTATTGACACTCACAAAAAAAGGAAAAACTACAGTACTACAGTAATAGAGTAGTCTGTAGTAATAGAGACTTAAATGTTAGCCTTCCTTGAACAAGTTACTCAGTCTTACGAGACTCAATTTAAAAAGTCAGTTGTCTCAAAGGTATTCCCCAGAGGCAGAACCTAAACCAGAGATTTCTGTACATGTGCTTGACAAGGGATGCACTGTTTGGGGGGTAAAAAAACCCAGTAAGGGACTGGACTAGGAAAGCGGAAAGAGTGGACATGGGATGTGGTGTCAGGGCAAGTTTAGTCTTGGCCTGATCCACCAGACATTGAAACATCCGTTTTATGGAAGCGTATGCCCGACTTAGGGAAGGGACAAAGTTTTATCCCCTTTTACCAGTCAGTCATTTGGCTGACCCCAGCAACAGCGTGACATGACCGTCATCCCACTCAGCTTCTGGAAAGTTGGCTTCTGTCTGATGATGCCAGTTCTCCTGAGAAGGTTGAAGGTGTCAGGGTGTCAGTTATGAGGCCATATTATTCTCAGCAGCTAGAGCTGAGTGTCATAGCAAGTTAGGCTAAGCAGGGTAGGGCATTTACAACATCTACTATATCAATTTCTGTTACATGTCTGCTAGATGCCATTGATGGTATCTCTTACCTTAAAAGCACTCAAAATCTAATGGGAGGAAAATATGCTGATAGGGTTCAAATTAGAAGTATTTTTGTAGTATCACCATCTGTTTTTACTCCTGGGATGGGGCTGGGAGCATAGAGGAGGAGAAGGGAGAGGAGAAAAGGGCTGATGAAGGGCTGCTGCTAAGTCGCTTCAGTCGTGCCTGACTCTGTGTGACCCCACAGACGGCAGACCACCAGGCTTCCCTGCCCCTGGGATTCTCCAGACAAGAGTACTGGAGTGGGATGCCACTTCCTTCTCCAGATGAAGGGCTAAGAAAAACTAAATGCTACCAGAAGGAACTTACACTTGGGCGGCCTCTCGGAGATTCTTAGAAGTTAGTGGGTGAGATTGCAAAGGACATTTCCAACAACGGAAATGGCATAAATAAAGGGAACCTGACTAATCTTGGCAACTTTGGGGAGCAGTAATAGATCTCTGTGTCTAGGATGATTAAACCTTGTAAGGGCATGGTGGGAGAAGAGATTGGAAAGATGAGTACGGGTCTTTTGGTTTATGCCTGAGAGTGGAATTTATTACTGACTCAATAGGAGAGTTGAAAAAAAGTTGCTACAGTGTGACATAGTCTCAGGTCTTTGCTATACCGATGACAGTAATTACTTACATACATTTCACATGATGTTGCCATGTTGTTTTATATATTTTTTCTCCTACCTCTAGTTCTTCTGGGAATATCTGAAATGTGGACTGGGTAGTTTTGCACACTAATATAGTTGATTAAAATACACCATGGAGAATTCTAAGGTTGGTGTCAAAAAGGAGCCCATTGACTTATTCCATGTGCCAGCAAATACATAGTTTGAGCACAGGGACATAAACTTGGAGAGAAGTTGGTTGTGGGCATTTTCCTCCAGACTTCTCCAAGTCTATGCTCACCCTACACTTCTTCTCTAATCTCTGAGGTTCTTCCACATCCCATTCTTCGAGCTCTATAAGTCACATGGCTGTTAAGACTCCTAACTTGCTAATTTACTTTGCTTTTCCTCAAACCAGTGGCTCACACCATTGAACAACTGTAGACTTCTTCAGGGTGGAGATCGACTTACTTATTTGGGCTACAGTCACCATTGTTTTCTCTCCATTTTGATACTTGTTGCTTTTCCTGTCCTAGGGTTATATTGCTTTTCCATATGGTCTCTCTGTGAAGCAGGCCCTCCGTGTGTTCTGCGGAACTCCCCTGAATTCCAGCCAAGCTGCAGGCTTTAGAAATACACTTTGGAAAGTAGTGCAGAACATGGGCTGGAGTGTACAGTGGTGGGAAATAGAGGTGCAGAGTCTAGTGTTCAATATGGGATATACACACAGAAGAGTTACTGCTTATGATAGCAAAACCTGGAAATAACCCAGATGCTTTTATTTTGTAGAAGGTGGGGGCCATGAATAATGATGGCATAGTCACACAATAGAATATTATGTAGCTGTCACGTGAATAAATTACAGTCCCACCCAGTAGTATAGATAAACATAACAATATAGTAAGAGGTGTTAAAAACTCAGTCATCCACACATACATCTAGCATAATACCATTTTTATAATTTTAAAAACAATACAACAAAAGTAAACATTTTAAGAATATAACTATAGATAATAACATCATATCGTAAAGGAAAAAATGGGACTGATGGAACAGAATTTGAGATAGTGGTTACCTTACGTGGGAGGAAGCAAAGGAAAGGAATGGGGAAGGTAATTTGGTTTATGTCAAGTTTCTAGCTTTTATTTTGAGTGATGGTTTCATGTGTGCTGATTATATAATGAAAAATAACCCCAAATTGTAAACCAATTACATAGAAGAGGGTCATTATGGACCAATGACAACCATGTATCCATGATCCATGAGTTATGATTAAATCTGTGTACCTTAGATCTAAAAGGAAAATCATAAGTAACTCTTGTAGTCAATCAGGAGAGAAAAGGGCATAGCAATACTTACGGCATGAGCTGTTTTGAGAATTAAGTAAGATAAGATGTGAGCTCCATAGGTTCTTAGCTGATTTGGGATTGGGGAGGGGGTGAATGGCAAGACTGAGGACTGTGGTCCCAAAAGTTTGACGTTGGTGGTTAGACAGCATCACTGTATCTCTTTGAGGCCTTATCACCTGGATCAGTTCCTTGTTAAGAGCCAGATAACCTGTCCTTTTTCCACTTTCTGGGAATCTTAATCTTTCTTTGTCCATAGAGTCCCCTGACCCCTGGAATATCCAGTACATTCTCTTCATTAAGTTAAAAATTTTCCAAATGATAGGAAAACATTGACTTTAAACAGCTTATTGATGTGTTGTGGCCTGTAAATACACCTAATGCAAGAAACTACTCCAGGGAAATGAGACATAAAAAATGTAAGGAGGAGAAACACAAATATTTCAGTAAAATTTCCTGCTCGTATGTTAAGCACTGGTCAAGTGGTTGTAGGTATTAAGTCAATATTTTGACCTTCCACTGCCCCCAAGTTACCAACAAGAAGGATGGACTTTTGTTTCCCTGTTTGGCTCAGAAAATCTTCTACCTGAAAACATGAATGGGATTGCAAGTAGGCACTGTGGAGAAATCTATGCCCAAGTTTGCGTTTTCTAACTGCTCTTCTTTCTACGGAACAAAAATGATAACCTGTATGTCCTGGTGCCAGAATAGCGTGACATAGGGGGTGTTCAGTACAAATTTCCTAACTGACAACTCCCAAATAGAAGATGTAAAAGTATCATTTTTTTTTTTCCCCCCTGAAAAAAGGAAACTTTGGATGAAGGCAGAATTCAGTGTGTTCTAAAAGTGGCTTGTATCTTCCTGTGGTTGTCAGACTTCATCCCATTTCCTATTTGCAAAGACTGGATGTTCTCCAGTCCAGGGGATAGGAAGTGTGCTTCCTTGGAGTGGGACTCTGAGCATCTATCCAGCTTGGAGGCAGCCCACCCAACCGGAAACCCTCCCACCACACAGCACAACATGGGAACTGAGATCTGTTTTTCTTTACTTTCCACAGAATCATGAAAGCAAACAGAACAATGCAGTCTTCTCCCTTAAAAGAGAAGTAGTTTTTAATCTGAGAAAAATCACTCTAAATCACAAACTGGTGATTCGAGAAAATGTTCCTTTGCCTCCTAGCAGTTCCATAGAGGTAACCTATTCATTACAGGCATCTCCTGGGTAATTGGCAGACCCCGGGCAATCTGTCCAGATGGCCCTGTTCTAGTACTGTGTGTTGCAATAACATTAAAAAAAAAAAAAATGCTTTGTGTTGGCTGATTTGAAAATGGATCTCTGTTGTGGAGATAAATATAGAAAACTTATCAGGTTACTAATCTGCCATTGAACGTAGGCCTCAAAGGAAAGTCATAATCATGCCTTTCATATCTGTCTTCAAAGGCTGTCACAAATATAGCTAATGAAATACTAAAAGCACCTGCCTCCACCTTTATCAGTGTCCCNACTTATCAGGTTACTAATCTGCCATTGAACGTAGGCCTCAAAGGAAAGTCATAATCATGCCTTTCATATCTGTCTTCAAAGGCTGTCACAAATATAGCTAATGAAATACTAAAAGCACCTGCCTCCACCTTTATCAGTGTCCCTTCATTTACTTTGCTTTGTCTTTTGAAAATGTCAACTGACTTCATCATAATTAGATAATGGTACTGAACAAAATGATGACTTCTAATCTGCTTTAGCATCACCATGTAACCATGTTTCTGCTGTTAAATTCAGCTAGAAATTTAGGGCTATTGGAAATCCATGCATTTTACACAGTTGATGATGAATGTTTTTGAATGAATAAACAACTACATGCATTCATTTATCTCAAGGATCTTAGAGATGTATAAACCTGTCTTCCTGGTAATCTAACCTAAGAAGTCTCTAAAATTTCACTCAGTGTTCCATTTCAAGTTATTTTTAAAAATCTATTTTTTTCTTTGTTTAGAGATCAAAGTAAGGGCTTACTATCTGTGGCATAAAACTATTTAACATCACTTAAAATTATTATTAAACCACTTTTCAGGCTTTTAGCTGACTGTATCCTTGACTTTAACTTTTTCCTTGATCTTGCTTTTTCAAACCTAGGTCTCTTCTAAACAAGTCCTCAAGTGCACTTTGTTGCTTAGAATTGTTAAAGGAGATCTCATATCTCTAGTACTTATTAACATTACTAGATCTGAGCATAACAGAAAGAAAAACTTACTGTTCCTATGAGTTTAAGGATTATTCATATTTAAAAATATATTTGATATTAACATNCTTGCTTTTTCAAACCTAGGTCTCTTCTAAACAAGTCCTCAAGTGCACTTTGTTGCTTAGAATTGTTAAAGGAGATCTCATATCTCTAGTACTTATTAACATTACTAGATCTGAGCATAACAGAAAGAAAAACTTACTGTTCCTATGAGTTTAAGGATTATTCATATTTAAAAATATATTTGATATTAACATTTAAAAACTCATTTCTGGGTTATAAGCAAATAAGATATTTTGAATAAAACAATTATCTTAAAATGTAAGTGTAGGTAGTTTATTGTTGAAAATATTTGGGCAATATAGTTTTGGTATTACACATTCTTGCTAATGACAGTTCCTACAGTTGTGAGGTGCTTATTTAGTGGAAAATCTTGGTTCATATATCCTTTTTCCAATCACAGGATCTCTAATTACTTTTTTTAAAAATAAAATTTATTTTGTAGAACAGTTTTAGATTTATAAATAAATCACAAAAATAATATAAAGTTTTAGCAAAAAACCTCCAGCCAGTATCTCTTCTTATGACATCTTATGGTATATTTGTTATAATTAATGAACCCAATGTTGCTATATTATAATTAAAGTCCATTCTTCATTCAGATTCCCTTAGTTTTTACCCCAGATCCTATTTCAATTCCAGAATTCCATTCAGGATATGATTTTACATTTAATCGTGTCTCCTCAGGCTCCTCTTGCTTGGGATAGTTTCTTAAATTTTGCTTGTTTTTGATAACCTTGACAGTTCTGAGGAATACTGATCAGTTATTTTGTAAGCTGTCTTTCAACTGGAATTTGTCTGATGTTTTTCTGAGGATTAGAGTGGGATTGTGGGTTTTGAGGAGGGTGGCCGCAGAGGAAAGATGTTTTAACTATATCATGGGAAGAGTCTATTATCAGTTTAGCTTATTACTATTGATGCTGACCTTTGTCATTTGGTTAAGGTAGTGTTTGTCAGATTTCTGCACTATTAAATTAGACTTCTTCCAAACCTCTTCCCTACTTTCCGCTTTGTAATGATGTCATATGAATGGCCCACACTTCAGGAGCTGGGCTCCTATGTAAATTATTTGGAATTCTTTTGCATGGGGAATTTTCTTCCAACCTCATTTATTTCATTATTTGATCACTCATTTACATCATGTGCTCATTGATATTTATTTTATGCTTCAAATTTTAACCTAGCACAACTATATCTTATTGTTTACATTTTTCCAGCTTTGACCTTTGCAGTCTCTTTTAACTAACTTCACTGCCCTCTGACATACTTCCATCCTTGCAGGATTTGTTAAAAAAAAGAAATCATCTTTAGCTCCTTCTTTCTTTTTGGTGTTCTGAGATGTTCCATGCTTATGCTGTATATTTTATATCCTAGTGCTGAAATCAACTATTTCTCCAAGGAGTCCTGGTTCATTTTATTGGTGTTAGAATAGACAGTCTGGGTGCTATATGTATTTGCTACCTAGATGTTATTGCTTCTAGGCCCTCTCAATCGACTTAACAAAGAAATATGTGTATATTTTAATATATATAAACACACACACAAAAATCTATAAATATTTCTTTATGAAACTATCTGTATCTATATTAAGTTACACTTAAATTCATACTGATGTCTCCAACTCAATTCCATTACCACATGGATCATTTTAGCTTTCTCCCCATATTCATCTCTGAGCTCTCACTACAACAGTGAGATACCTGGCTTCCACCAACTACCATCTACTCACCTAATTATTCAGTTCCAGCAAACATGTATCACAGTATCTGAATGCTTTACCCATACTTCCATGGGAAACATCTAGATCAACTAAAATCCAGTGATTATGCATGATTTCTTTTGCCTTAAATCATAGACTCCTCTCATTTCCATAGTTACTTGGATCTGTCTGTACCTTGAGCCCTATCAGCCTTCAGTGAGATTGCTTCAAATATTTGTAATACTGATAGATTGTTGTGACATATTCTACATTCCCTTCTGGGATCTCCTGACCTAAATATATATATATATATTTACTTTATATACATTAAAATTCACTCTGTGCCTTTTTAACATCCAGTGGCCTGCCTGCGTGCATGCTCAGTTGTGTCCAACTCTTTGTGACCCCATGACTGTAGCCTACCAGGCTCCTCTGTTCATGACGCTTTGCAGGCAAGAATGCTGGAGTGTGTTGCCACTTCCTCCTCCAGGGGATCTTCCTGGTCCAGCGATCGAAGCCATGTCTCCTGCAAGTCTCCTGGATTGCAGAGGGTCCTTTACTGCTGAGCCACCAGGGAAGCCCCTGTGTTTTCACAAATAAATGCAGTGTGTCATGTATTAAGAATTATATTGTCATACAGAGTAGTTTCACTGTCCTAAGGTCTACCTGTAACCCCCCTAGTCAGTCTTCCTTCTTCACTCAGCTCCCTCGTGAACACTGATCTACTTACTGTTCCTACGGTTGTTCTTTTCCTAGACTATCATCTAGTTGAAATCGTACAGGGTATAGTATTTTAAAGTTGATTTAAAGCAATGAAAGGACTTAGCATGTGCATTTAAGATTCACTTAAGCTTTTCATGTCTTGAGGTTTCATTTCTTTTTATCACCGAATAACACACCATTGCATGAGTGTATCACAGTTTGTTTATGCATTTACCAATGAAAGACATCTGGCTGCTTCCAAGTTTTGACAGTTATAAAGCTGCTATAAACATCTCCATGCAAATTTTTGTGTTGACATAACTTTTCACATCAGTTGGGCAAATACCTAAGGAAATGATTGATAGATTAGGTGAGAAGACTGTATTTAGCTTTGTAAGAAACTGCCAAACTGTCTTCCATAGTGGCTGTACCATTTTGACATTTCCACCAGAAATGAATGAGAGCCCACATCTTCACCAGAAATTGCTATGACCAGTTAAACAGTTTTTTTTTCCATTCTAGCAGATTATACCATTGATTTAATTGCATGATGGCAAATGATATTGAGGTTTTATTTGCTGTTTTTCCATGTTCTTCAGTGAGGTGTCTAGATAGTTTACTCATTTTTTAACTGTTATTTGTTTTTTTGTTGAGTTAGAAGAGTTCTTTGTATAGTTTGGATAAAAATCCTTATGTGTTTTGCAAAGGTTTTTCCCTCAATCTGTGACTTGTTTTTTCATTTTTTAAATAGTATCTTCACAGAGAGAAGTTTTTAATTTTAATAAAGCCACTTATCAGTTTTTTCTTTCACATATTATATTTTTGGTGTTGTATGTATAAATTCTTCACCAAACTCAAGCTCACCTAGGTATTTTCCTGTGTATTCTTCTAGAAGCTTCATAGTTTTGCATTTTATGTATAGGTGTATGATCCACTCTGAATTAATTTTCATGAAAAGTGGGTTAAATTTTTGCATATGGACATCCAATTTTTCCAGCATCATTTGAGATATAATTGACATTCAGCACTGTATAAATTTAAGATACATAGCATAATAATTTACATATATATTGATAATGAAATGCCATAATAAGTTTAGAAAGGTAATCCTTTGTCCATTGACTTGCCTTTGCTGTTTTATCAAAGATCAGTTGACTGTATTTGTATGTGTTGTGGGGGTCGGGGATCTATTTCTGTGCTCTCTGTTTTGTTCTATTAATCTGCATGTCTATTCTCTTGCCAGTACTATACTTCCTTGACTTCTGTAGTTTTTATAGTAAGTCTTGAAGTCAGGTACTGTCAGTTCTCCAATTCTCTTGTTCTTCAATATTGTGCTGAATGTTTTGGATGTTATATCTTTCCATACAGACCATCCAATCAATTGTCAATGGATATAAAACAGCTTGCTGGGATTTTGTTTGGGATCATGTTTAATCTATAGATAAGATTGGAAAGAACTGACATCTTAATAATATTGGTTTTTATAACTCATGATCACAGAATATCTATTTAGAATTTTTGATTAGATTTTTGCAGTTTTCTATATATATATCCTTTACATATATAGATCCTATATATAGATCATTTACATACATATAATTGTCAACACATAGGCATACATGTGTTTCATTTTTCTTAGTGCTATTATAAATGGTATAAATTTTAAAAACTCAAATTCTTAGGTGCTGGAAGATAGGAAATCAACTGACTTTTAAATCCTAAAACTTTGCTACAATCACTTAGTTACAGACGGATTTTTTGTTTTTGTGATGTCCATTCTTGAGGGTTTTTAACATAGATAATCATATCATCTGTGTACAAAGATAATTTTATTTTCTCCTTCCCATCTGGTGGTGAATAAAGTACAGCATTCACAAATCTATAAAGTCAAGCAGATGCTCTGCCCACAAATTCAAAATATTAATTGTATACAACTAGCCTATTAAATCTTGGGTTTCTGGAGTGAAGTTATGACTTTTGGGAGGCGGCAGTGCATGGCGTGTGGCCTGTTGGAGTTTAGTTCCCCAATCAGGGTTCAAACCTATGCTCCCGGCAATGGAAGCACAAAGTCCTACCACTGACCACCAGGGTACTCCCAAAGTGATGACTTTATTTACTACCAGTTAGGTGTATGAAAGTAACAGAGCTGCTAGAGCCAGTTAAGATGAAAAAAATTTGAAATGGTTTCTCTCTCCCAGTAGAGTGAGCTTTTAAAATTTCTTGAGTTGTATAGCTATTTAGAGAGATACAGGGGTCCTTTTGTCAACCTTATAAATAAGGTTTAGAAATTTTATCAGTCCTTGGAAACATGTATAGTATCACCCAGCAACACTTTTTATCAAGAGTGTCATAGTGATGAAATATCTGATAGCTGTGAATATTAAGCATGGAGTATATTGAGACAGATTTCAGTTTGATGAATATTCTTATATCTGTAATATTTTAAAACTTTCCTTAAAACCTAGTGCTAATCATAAACCTTGGGTAGAAGGGAAGTCTGACTCTTTCCAAAAGATACCCAACTATGTGAAAAAAGGTCTGTTTTGGATCATTTGTGTTGTTAAGTATAACATTTCTTAATCCTATTTTGATAAGCCACAGTGAATAAGCAGTCTTTTATTCCATGCAAAGATAACTATAGATTTTACATACCATCTCTAGAAATACATAAATCCAGAGCTCAAGACACAGTGTGTTCTTCATCTGGCTATTCATTTTTATCCTTTATCATAGCCTTTAATAAGCTGGTAAATTTAATTAAAAAAAAAAAAAAACCAGTACATGAAAAGTTCTACCTTAAAGGAGGCTGTTACTTTTATATTGATCTTCTGACTTGCTTGTCCTGCATTCAGCTTTGTTTCCAGAACTTTAGCTATTTGAGTGTTTTCTTCAAACACTTATTTCTCACACTAATGGCCAAAGTATAAACCTTTCACTTCCTGTCTTTTACGACACTTTTTTTATTCCTATTCTACCCAAGGGAAAAAATTCTATAATTTCTACTCATTATACAACCTTCTTTACTTCCTTTGTTACTACAGAATTCACAATTTATTCCTTATTTCATATTAGATATTTTCACTTTCTTGTGATGGAAGGGTGAGCCAATTCGATGGGAGAGAGATAAAATTTTGAGAAATAAAATTCAGGACTTTTGACTTTCTAATCAGTAACCCCTTGTTCAGTGAAATTAATGAACAAAGCTAAATTTTTACTTTGCCTTAGTATGCACAATAAATCTCATTATAATTCTGTGTATTTCGTTTGTATATTATCACTGTGATGAAGATTTGGTGATTAGAACTTGGTCACTGGGTAATGCTTACTACTCCTTTTACTACTAAAGTTCTGAGACTACACTGACCATCCTGTCAGTCTCAAATTTCAATATGATGCTCAGTATTGAATTTATCTTTGGACATACAGACCACTAAAAATTTTTTCTGTCAGGTGAATAAAAAAATGAACAAATCAAAGAATGAGAAGAACCTACTGGTGTTTAGTCTGACCTCTAACATTAGAGTTAAAATCAACATGGTATTTTGTATCCAAGGCACCCTTATGAGTTTTTAAATGATAGAAAATAAAGTTAGCTCTCTGTTTAGAAAAAAATCAATCTGTATTTAGATATATGTCACTTGATCTTTGCTCAACTTATTCCTGCTGTAACAAAATGTATTTGAGCTGTTTTAAGTATCCGACAAAGGTCCTTTGTCTTCAGGATAAGGTAGAGAATCATTTTTCTTGTTATCAGATTGGGCATATGTACTCCACCATATTCTTTTTTTTACTTATTTTACTTTACAATACTGTATTGGTTTTGGCATACATTGACATGAATCTGCCACGGTGTACATGAGCTCCCAAACATGAACCCCCCTCCCACGTCCCACCCCACATCATCCCTCCGGATCATCCCCGTGCACTAGCCCCAAGCATCCTGCATCCTGCATAGAACATAGACTGGTGATTTGTTTCTTACATGATAGTATACATGTTTCAATGCCATTCTCCCAAATGTTCCTACCCTCTCCCTCTCCCTCAGAGTCCAAAAGTCTGCTCTACACATCTGTGTCTCTTTTGCTGTCTTGCATACAGGGTCATCATTACCATCCTTCTAAATTACATGTATATGTGTTAGTATAGTGTATTGGTATTTTACTTTCTGGCTTATTTCACTTTATAATCGGCTCCAGTTTCATCCATCTCATTAGAACTGATTCAAATGTATTCTTTTTAATAGCTGAGTAATACTCCATCGTGTATATATACCACAGCTTTCTTATCCATTCATCTGCTGATGGACATCTAGGTTGTTTCCATGTCCTGGCTACTATAAACAGTGCTGCGATGAACACTGGGGTACATGTGTCTCTTTCTATTCTGGTTTCCCCTCACCATATTCTTTTGAATAACCATTCTTAGTATGCCGTAATCCAAAGGAACCATTATGGGTCTTCCTTACAAACAGAATTAATTTTCTTGTCTTAGTTGTTTTTAAAGGGCATCATGAAAAAAAATCAAATGACTTCCAGCTCCTGCACTCAAGGAAAAGCTAGAAACCTCTGGAGGAAAATATGCCTGTGCTTACTTGCAGAAAAGAATTTAGCTTTTTTGTGAGTAAAGACCTTAAGGTGAAGAAAAGATGGAAATGAATATGTTACCACGTATCAGTTACCTGGCAACTGTCTAGACAAACAATATGTAATAAAAAAAAATTGGAGAATACTTTGTGATATTTTGGATTCAAGATCTGGAACCAGTTTCGAGCTTTTTCCTATTTAGCTTCACTTGCTCTTGTCAAGGGGCTTCCCTGGAGGCTCAGCAGTGAAGAACTTGCCTGCCAATACAGGAGATTCAGGTTCGATCCCTGGGTCAGGAAGATCCCCTGGAGGAGGAAATGGCAGCCTACTCCAGTATTATTACCTGGAAAATCCCCTGGACAGAGGAGCCTGGTAGACTACAGTCCATGGGTTGCAATGAGTTGGACACACACAGCAGGTAAACCACCACCACCGACTCTTGTCAAACAGTTATTTCCTGTTCTTCAGAATGCTTCTTTGAGATGTTTAACTGGAGTACTGAAAAGCTTCTTAGTCATTAAATGCCTCTGACAATTTATAGTTGTAACATTTCAAAGGAACACAATTGGATGAGTGAATCGGAAACCAAATGAATCTCAAATGACAGATCTCATTCCGCATTTATCTACCCTTTGACTCTTCAACATGCTCATGGAAAATGGCCCATGACCATAAGACCAAGACATGGTGATGGGTGACTTGATGTGAGGAGGCTCTTAGAGGAGCTGTTTATTTGCAGAGAGGTCTGGAAACTAATTTAAATCCCCAAATGTGTTTCTCTATGTAGAACATGAACTTGCTATTGAAAAGGAAAGATAAAGCCATCTGTAAGAGTATTCAGAAGAGATGGCTTTATGAGTTTAGGTAGCAAGGACCATTTAGAGAGAGAATGGTAAGTCCAGCAAAGGCCAGTCCTTGGGAAGAAATAGAAGTAATATGCAGAATTGGAACTAAGTCCACAAATAGTGAAAAGTGAAAGTTGCTCAGTTGTGTCCAACTCTTTGGAACGCCATGGACTTATACAGTCTGGAATTTTCCAGGCCAGAATACTGGAGTGGGTAGTCATTCCCTTTTCCAGGGTATCTTCCCAACCCTGGGATCGAACCCAGGTCTCCCACATTGCAGGTGGATTCTTTACCAGCTGAGCCACCAGGGAAGCCCTACCCACAAATAAGTAGTATGCAAATAGCCCTTTTATGCCGAGTCCAGCATGTGATACTGGGGAAGATGTAGACGTTTCATGACATTATTTTAATACCAATTGGGGCAGTTTGTGAAAGAACACAGGGAGTTATGGGGATCTTCATATTCTGGGCATACATCCCTTTTTCTGTGCACAAGGAACTCACACTTGTAACCATCAAGTGGATAAAACTTGCTTGTGGAGCAGAGAGAGATTTAGAATGGTCATCTCCTGTTCAAGGTACATTATCTTGAATATCTCGTACTAAAACAGGACCAGCTGTTTGGAAAGATGTCAAAGAGAGATAGATAAATGAAAGATTAGAAGCCTTGCCTTGTTCTTACCAAGCCTCTAAGAGAGTGAGGACAATTCCTGAGGAGAAAGCATTCTTTAATAGTGTCTTAAGATAGTCTATGCTTTGAGACTAGTTATATTCTTGATTTTGGTCTTGGATTCTTTTCCCAGTCAAAAAGTGTATTTGTTTGTTGTTTCTCCTCATGTGTTTTCATATGTAAGAAAATATACTTCACTGTTAAAGTTTCTTACTTGTGATTTCCAGTGTCTGCTGCTGCTGCTGCTAAGTCACTTCAGTCGTGTCCGACTCTGTGCAACCCCATAGACGGCATCCCATCAGGCTCCTCTGTCCTTGGGATTCTCTAGGCAAGAACACAGAAGTGGGGTGCCATTTCTTTCTCCAATGCATGCATGCATACTAAGTCACTTCCGTTGTGTCTGACTCTGTGCGACTCCATGGACAGCAGCCCACCAGGCTCCTCTGTCCACGGGATTCTCTAGGCTAGAATACTGGAGTGGGTTGCCATTTTCTTCTCCCCTCCAGTGTCTGGAGAACATCTGTTGTTTCAACTGTTCAGTTCTGTTCTGTTCTGTTAGAAAACGTTTGCTGTCGCATCCACTGTGATTCGATTGGCACTACCAAGCACATAACACTCCTTGTGATCACACACATAGTATTACACGCCTGGCCACAGGACTGATTATGTGATCTGGAACATACTTTTCTGCTCTTTTGTAGAATCTGCTGTAATGCTGATTGATTCAAATATAGGCATGTGAGCCGAGATAGGTCAATCAATTCATTTTTCCAGGAGTCTTCATTTTGTGGAGCTCCTAGCTCCACAAAGGTTCTTTTTTGTATGGTAATGCAGGGTATGGTATTCATTAGATTATAATCCAGGTGATGTTAAATACAAAGACCTCAAGTTAGCATTAGCTTGAACACGATAGAAGTTGACTAATTTACCATGTAAAAGTCTGATCTGTATGGTAGCTGTCCTCTGCCGAGTCATTAGGGGACCATACTCTTTATATATAGTTACCCTGCAGTGCTAAACATACAAGTTTTGTCTCACAGTCAGTGAGGACCACTCCAGCTTCTACCGTATGTCTCCATTACAGCTAGTGGGAAGGGAACCACCAAGGGCATAGCATACCTCATGCCTTCAAAGGCATAACTAGATGTGTAAATAACTACTGCTCAGATAGTATCAGCTGTAACTTTCATGGCCACACCTGTCTTTAAGGCAAGCTGGAAATAGTCACCATTATATGAGTGACCACATGACTAGTTAAAGACTCTATTGTCATAGAAAAAGTGGAGACTGGAAATTTAAGGAAGCATGTCTGTTTTTATCAAAGGTAGGCATCTGGGTTTCCTGGAAGCGTCCTTTTCTACTCTACAAAGTCTTCCTGTTGGTGATAAAAGTTGAAGATTTTAAAATGTTTGAATATGGTTGTGCTCCTTCCTGACTTTCTAATTAAGTAGACAAATAAATTTGTGTGTTTGTGATTTGCTAAATAAATTTAAGTCAAGCTATTATAGCTTATGGTCCAAATAGTCTTGACTAATACTATGCTGCAAAGGGTAAGGGAAAACTAATTCTGGTCTAAGAATGAATGCAAAGAAGAGAGCTCTCACTGCTTCTTTTATGGCATATTATATGGATAAATGTTTCTTAAAAACCGTGGTCATTACATATTAAAAAGTCCTGAGGAGTATTTGGCTCAAGAAAGATTTAAGATGAGCAAAGAATTTAAACTCTCAGAGATGGTCAGGGTTTGATGAAGGCTGAAGATAAACAGTACAGGAATGAATAATAAAAGCATTTCTCATATGATCAGAGTTTCCATGGCATTTTCTGAGTCTTTCGTTTTATGAATGTTCAACAAAATTGTGTGACTTCTGAAACAAAAAAAAGTAGCCATTTCTTAAATACCTACTGTGTGCTTAAGAATTAACTATTTAAATAATTTCATTTAATTTTAACTTCAACTTTATAGTGATGTGTATTACTCCCATTTTATAAATATTCAGAAAGTTTAAATATTCAGAAACTTCCCCAAGATGATAATTTGTGGCTAAACTAGGATTGCGTCTTAATCTGACTTGCAAGTCAGCCTTAGTCTTTCCTGACATCATCGTTACCACCATTGGTTTCATCAGGGTCATCACGATTCACTGTCCTTTCACACTAGCACCCCCACTTACAACCACTGTTACTTTTAGACCAGAACCACTAACTATCACCACTGTTAGCACTACTGCATCAGAAGCAGTCTCAGCACTGCTGCCCTGCACACCACCATCTAAAGTGGTCTACCACATCCAGTAACAACCCCAGAATAATAACTCTTGAGGAAAATATCAGACAAGTGTTTTACTGCATGCAAATCATAACTTTTAAAATAAAATGACCAGTATGATTAATGTAGCAAACCAAATATTCACTCCATATTTTAAGTTAATCATTAATTTTTCTTCATGTATTGCAGGATACATTAGATATTGTCCAATTAAGTATCTAGTATATTGATTTTATAAGGACAAAGACATTGATTTGCTGTTTTATTTTAAATATATAAATTTTTAATGTATTTTTGCTGTCATTCATTCATTATAGAAAATAGTCTCTTTAGTGTCAGACTCTAAACGACTTGAGACTGCAATGGCGGTGAAGGCAATGAGACAACATACAAGGGAGCAAGGATTTGTAACACCCTGTGTTAAGTGTAAGGAGAGGGAAAGTAAAGGAAGAAACTGGAAGACAAGGCAGAGACACCGCACACATTTGGGATGGAAAGGAAGTGCTACCTTAAAGGAAGTGCTGTTTACACTGAGACTTACAGGATGAGGCAGATACAGCAAGAAAAAGAGGGACCAGAGTATTCGAGAGCAAACAGCATGGACAAAGGCCCAGACACAAAAATGGTAACTTTTTCTAGAAGTTAACATTCATTGTGTGAATCTGGACATGAGAGGGAAGGGCTGCAACTTGTAGGGGAAGTAAGTGCTGGGTCACATAAACCATGCTGAGTGAGGGGGACTTTATCCTAAGGGCAGTGGGAATGAGTTAAAATACTTCAATGCAGTCAGAGTTGTGGTTTAGAACTTTGCTTTAAACTGCTTGCAGTTTGCAGAAGGAATTGTGAGAGTCAAAACTGAAGTCAGAGATTAGGACTGTTACTAACTTGCAGTAGTCCGAATGAAATGATCATCCTCAAGAGTTATCTTACTTGAGATGGGAATAGTTTGCTTTTCATCTTGGTAAAGGCAGTGAGAGGGAAAGTGGTGCACAAATTCAAGAAATAGTTACGAAGTAGAATCATCATGACTTGCGGTTGATTAAACAGAGACATGAAAGAAAAGGAGGATTTAAAGATTACACCACTGTTTCTGTGTGGGCCATCAGTATCTGGTGATGTAATGCTTTTAAATATGGAGGGAAGAAAGTTTTGGAGCGAAGAGAATGAATTAAAGGTTTTTGGTTATTAAAAAAGACTTTTTACTTGGAAATAGTTTCATGCTTAATGAAAAGTTGAAAAAATGATAAAAGATTCTCTTAGACACCTCTCTCTGTATATATATACACACACACATATACATGCACAGGCATATAGTTAGATTTAGCATCCCTGAACTATTTAAGAATAAGTTGTTCACATCATAAATTTTTGTCTCTATTTTCTTTGCATGTGTTTTAAAGAACAAGGACATTCCTTTATACNTATATATACACACACACATATACATGCACAGGCATATAGTTAGATTTAGCATCCCTGAACTATTTAAGAATAAGTTGTTCACATCATAAATTTTTGTCTCTATTTTCTTTGCATGTGTTTTAAAGAACAAGGACATTCCTTTATACAAGAATACTGCAATTTTCCATTTTAGGAACTTTACATTGATATAACATTTTAATGTGCCATCCATATTCTGATTTTGTTAATTGATCAAATTATATCCTTTATAACTTTTTTTCCTCTCCAGAACTGGATCCATTCCAGGATCATGTATTGCATTTCATTCTATCTCTTTAATATCCTTTCATCTGAAATAGTTCCTTAGTAGTTTCACAGTCTCGCATTTTTTATAATAGAACAGAATAAGTTATAGTATAATGAAACATTTTCTATTTGGAATTGTCTGGTACTTTGTCCTGATTAGATTCAAGTTGTGCTCCCCAGGTCATGACATTACATAAGAGATGTTGTACCCCTCTCAAGGTATTACATTCAGAGGCATATGTTTTCTATCCATCTCTTAACAGATGATTTAATTTAGATCATCTTATCAAGATATTGCCTTATTTTTCTACAGAATAATTACTGTTTCCCCCTTGCATCTTATAAACACTTTATGAAGAGACATTCCAGGACATACAAATAAACATATGCTCTTCATTAAAATCTCTCTCCCCCTCACCTCTCTGATTTATCATCCATTGATGATTCTTTCATGAGCCAATCTTTACTATGCTTGTTACAAAATAATTTTCCAACTCCATCACTCTCTCCACAATTACCAGTTGGCATTGTGCTCTAGATCCTTCTTTTCTCCCCCATGCATGGATTACTATTTTTTTCAGTTTTTAATTTGCTACCATCTTTTTCTATTGATGCACAAAATGCCCCATATTTGACCAAATTTCAGTATATGCTTTCAGATATTAGATGTGAATTTTGCTTCAGTGAAGAATTATTTTGAATTCAGAACATTTAAACATGGGATTCTTTGTTAACCTGGCTCATGTTGATGAATTCAGATTTGTGCATGTTGAGTTTTTATTGTCTACCGGACATAAAAGTAGAGATGTCCAAGAGATTGTTGGATATATAANAGAATTATTTTGAATTCAGAACATTTAAACATGGGATTCTTTGTTAACCTGGCTCATGTTGATGAATTCAGATTTGTGCATGTTGAGTTTTTATTGTCTACCGGACATAAAAGTAGAGATGTCCAAGAGATTGTTGGATATATAAGTCCGGATGTCAGGAGAGTAATTCACTAGCTTGAACCATTGTCTTGAGAATCCTCAACTATAATGATGGTAATCGAAGCTTTGAAGATAGACAAGATCGTTTAGTATCTCACTGAGCAGCTGTCTAGATCATAAATCTAAGATAATGGATATTAACAAAAACAATTACAATAACAAGTACTGAGCTTATTTGAAATTATAAAAGTAGTGGCTATTTATTGCAGACGTTAAGAAGGTCAAACAGGGAATTCCTTGGTGTTCCAGTGGTTAGGATTCCACATTAGCACTGCTGGGGGCATGGGCCTGATTCCTAGTTGGAGGACTAAGATTCTCCAACCAAAAAAGACTAAGAAACAAAAACCCAAACCACTTACCTCCCATAAAACTAGAGGCATTTAAGAGACTTCTTTTTCTAGTAAGTGATGGACATGGTCAAAATTAGAATTCTGTGTTAATAGTTCTTTCTTTTGCTTACTCTATATTTCTCACTGAATGTTATCCTTTAAAATATGCCTGGAAGAAGCCTGCCTGTAAATTTGGGTTGCCTCAAACTGAGCTGAAAGTTACCTCCTAACAAAGGATCCCAAGTTCAAACGTTCAGGATTCAAACAAAACACCAACAGCAGCAGAACTCAGATCTCAGAGCTGAAAGTGAATACTCCCTCCTCTGTGTGCTGAAATGTTACCTTTTACTGCTCCTTGTGGAATGGCGGAACTCAGGTGTTCTATGAGGCAGCATTTAATCGTGTCCTAGAAGCACTAGGAATGAGAGGCTATGTGTTGAAAGGAAACTTCCACTAGGGTAGTCACCCACACACAAAATTAACCATGCTGATTATAAATTTTGTGCCTGTCTTTATTTTCTCATGGGGAAAGGGAGCAATGTGAACATGTTATGCCATGTGGGATGGAGAAACAAGAAGTTAGGAGAAAGGAAGCTCAGGGTACACACTCAGTAAAATATTTCCCTATATAAAATGAACTGGCTGTCAGGGTGAAACAAAGAACCCCCAGAACATGTGTTTTCAGTCATATGACTAAAAAAGCCACAAAGCTTTGGAGAGAGAGACAGAGTATATTCCTTAAAGGATTTCACAGAATTCTTGGGCTGGCTATCAGTCGTAGATGGGCTGATGGATTGATATGGTAGAGATAATGTTAGATCAAATGATTCTTGTTTTTCTAGTTTTGCATTCTGCTGAATGCATAGAAACTGTCAATTTTCAGAGAGTGGTACTATTTACACACAGTGTAAATGTGTAAGAAAGCCAATGGTAATTATCTCCATATTAATAAAATTGACCTCATTTTCCCTGTGGTTTAAAAATGTCATTTAACATGCCTTTAAGATATGTCACATTATTTCATGCTGTAAATTTGACTGTTAAATTTTAATTAATTGAATAAAAAATGACAATAATTTAAAATGTATTGCAAACATTATTTTAAAAAGTCTCTTTTGGAGAGCCCCTTAATTATATATGTAAAGTATAATATTTAAATTGTTTTTCAATATCTACATAGTTTATAAAATATATATTATTCTTAATTTCATTTATAGAACTGATAATAGCATTCCTTTGTGGGCTTTTTCATAATGATTCTTGGAGACCATTTGTTGCTATGCATAATACAATGAATCACTAAAACATCTGTTGCTACTTTTTAAAAAGTTGCTCGTATACCTAAATTGCCTGTCAACCATAGCCTGGGCTCCATCTATTGCACAATGTTTGCCACTGGGAAATGGACTTTTTCCAAGAATTAGTTTTTAAAGCTTTCAAACATAAGGGATCCCTTTGTATACATTAAATGTGATTTTGAATGTAACATATCTACTAATACTTTTGCATTCTTTATGAACTATACATTATAAGCAAGAAAACTTCATTATCAGACAGGATGGTTTCATCTATTGTAATCAAAATTTGTTTGACTTAGCTAATTTTATACATCTTTCTCAATGTTGATTTTTCTTCATAAAGAATCATGGCTTTTGGAACAAAGAAATCATTTCTTTTTTTTTTCATTTTCTACTTACAACTCTCACATGCTGATACTAATTTTACTTTAGTCTTATGAGGCCCATCACATTTTGTAATCATTTGTACTTCTCTGTAGGAAACAACTTATTAAAGAGTTCTAAAAAAAAAAAATCCAGTGCTGATATTATGATTTTCAGTGCTTTTCTCTGAATCTTAGTAATATGATACACATTTGCCAATTTTATCTTCTGTATCTTTCCTGTTAGCAGTTTTAATCTTCTTTTCACCTTCCTTTCTCCCTCCAACCTCGCTTCTTTTTTTAAAAGTGCATATCAGTTCAGTTCAGTTCAGTCACTCAGTCCTGTCCGACTCTTTGCGACCCCATGAATCGCAGCACGCCAGNTTTCCCATGAAGTGATGGGACCAGATGCCATGATCTTCGTTTTCTGAATGTTGAGCTTTAGGCCAATTTATTGAACACATTCCCCAATAGTAGAATTTAAATTTACCCTAGTTTTTGCTGCAAGAAGTTAACATTGTTTTACATATGTCTTTGCAAACTTTCATCAAATATATATATATATATAAAAGTTCCTATAAACAGAATTTTTGGAAAAGGGGCATGGTGAAGGAACTGTAATAGGCTCTCAATTAGTGGTCGATTTCTAAATTCTCAGATTTTCCTGAAATCTTTCACATTTGAGGTAGTTAAAATGCTGTTTGCATTGTTTAAATTATACAAATGATGCATGAATTTATATCTGATGAAAAATTATCTAGAGAAAAAAATTTCAATTTCATTTCCTTTTCAATCTCTGCCAAACCCTTTTGTAAAGGAGGGGCTTGCATCCATACACACAGATACAGATTGTATTCCTTTTTATAAAATAGTGTAGATTATGTGAAACATACTGTAAGTATATTAGATCATCACATCAAATTTTTTTTGTTTTCCTTTTTAAATCAACTTTACTGAGATGTAATTTACATGCAATAAAATGCATCCATTTGAAATGTACAGTTTGATGAATTTTAACAAATACTTACATTTATGTAAACACCACCATAATTAAGATATGAAACACTTGCATCAAACTATAAAGTTCCCTTGTATTCATATGTAGTTAACCCCTTCCCCAGTCCTGGCCCTGTGCAACCACTGATTGATTTCTAGATTAATCATTCTAGATTAGTTTTGCCAGATTTAGAAAGTCATATAAATGGAATCATACAGAAAGTGGTCTCCTGTGTTTGGTATCTTTTTTGATACCAGGCATTCATCACTTATTGAGAGTTATTCATGTTATTACATGTGCCAATAGTTCTTCGTTACTGAGTATATTTATATGGATACATGTTTATACATTTACCACCACTGGACATTTCAGTGCTTCTAGTTTTTGACTATTACGAACAAACTTTCTCTGTACATTTGTATGCATGTATTTTGAGGGGGCACATATGATATTAATTTGTTTTGGTAAATGTGCTGGTTTACATAGGAAATGTATGTTTCATTTTGTACATAACTGACAAACAACTGCCCAACATGGTTGTACCATTTTATATTTCCTCCATCATTTCATATTCTTATTGTCCTTCAAAAGCTGAAGGTGTTAATTTTGGTACAGATCCATTTATCAGCATTTTTTCTGAAGGTCTTTGAAATTGTTGTGTTTTTTTTGCAAAGTAATCTTTGTCTAACATAAGTGGTGAAGCTTTTCTCTTATGGTTTCTCTTATAAGTTCTATATTTTTAGCTTTAACTTTTAGATTTGAGATCATTTTAAGTTAATTTCAGTATCTGTTGACAGATAAGTATAGCATTTCAGTTTTTCCATGAAAATATCTAATATTTTAATCCTTTTCAATATGTACCACATTTTCATTTTTAACTTTTTATAATTGAGGTATAGTTGATTTACAGTATTACATTAGGTTCAAGTGTACAACGTAGTGCTTCAGAACTTTTACAGATTATATATACTCCATGTATGGCTATTATAAAATACTAGCTATATTTCCTGTGCTATGACAATATATCCTTTTATCTTATTTATTACATAATAATCTAATCCTCTTAATCCTCTAATCCTATCTTTCCCTTCCATCCTTACCTCTCTTGAGGGTAACCACTAGTTTGTCCTCTAAATCTGTGAGTCTGCTTCTTTATTGTTATATTGACTAGCTTGTTTTATTTTTTAGATTCCACATGCAAGTGATAGCATATAGTATTTGTCTTTCTCTCTCTGATTATTTCACTAAACATAATGCCCTTGAGGTTCATCCTTGTTGTAGAAAATGCAAACTTTCATTATTTTTATGGCAAGCGGTATTCCTTTGTATATATTTACCATAGCTCTGTTGATGGACACTTTGGTTGCTTCCATATCTTGACTATTGTAAATAATGCTGCTGTGAACTTTGGGGTGCATGTGTCTTTTCAAAGTAGTGTCGTTTTCTCCAGATAAATACCCAAGAGTGGAATTACATGATCATACGGGAGTTCTATTTTTAGCTTTTTGAGGAACCATCATACTGTTTTGCACAGTGGCTGCACAAATTTGCTTTCCCACTAAAAGAGTACTAGGGTTCCCTTTTCTCCACATCCTCACCAATATTTGTTATTTGTGTTCTTTTTGATGATAGCCATTCTGACATGAGTGAGGTGATATATCACTTTGGTTCTGATTTGCTTGTCTCTGATGATTAGAAATGTTGAGCACCTTTTCATGTGTCTGTTGGCCATCTATATGTCTTTGGAAAAATATCTGTTAAAGTCTTCTGCCCATCTTTTAATTAGGGTTTTTTCATGTTGAGTTGTATGTGCTGTTTATATATTTTGGATATCAATCCTTTGTTGGTAATGTGAATTGCAAATGTTTTCTCCCTCTCAGTAAGTTTTCTTTTCTTTTTGTCAGTGGTTTCCTTTGCTGTGCAAAAGCTTTTAAGTTTAGGTTCATCTCAAAATATTTGCTTTTGTTTCCTTTGCTTTACAAGACAGTCCAAAAAATATTTCTACTAATTATGTCAAAGATTGTTTTGCCTGTGTTTTCTTTCAGGAGTTTTATGGTTTCTGGTCTTACATTTAGGTCTTTAACCCATTGTGAGTTTATTTTTATAAATGGTGTGAGAATATGTTCTAATCTCATTCTTTGACATGTAGCTATCCAGTTTCCCCACTACCATTTACTCGGGAGTCTTTCTTTTCTCCGTTGTATATTCTTGCCTCCTTTGTTGCTGATTAATTGACCATAGGTGCATGGGTTTATATCTGAACTGTCTATTAAGTTCCAATTATCTACGTTTGTGTTTTAGTGCCAATACCATACTGTTTTGATTATGTAGCTTTGGGTATGGTGCTCAGTCTGGCTAATCAGTTTGAATCTCTCTCAGCCTTGTGCATCCTGAGTCTGTGCCCAGATTCTCTGGAGTTTCCCTCTTTTCACAAGCAGCTTTATACTCAGCCAAACACTTGAGACCATTAGCCATATTTTGGAATCTCTTTAACTAGATAACTTTCTCCTTTCCAATGCTCTGCGTCACAAATTCCAACTACCTCAGTCTCCCCAGATTCTGATCTCTCCCTTTCACTCAAAATACCAACACATTCTTCCTGCACCAAGATGCAGGAAAGTACCTCCAGGCTCAAAGTCCAGGTGTTCATACTGATCACTTCCTCTGTTTCCTTTTCCTCAAGGATTACAGTCCTGTTCATTTTGTGAAAATACTTGTTTCATGTACTTTGTACAGTTTCTATTTGTTTTACGAGAAGGGCCAATCTGGTATCAGTTACTCCATCTTTGCTAGAAGTAGAATGACAGGAACATTTTATTTTGCTAAATGTTGCCAAATTTCCCTTCAAAGAAATTGTACCAGTTATCTTTTCTACCAACTCTGTATGATAGGGTACTTGTTTTTCTATCCGTTATAAAAAGTGAATTTCATTCAATGTTTTACTATTTGTCCATTTGAGAGGTATTTTTATTTATAATTCTTTGAATACGTTAGGTTTAGTCATTTTTACACATGTCATCAGCCTTGTGTATTTCTTTTTCTTTGCCTATTTATAGGCCTTAGTCATTTTCCCATTTATACTTTTCCTTTTTAATTTATTTCTTAGTATTCTTTTTGTCTTCATTCATTCATTCAATCATTCAACAATGTTTATTGTATACCAGCTACATTCCAAGCCTGTTCTAAGTGCTGAGAATATGATTAATTCTGCTTTGATGAAGTTTATATTCTAATGAGTAATGAGGATAGAGAGAATGAATACAGCTTAAACACATTCGATATATCAGAGAAGAATAAAGCATGGTATGGGAAATTCAGTACAATGGAAATATATTTTTGGATTGAGGAATTTCTATTTTCTATAAAATCTTTAGAAAGAGATTCTTTGATAGGTATATTTAAGGAATGAACAAAGTCAGTTATGTGGATGTCTGGAGAAAGAAAATTCAAAACAGCATGAACAAAGGCCTAATGATGGGTGTTGCTTAGCATGCTGACAGTATTACAAAGAGGCCCCTGTAGCAAGAAGGTAAACAGAGTAGAGGAGTGGGAGCATTTGTGGTCAACAGGTGAGAGTCTCTAGATTAGTTAGAAGTTGGCAGGGAATTTTAAATTCATTGTTAATTCATCTGAGTGAGATGGCAAGCCATGGAGGATAACATGCAGATGGACGTAACTGATTTTCATTTATAAGGGATCCTCTTAGTAGCTCTGTGGAGAAGATCATACAAGGAAGCGAAAGGAAACCAGAGCAGCATCCGTGTGTCTCAACATATAGCTGAATATATAGTGTTGATTGTGTTGAGTGGTAGTGTTACCTTGATTATGTACTGTATTCTCAGATGCATTTAGCTCTTTCAAGTCTCCTCTACCTTGTCCGTTGTTAATGTTAAGCTTCATCTTGATACCTGGTAGGGCTATAATGAGAGTGATCCTTCTGGCTAATCAAAACAGTCACAGTTTATACCTGTGATAAATCAGTGAATACCTGTTAACTACTTTTAATATGACTTTTCCTATCAAGCGACCTGGTTTGGACGATAAACTACATGGTCACTCTCTAACCTCGGTATTCTTCCTCAGTTTCCCAGGTGTTCTTTCATATTTAGCTTTTTGAATTATGTTTTTGTTTTCTATAATGCTTCAGTAAAAATTCAAGTTGATATTTTAAGGGGAATAAAACTATATTTTAAAAATATTTTAAATTAATATTTAAATTAATAGTAAATACTAATGTTTGGCAATATTTATCTTTCCCTAATCACAAAAAGATTTACATTTTAAAATAGTGAAGTCATCAATATCTTTGTGTATATTTTAAGACTTGGTTTTTACACAATTTTTACACAATATTTATATACTTTTATACAATTTTATAGTACAACATTTACAATACAAAATATTTTACAATATTTTTATACAATTTTAATGTTTAATCTTGTCATTTAACAAAACGTTTTCTTATGGAATTTTTCAAACATGAAGAAGTAAAGTGTATAGTATAACAGCCTCATGTAATCATCACCCAGGTTCAACTACCATAAACATTTTTCCCAATTTTCTAGTTATTTTAACTCTATTTGCTATGCTACTGAAAATGTTTTTCTTGCTGTATTAAAAAAAAATTATTCATATACTATTGTAAATTGTCACCTTTCTATATTATGTTCTTGTTTCAAAAATGTTTTTCCTTATGGGACTGTCAAGTAAAAAATCTCATCAACTGCAAGTGAGATAATTTTGATCTCTTTCTCATTTTATTTACATTGAGTTATTTGGTATTCTTATCTTATATTAACTAATCTCTTAGCTGGCATAGATTAGAAATAGCATTGTAACAAATATAACATTATTTCTGTTTTAAAGAAATATGCTGTTAGAAACTTTCATGCTTTCCATTTCTAATTTCTTATTTCTGTTTAGTAGTTTTTTTTTTTAATGGACTTATGTATTCTTAATACATTAACATTTGAATCCAAGTTTTACACTCTTTATCAGCTAGGCAGTTTTCCACATTTTAGGAGCTCTTTGTAAACACCATTTGCAATGAATGTATAATATTCCTTTGGCCCTGTATCACTCTGAGGCAGGTGATAAGCTTCCAGGCTGTGCTTACATCCCCATGGGAATGACTTCACTCAATTGCAATGTGTGCAGTGGGCCATGAAGCAAAATCACACCAAACCACAAACCACTTGAGTAGAGTCTGCTTTACATGCCTAAACTCTAGATCACATTCTGTATCATCACCTACAGTTAAACTGCCCACTAGTCTCCTACTTTTGAGCTGTAAGCAGTCTCATTTGTTTTTTCTACTATAAAAACAACCCTGTGTTGAATATTTGTGACCTGGGACCAATAATGGATTATCTTTCTGTAAATGATCTGTCCATTTATTAGTATCCATGATGCTTCCCTGGTGGTCTCCAGGCTGGGACACGGTAGACTTCTCTGAAGAACCCTCTGTGGCGAGCACATCCTCTCCCAGGTTGGAAAAGGACCCAACCCAGGGCCTGAACGGCCCAAGAACTACAAAGGCTCTATCTTCACAATTTCCTTCTAACTATAGCACTGAGATCAGAAGGTGATGTTATGTTAATTATGTTATGATATGACCTTTTATTTGGGGAAATAATGTAATCTATTACCCTGAATGCCTATTTTTTGCATTCCTGAAATATTCAGTATTAGGGCTAGGGTTTCACAGAGAGGAATTTTTGCTTCATCTTTTATGTGAAGAGAACACTAGAACAATTTTGTACATTAATCTTTGTGTACAAGTCTAATTATTTTTGTAGGATGAGTTTTTAGAACTCGAAGTACTAAAGCCAAACATATATTTAATTTTATTATTACATATATTGCAATATTGGCTTCTAGATATACTGTATCCATTTACATATTTTTTATCAACAATGTTTGAGAATTCCTATTTATTCACTTCCCGGCTTATGTGGATATTATCAACCTTTTAAATTTTGTGTCTCTGATGGGCAACATATGATATCTTGTTGTTGTTTAATCACGACTCTTGAGACCTCATAGACAGTAGCCTGCCAGGCTCCTCTGTCCATGGGATTTCCCAGGGAAGAATACTGAAAAGTAGGTTGCCATTTCCTTCTCTAGGGGATCTTCCAGACACAAGGATTGAGTTCATGTCTCATGCATGGGCAGGAAGATTGTATACCACTGACCCACCAGGTATCTCAAGGTCATATCTCTTTGCCTTTTCATACTGCTCATGGGGTTTTCAAAGCAAGCATACTGAAGTGGTTTGCCATTCCCTTCTCCAGTGAACCATGTTTTGTCGGAACTCTCCACCATGACCCCTCTGTCTTGGGTGGCCATACATTCATGACTCATAGTTTCATTGAGTTAGACAAGGCTGTGGTCCATGTGATCAGTTTGGTTAGTTTCCTGTGATTGTGATTTTCATTCTATCTGCCCTCTGATGGATAAAGATAAGAGGCTTATGGAAGCTTCCTGATGGGAGAGACTGATGAGGGGGAAACTGGGTCTTGTTCTGATGGGTGGGGCCACCCTCAGTAAACCTTTCATCCAATTTTCTGTTGGGTGGAGCTGTGTTCTCTCCCTGTCTTTTGACCTGAGGCCAAACTATAGTGGAGATAATGAAGATAAGGCAAACTCTTTCAAAAGGTTCAGTGCACATACTGCTGCACTCCTTTTCTGGGACCCTGCAGAAAGCCAAGGCAGACCCACGCTTCTGCCAGAGACTCCTGGACTCTCACAGGCAAGTCTGGATTAGTCTCTTATAGGATCACTGCTCCTTTCTCCTGGGTCCTGGTGCACACAAGGTTTTGTTTGTGGCCTGCAGGAGTCTGTTTCCCCAGTCCTGTGTAAGTTCTGGTGGCTCTCTGGTAGGATTAATGGCTAACTCCTCCAATAGGGCTTATGCTATACCCAGGTCTTCTGCATTCAGAGCCCCTGCCACTGTATCAGGCCACTGCTGTACCATGCCTTCACAGGAGGCACTCAAACACAGTTCTGGTTCAGTCTCTGTGGGGTTTCTGGGTCCTGGTACACACAAGGTTTGTTTGAGCCCTCCAAGCATTTCTGGGGTTTGGTTCTAAACGTGATTTCGCCCCTTCAACCATCTTGCTGGGGCTTCTCCTTTGCCCTTGGATGTTGTTATCTTTTTTTGGTGGGATCTAACATTCTCCTATGGACAGTTGTTCAGCAGCGAGTGGTAATTTTGGAGTTCTTGCAGGAGAAGATGAGCGCACGTCCTTCTACTCTGCCATCTTGTATGAAAAGGCAAGAAGATATGACACTGAAAGATGAACCCCCAGGTTGGTAGGTGCCCAATGTGCTACTGGATATCAGTGGAGAAATAACTCCTGAAAGATGAAGAGACAGAACCAAAGCAAACACAACACTCAGCTGTGGATGGGACTGGTTATGGAAGTAAAGTCCGATGCTGTAAAGAGCAATATTGCCTAGGAACCTGGAATGTTAGGTCCATGAATCAAGGCAAACTGGAAGTGGTCAAACAGGAGATGAACATTGACATTTTAGGAATTAGTGAACTAAAATGGACTGGAATGGGTGAATTTAATTCAGATGACCATTATATCTACTACTGTGGGCAAGAATCCCTTTGAAGAAATGGAGTAGCCCTCATAGTCAACAAAAGAGTCAAAAATGCGGTACTTGGATGCAATCTCAAAAACGACAGAATGATTTCTGTTCATTTCCAAGGCAAACCATTCAGTATCACAGTAGTCCAAGCCTATGCCCCAACCAGTAATGCTGAAGAAGCTGAAGTTGAACAGTTCTATGAGGACCTTCAAGACTTTGAAGAACTAACACCCCCAAACGATGTCCTTTTCATTATAAAGGACTGGAAGGCAAAAGTAGGAAGTGAAGAGATACCTGGAGTAACAGCAAATTTGACCTTCAAATACAAAATGAAGCAGGTCAAAGGCTAATAGGGTTTTGCCAAGAGAACACACTTGTCATAGCAAACACCATCTTCCAACAACATAAGAGAAGACTCCACACATGAACATCACCAGATGGTCAATATCAAAATCAAACTGATTATATTCTTTGCAGTCAAAGATGGAGAAGCTCTATACAGTCAGCAAAAACAAGACCAGGAGCTGACTGTGGCTCAGAGCATGAACTCCTTATTGCCACATTCAGACTTAATTTGAAGAAAGTAGGGAAAACCACTAGACCATTACAGATATGACCTAAATCAGATCCCTTATGATTATACAGTGGAAGTGAGAAATAGATTCAAGGGATTCGATCTAATAGACAGAGTGCTTGAAGAACTATGGATGGAGGTTCGTGGCATTGTACAGGAGGCAGGGATCAGCAACATCCCCCATAAAAAGAAATGCAAAAAGGCAAAATGGTTGTCTGAGGAGGCCTTACAAATAGCGGTGAAAAGAAGAGAAGTGGAAAGCAAGGGAGAAAAGGAAAGCTATACCCATTCGAATGCAGAGTTCCAAAGAATAGCAAGAATAGATAAGAAAGCCTTCCTCAGTAGTCAATACAAAGAAATAGAGGAAAGCAATAGAATAGGAAAGACTAAAGATCTCTTAAAGAAAATTAGAGATACCAAGGGAACATTTCATGCAAAGGTGGGCACAATAAAGGAGAGAAACAGAATGGACTTAACAGAAGCAAAAGATAGTAAAAGGTGGCACGAATACACAGAAGAACTGTACAAAAAAATCATCATGATCCAGACAAACATGATGTTGTTATCACTCACCTGTAGCCAGATATCCTGGAATGCGAAGTCAACTGGTCCTTGGGAAGCATCACTATGAACAAAGCTAGTGGAGGTGATGAAATTCCAACTGAGCTGTTTCAAAGATGGTGCTGTACAAGTGCTGCACTCAATATGACAGCATATATGGAAAACTCAGCAGTTGCCAGTTTTCATTCCAATCCCAAAGAATGTTCAAATTACCACTTAGTTGTACTCATCTCACACACTAGCAAAGTAATGATTAAAATTCTCCAAGCCAGGCTTCAACAGTACATGAACCACGAAATTCCAGCTGTTCAAGCTGGATTTAGAAAAGGCAGAGGAACATCTGCCTGGATCTGCCTGATTGCCAACATCCACTGGATCATCCAAAAGCAAGATAGTTCCAGAAAAAACATCTACTGCTTTATTGACTATCCCAAAGCCTTTGACTGTGTGGATCAAAACAAACTGTGGAAAATTCTTAAAGAGATGGGAATACCAGACCACCTGGCTTGCTTCCTGAGAAATCTGTATGCAGGTCAAGAAGCAACAGTTAGAACCGGACATGGAACAACAGACTAGTTGGAAACTAGTTTCCAAATTGGAAAAGGTGTATGTCAAGGCTGTATATTGTCACTTTGCTTATTTAAGTTACATGCAGAATACATCATGCAGAATCCTTTGCTGGATGAAACACAAGCTAGAATCAAGAATGCTGGGAGAAATATCAATAACCTCAGATGTGCAGACGACACCACCCTTTTGGCAGAAAACAAAGAACTAAAGAGCCTCTTGATGAAAGTGAAAGAGGAGAGTGAAAAAGCTGGCTTAAAACTCAACATTCAGAAAACTAAGATCACAGCATCTAGTCTCATTACTTCATGGCAAATAAATGGGGAAACAATGGAAACAATGAGAGCCTATTTTTGGGGGGCTCCAAAATCACTGCAAATGGTAACTGCAGCCATGAAATTAGAAGACACTAGCTCCTTGGAAGAAAAGCTGTGACCAACCTAGAAAGCATATTACAAAGTAGAGACATTACTTTGCCTACAAAGGTCTGTCTAGTCAAAGCTATGGTTTTTTCCAGTAGTTATTTATGGATGTGAGAGTTGGACTATAAAGAAAACTGAGCACCAAAGAATTGATGTTTTTGAACTGTGGTGTTGTGGAAGACTCTTGAGAGTCCCTTGGACTGCAAGAAGATCCAACTAGTCCAGTCTAAAGGAAATCATTCCTGAATATTCATTCAAGCTGAAACTCCAATACTTTGGCCACCTGATGGGAAGCACTGACTCTCTAGAAAAGAGCTGGTGCTGGGAAAGATTGAAAGTGGGTGGATAAGGGGACAACAGAGGATGAGATGGTCTGATGGCATCAGTGACTCAATGGACATGAATCTGTGGGTAAGATTCGAAAATTTGTGATGGATGGGAAAGCCTGGTGTGCTGCAGTCCATGGGGTCACAAAGCATCAGACACGACTGAGTGACTGAACTGAACTGACCAGGGATCTCATCACCACTTAAATATCTGTCGTTTTGATCAGACATATTTTCTAACCTTTTTTTTTTCTGCAGTATTGATCATTTCCCCCTATTCTCTTTGGGTTGTTTATTTATAAGAGTATGGTTTTGAATGAGGGTTATCCATCATTTTATCTTATTGTATTTTATCTCTCTAGTTTGTCTTGTTTTAATGTTTAGAAATTATAATAATAAATAAGTTGAGAAATATTTTCCTGGTAGT
Source organism: Neotragus pygmaeus (assembly GCA_006410875.1). NCBI lineage: Eukaryota > Metazoa > Chordata > Mammalia > Artiodactyla > Bovidae > Neotragus > Neotragus pygmaeus. The sequence goes on from SJYV01009996.1 coordinate 361,020, forward strand.
AAAAAATTTCTGTAAAGGTTTATAACGGTTTTTTGTTTGTTCTTCACTAAAGAGGCAGGAGAAGCAGGCTAGTGCCAGGCATTTGCAATCCAAATTTTGGCATTGTTTCTTAAGTACTTCATGCCCTAAGGGAGTTTCTGTAAGCCCAGAGATCCCCTAGCACTCACCTCTCACCTCTTTCCTCCTCACACTCCGTGCTCTGATTCCCTACGCTATGCTAAGTTTTCACTGGTCTTTGAGGCTTTTTTGCATTACACAATTTCTTTCCTTGACTTTTCCCCTTAAGATTCTTTAGATCTTCAAGTAAACGTGCTTTCTGATCTGACAATAAAGGGTAGATGTTTGTGGCAAGTACTATAAGTTGGCTCTCTCCAAAACCATCTCCAAACACCTTCACATTTGCCTTTCTTTAGAAGAGGGGTTATTAAAGTGAAGAAGCCTTTCCTAAAGATTTGTTAGAAATGGAAATTCTTAGGCCCCTCTGGAAATTTCCCTAATCAGCTCTGGGGTTGGGGGTGGGGGGGCGGTGATTAATATTTAATTAAGCGCTCCCAGTGATTTTTTAAAAATTGAGATTCTGATGCAAAGAAAGCTTTTTTTTTTTTTTTTTTAAATTGAGATTCTGATGCAAAGAAAGATTGAAGGAAGGAGAAGGGGATGACAGAGGATGAGATGGTTGGATGGCATCACCAACTCAATGGACATGAGTTTGAGTAAGCTCCAGGGGTTGGTGATGGACAGGGAAGCTTGGTGTGCTGCAGTCCATGGGGTTGCAAAGAGTCAGACACAACTGAGCAATTGAACTGACTGATGCAAATTATGGTTCCAGAACCTTAAATACTGTGCAAAGTGAGATACTAGTACCAGCCCCCATCCCCTGCCCCATGTAAAGGGCTTCACATCTGCAAAGGTAGATATAAGGGGAACTTGACCTTTATAGCTCAGGCTCCAGAAAGAAAAAAACTACTTTCTCTTAATAGGGCTCACCTATGATTCTTCCACAAATGGGCTAGGTGTTTTAATTTCCTCTACAATCTTAAAATTAACATTAATAAATCACCTCACCCCAGCCTCCCTTGATGCTTAAAGTGGCCATGTAAGTAAGTTCAGGATAGAGAGAATTTGTAAACTCAGCTACAGAGGGATCTGAGAAATTTTTTTGTAGCTAGGGTGGCCCTTTGCTCTTCTCCCTTCTTGCTGTCTAGAATATTTATGAAATACATCAAGGTGCAGCAACCACTTTGCAACCAAGAGGTGATACACCTAAGAATGAAAGGCCAGCACGCTAAGAATGGCAAGATGGGCAGAAGGAATCTGGGGTATTTGATAAATTTGTTAAGTAGCTGAACTAGTTAGAAGAAATCAACTTATTTGCTTTTTGTTTTTTAATTTCCTACAATAAAATATAAATACCTGCATAATTTTTAATTTTAAAAAGTTTTAAAGGTGGCACAGTGGTAAAGAATCTGCCTACCAATGCAGGAGATACAAGAGATACAAGTTCGATCCCTGGGTTAAGAAGATCTTCTGGAGTAGGAAATGGCAACTCACTCTAGTATTCTTGCCTGGAAAATTCCATGGACGGAGGAGCCTGGCTGGCTACAGTCCATGGGATTGCAAAGGGTTGTATATGATGGAGCACACAAAATATAAGTGTAAGTCTGTTTACAATCAGATTCTCTAGTAACTTCTCTGAAAAAGCCTTTATCTTCAATAAACTTGGACTTGTTCAATAAGGTACAAAATGCCTTTTTAAAATGTTGGTTATAAAAGCAAAATGAGAACTGTAGCTAGAGAGGTAAGTGGGAGTGGAGGCTGTAGCTTTCAGAAATGAGGGTTGGAGACAAGCTGCTAGTTTGCTAGCCAGGGGCTGAGGTTTTAACAGCCATTCAGGGAATGTGAATAAGGCCTACCTACATACCTGGGGATTCAAACTGAGATGCCAGTGTTAAGTTGGTAAGGGTGACATAGAAAAACTTCAAACCTGCAAGGGTAGATAACAAGGAAACTTGATCATCCTAGCTTAGGCTCTGTAAAGAAAAAACGTCTTTCTCAAAGGTCTCATCTATGTTGTCTTTTGTTGTTTAGTTGCTCAGTCTTGTCCAACCCTTTGAGACCCCATGGATTGCAGGCATGCCAGGCTTTCCTGTCCTTCACTATCCTGAAGTTTGCTCAAACTCCTGTCCTTTGACTTGGTGATGCCATCCAACCATCTCATCCTCTCTTGCCCCCTTCTCCTCCTGCCTTCAATCTTTCCCAGCATCAGGGTCTTTTCCAATGAGTCAGCTCTTTGCATCAGGTGACCAAAGTATTAGAATTTCAGCTTCAGCATCAGGCCTTCCAATGAATATTCAGGGTTGATTTCCTTTAGGATTGACTAATTTGATCTCCTTGCAGTCCAAGGGACTCTCGAGAGTCTTCAGCACTACAGTTCGAAAGCATCAATTTTTCAGTGCTCAGCCTTCTTTATAGTCCAACTCTCACATCCATACAGGACTACTGAAAAACCATAGCTTTGATGTTTCTGCTTTTTAATACACTATCTAGGTTTCTCATTTCTCTGCTTTTTAATACACTGCCTAGGTTTCTCATAGCCTTTCTTCCAACAGCAAGCATCTTTTAGTTTCATGGCTGCAGTCACTATCCACAGTGATTTTGGAGCCCAAGAAAATAACCTTTCTCATCTATGACTCTTCCACAAATGGGTTAGGTTTTTAATTTCCTGTACATCCTTAACATTAACATAGAAAAACCTATGTTACCTTTGAAGCACCTGGCTAAGCAAAACCAACACTTCCCTGGATGGATACACTCTCAAGTAGGCCAGGTAGTTCCTGCGAAGATAAACTCCCACAGACGACAATGTATGCGAGTCAGGAAAAGAGATGCAGATGTATAGAACAGTAGTTTGGACTCTGTGGGAGAGGGCTAGGGTGGGATGATTTGGGAGAATGGCATTGAAACATGTATATTATCATATGTGAAGCGAATCGCCAGTCCAGGTTTGATGCATGATACAGGATGCTCGGGGCTGGTGCACTGGGATGACCCAGAGGGATGGGATGGGGAGGGAGGTGGGAGGGGGTTTCAAGATGGGGAACACATGCACACCCGTGGCGGATTCATATCAATGTATGGTAAAACGAATACAATATTGTAAAGTAATTAGCCTCCAATCAAAATATAAATAATATGATATAACACTAAAAATATTAAAACGGCATACTATTAAAAAAAATAAAAATAAAATAAATTCCAGTGAACATGAGCACAAATCACGAAAAAACATCAGAAAACACAAAGTAAAGAAATAGACCACTCAGAATGTCAAATTCCTTAGAATTAAAAGATAGAGGATATGAGATAACATACTTAAACGAGTAAAGATTAAAAGAAAATCTATGATCTGGAGTTGCTGGTAGCAATGGAAGAGGTGAGAAAGTGTTGATTTCTGGTTGTATTTTGAAAATAGAATTGGCAGGATTTGTTATAAACTATGGTGCCTGCGACGATGCACAAGCGTGGTGGAGAGAAGCTACCCCACGTCCAAGGTCAGGGGCAGAAGCTGGGAGGACCCCATGCCTGAGGGGTGGCAGCTAAGAGGAGCTACCCCGCATCTGAGGTCAGGGTCGGCGCCGAGAGGAGCTACCCCGCGTCCGAGGTCAGGGGTGGTGGCTGAGAGTGCCAGGCTGCCACAGTGCAGGAGCAGCCAAGAGGAGCTACCCCCCGCCCGAGGCCAGGAGCAGCGGTTGGGAGGACCTACCCCACGTCCAAGCAGCGGTGGCTGCATGGGCGCAGGAGGGCTTAGAGGAGCTACTCCATGTTCAAGATCAGGAAGGGCAGCGGTGAGGAGATAACCCTCGTCCAAGGTAAGGAGCAGCGGCTGCGCTTTGCTGGAGCAGCCGTGAAGAGAGCCCACGTAAGAGACCCAAGTAAGACAGTAGGTGTTGCAATAGGGCATCAGGGGGCAGACATACTGAAACCATACTCACAGAAAACTAGCCAGTCTAATCACATGGATCACACCCTTGTCTAACTCAATAAAGCTAAGCCATGCCCTGTGTGGCCACCCACGGTGGCCAGGTCATGGTGGAGAGGTCTGACAGAATGTGGTCCACTGGAGAAGGGAATGGCAAAGCACTTCAGTATTCTTGCCTTGAGAACCCCATGAACAGTATGAAAAGGCAAAATGATAGGATACTGAAAGAGGAACTCCCCAGGTCAGTAGGTGCCCAACATGCTACTGGAGGTCAGTGGAGAAATAACTCCAGAAAGAATGAAGGAATGGAGCCAAAGCAAAAACAATACCCAGTTGTGGAGGTGACTGGTGATAGAAGCAAGGTCAGATGCTGTAAAGAGCAATATTGCATAGGAACCTGGAATGTTAGGTCCGTGAATCAAGGCAAATTGGAAGTGGTCAAACAGGAGATGGCAAGAGTGAACATCAACATTCTAGGAGTCAGCGAACTAAAATGGACTGGAATGGGTGAATTTAACTCAGATGACCATTATATTTACTACTGCAGGCAGGAATCCCTTAGAAGATAGTAGCCATCATGGTCAACAGAAGAGTCCAAAATGTAGTACTTGGATGCAATCTCAAAAATGACTGAATGATCTCTGTTCGTTCCAAGGCAAACCATTCAATATCACAATAATCCAAGTCTATGTCCCAACCTGAATGCTGGGGCAATGCTGAAGAAGCTGAAGTTGAGTGGTTCTATGAAGACCTACAAGACCTTTTAGAACTAACACCCCCCAAAAGATGTCCTCTTCATTATAGGGGACTAGAATGCAAAAGTAGGAAGTCAAGAAACACCTGGAGTAACAGGCAAATTTGGCCTTGGAGTACGGAATAAAGGAGGGCAAAGGCTAATAAGAGTTTTGCCAAGAGAATTCACTGGTCACAGCAAACACCCTCTTTCAACAACACAAGAGAAGACTCTACACATGGACATCACCAGATGGTCAACACCGAAATTAGATTGATTATATTCTTTGCAGCCAAAGATGGAGAAGCTCTAGTTAGTCAGCAAAAACAAGACTGGGAGCTGATTGTGGCTCAGATCATGAGCTCCTTATTGCTAAATTCAGACTTAAATTGAAGACAGTAGGGAAAAGTACTAGACCATTCAGGTATGACCTAAATCAAACCCCTTATGATTATACAGTGGAAGTGAGAAATAGATTTAAGGGACTAGATCTGGAAGATAGAGTGCCTGATGAACTATAGACTGAGGTTTGTGACATTGTAAAGGAGACAGGGATTCAGACCATCCCCATGGAAAAGAAATGCAAAAAAAAGCAAAATGGCTGTCTGACGAGGCCTTACAGATAGCTGAGAAAAGAAGAGAAGCGAAAAGCAAAGGAGAAAAGGAAAGTATAAGCATCTGAATGCAGAGACGTGTTCGATCCCTGGGTTGGGAAGATCCCCTGGAGGAGAAAATGGCAACCCACTCTAGTATTCTTGCCTGGATCCCATATATATATAGAGAGAGAATTCCTGGTGGACTACAGTCCAAGGTGTCACAAAAGCGTCAGACACGACTTAGCAACCAAACAACAACATGGTCCCATTGACGTGTATTATAAAAAGAACCCTTTTATATATGAGGATCATGCCAATGTCTAAGCTTTCAAATCAGTATTCACACTGCCACCAGGCTAAGTTTTCTAAGCACACTGCTCCCTCTGTCTGAAATACCCTGCTCCCTTGATCCTCCTGGAAAATTTTCACATGGTCTGACCTCCTGTCATAGTGATCCTTCCTCTGATTGTGATCTTTGGCTTCTCTCTACACTCATCATACTCCCTTGTCTATAAAGTGTCTGTGTATTGTACATATATCTACTATTTTACTTTTACAATTGTACTGTAGTGATTTTTATCTATCTTTTTCTTCTGTTGGCCTAAACATTTTGAGAGTAAATACTATACCTTATTCAGCATTAGCATAGTGCCTGCCGTGTAGGATGTGCTGAATGAATAGGTTTAGAATCCAGCAAAGGGAGCTCATAAATCCCTCTAAATTATTTCTTCATTCATAAAGTAAAATGGATGATCTCTTAAGTTCTATACTGTGATGTTGCATTAATTGTAAATCTGTATCACCACACCAGTAATTTACTTATCTCAAGCATAATCACAAAGAGATTTAAGGAAATTTAGGGGAAGACACACAGTTGGGGGAAGGGGACAGGGAAGGAGGGAAAGAGAGAGCAAGAGAGAAAAATCCATGTGTGGTTTGATATTCAAGTGCAAGTAATATTAACAGAAGTTCAGAAAGGGAGGACCAGAGAGATGTGGGGCAATTATATTTAGAAAGTGTGAGAAATGAGATCAATTCAGGGAAGATTTCGGTAAGAATCTGTGTAGAAAGGAGAGGCAGAAGACTGACAAGAGAAGCCAAGGGAAGGAGTGGATCTCACCAAGAGGAGGTACAGCGGTATCACTGAAGCAGAGCAGTTAAGATGAGCATAGAGAGGAGAGCAAATGCTTGGCTACATGTTAAATAAGAGCTACAATTTGTACTGGGCAGAGTGAAATCATAAGATCTACATGGTTAAATGTATTAGAACTGTTACAATGACCTAAGATGATTTAAAAGGCAGCATAAGCTTTTGAAGACTTTTAAGAATTTATTTCTAAAGCATTTTCAAAATCTTTATTCAAAGTGAAAAGGTCTTTAAATGTAAAATTTTCCATACATTTTTGTCATAATTAGTAAATATCTATATAACTTCATATGTTCTCCCTTTGTTTATTCAGGATAAATCTCCATTCTTTTTGGAGAGCATGAACTTAATAAATGTTATATTACTTCAAAAGTATCAAATATACTTTCAGGATATACTCACTAATTTTATATGCTTCACTCCAAACACTAAATTCTGATAGTTGATGGTTTCATTGTATCAGAGTGAAAGTCAGGGTGGGCTTAAGAAAAAAAAGGTGAAACTTTCAGAATGAACATTTGCTGTTGATTATAAGAATGTGTCAGATATGTGTGTGGGGAAAGGGGAGGGTGTACGGTGGTGGGTAGTTGCATGATCTATTAATAAGAAACAGTTTAATGCAGGAGATCACTAAAGCATGGCTAATTCTGAAGCCAAAACCCACACATTCTTAACTTTCCCTCCAGCTTTAGAACCACTTTCCACACACTCAGTACAGGAACTGGAACATTATTCTTTGAAAGCAAAGCCAGTGTTTAGAAAATCTGAAATTGAGCTAACAGCACAGCATATAGAAGTCACACAGGATGTTATTTTAAGCTGTAATGCAGAAATGTCAGTTCATTTGATATCTTTATTTGTTACATGTGGGCTTGAAGAAAGCATGCTACATACATTTTTGCTTTACAGATTCTCTGTTATAGGGTATATTCAACTGTCAGGAAATTTTGAGATCCATCAAAGAGACAGAATCTTTATGGAACAGCTTTTGTAGAAAGGAACATACAGTGATTTATCTCATCCCTTCCCCTAGAAGAATGTGTATTTAAAAATATCACTCAGGAGTCTTTCAGGAAGGATGTCCAGCTGGGTGAATCACATAAATGTAATGGTTATGCAATCTAAGCAGCTAGCTCGTGTTCTATCAACATGCTCCCTCTCCATTGCACATAAGTCAAAGACTTACATACACAACTGGAGGGTTGTGCAATATCCAGAAGTATTGAACATGATGTTTAATTGGATGCACTTGACTAATGCTTGTGCTATTTTACAGACACTCCAGTCCAAATATCTCACCACCTCCTATATTTACGTTTTCTCTTTTTGCTTCATTACCAGCTTTATGTGATTACTTCAGAATATTAAATCAGATGGTCACTTGGTGACCTTCTACTACTTGATTAGCTGCTGTAAAAGGGAAAAATGAAATGTAAATTTTAAAATCAATGACACATGCTTTGATGTCCTAACAGCCTGAAGATTATACATCTCTGTTTTGTATAAAATGTACAAAAAGGATAAGGTTGAAAATTTCTATGTCTCTGTATTATAGATATGCAGAAAATTATTTTGGAGGTAACAGTAAAAGCAATCTGTGTCAATTTTTGTTGAATTGCTTCTAAAGGAAAAATAGGAAAGTTATTTCTCTTTAAGAAGGATATAAGAAGAGAAAAATATGGAGTGAGAAAGGACCTTACTTGTATTGGTAGAAAAAAAAAAGAAATGAATTTATGTAAGCTAGAGCTGTATCTATATACATTACATAGATATATAGCTGTAGGGATAGAGAAACTACAGTTTGGTGAAGGCTCTACCAATGGGTGATAGTGGTTTTGCAATTTGTCAGAGGTCTGTGTGTGAGTAGCCAGAGCATATTGGAGATAATGTATTACAGTGTCTGTCTACTGCAGTTTTACCCAAAGAATTCACCTGTAAGTATAGATAATTTAAAAATATGTGATGGGCTATTTTAAATATCGTGTGATTGTTTAAAACTTTATTACCTTTCACAAAATATATTTTTAAATTTTTATTTAGTTTTGGCTGTACTAGTTCTCTGTTGCTGCACGTGGGCTGTCTCTAGTTGCAGCAGGTAGGAGCTGCTGGGCTTCTCACTGGGGTGGTTTCTCTTATTGTGGAACACAGACTCTTCACGAGCTTCAGCAGTTGTGGCACATGGACTTAGTTGCTGCATGGCATGTGGGATCTTCCCAGACCAGGGATCAAACCCATGTCCCTTGACAGGCTGATTCTGAATCACTGGACCACCAGGGGCAGCCCCAACAAAATATTTTGGTAGGACCACATCTCTTTCTTATAAGAGTGAAAACAAGCAGAAACAATATTTAATGTGGAAAGATTTTATAACTATGTATATTCAAAAAAGTAAAGCAAGCCTCGTTTAAAATGGTTGTATTGGTTTAAAATATGTAAAACTAAAGATACTGAATAAATTTTATTTAAAAATGTATTTAAAGCTGCTTATGTAGGAGAGGCAGGTATTGTATACTCCCACAGGTACATGTTGCAAAAAAAAAAAAAAAAAGAGTAATTAGGTACCAATCAAGAACAATTTTGCTGAAAACTGTTAAATTCCCTACAGGTTTTCATTGTTGTTTTACAATTCTATGTTTTTACTTATATCCAATTATCATTTGTGGTGAGATAGGTGGTATTTTATAATGATTTAAATAATGATAGGCTGTACAAATCACTGTCAAAAATGTCAAAAAGTATTTTTGACAGTGGATACATAATTTATCCAAGAATCTGAGTAGCTCTTGTCTTTAAAATGATTGTATTTATTCATTCATTTAATCATCCAAAAAATGTGTGCTTTATGATCTTTAGCTACTGAGCACTGTTTGGGCATAAAGGTTAGAGTATTCAGTAGTTCATGTACAATTGACGCTTGAACGCTGACCCGGTACGGAGTTCCACACCCTCGGATTCAGCCGAGGCTCATGTAGTACTGTGGTACTTGATGAAAAAAATCTGCACAGAAGTGAACCCTCGAAGTTCAAAGCTGTGTTGTTCAAGGGTCAGATAAGTTTCTGTCAGTCATTTTCCTGGGATTCATGTTCTGATAGGGGTGATAGGGCTGTTTTGAAGAGAATGAGAAGGAGAGTCTTCTAGGGATATGGTATCCCTCCTTCCGTGGACCAACTCATTCTTATCTTTAAGTACATCTTATCTTTTCTGGTTTTTTTTTTTTTTTTTGGTTCATTTTACTCTATTTTTTACTTCAATCTGTTATGGTTCTCTTGTACTATTCTAATTTCCAAACTAGTTTCCTTTTTTTCTTCCAAGCCATTGCTGCACAATATGGGCAGACTGGACTTTTCAGGATATGTTTGTTCAAGTTGTTCCTCTATGTAAATCTTTTCAGTGGTATCTCTGTTTTTAAAGTGCTAACACCGTAACATAGCCTGCGTGATGTGGCTTCTGCCGGCATCTTCTTCCTCACCTCCCATCACTTCACCTCTCACCTTGCGCCTCCATTTACCTTGCTCTTCTCTAGGTCACGCTAGCAGAACAAACTCATTCCTACTCTTCTCAGGTGGTCCCCATTGCTTGGAATGCCTTTCCACCACTCCAGCACTTTTCTTTAACCTGATCTGATGCTATCCATCTTGTCCTAACTTCAATATTACTTTATCAAGGAGAACTTCTCCAACATTCCATGTTTGTTTATCCTTACTTTCTCTCTAAGTGTCCTGAAGTTTCTCTTTCCACCTTAAGGTATCCTGAAGCTTCCCATGATAGTTATTATCTAAATTGCAGATTTATTGTTTGCTTGTTCAAGTCTTTAATAATGTAGCTGAAACTTTAGCAAAGTCTAAGACTGTGTCTTCTGGCACAAGGTGACTGATCACTTATTTTTGAATAAATGAATGAGTACTGCTGCCTTCACTAGGAATTTGGATGTTAGAAAAATTCTCTTACCCTCCTCTTCAGGTTATCACAATTCACCATTTACTACATGAGTTTGGACATTGGCCTCAGCTTTAAACTCTGTAGCTAGCAGAGAAACTGACTAAGAAATTTAATTATTTCAAACCAAAATATGACAAAATATTCATTCATTTAATCATCAAAAATATGTGTTTTATGACCTTTATCTACTAAGCACTGTTTAGGCATAGGGGTTAGAGTATTCACTATTTCTCTTATGGTAAAATAATGTGATTATATGATTTTATAATTGAAATGTATCATCAGTTACTTTGGGTACATTATATGGCCATCCGTAATTTTGTGTTCAATAGTGGAAGGTTGGGCGTGTTAGTTAATCTCTCTTTGACTTGATTTTCTCATTTTTAAGTTTGACTTGACTATATGCTTGATCATCTACCTAAACTCTTTAAAGACATTCTTGGACGATAGTACATACTCAATAAATTACAGAAGTTCTTTAAGATCTTTTTATTAATATTTAAGCCAGATATAGCAGCTATCCCTGAGGGCTGCATATATATAGCAGCTACACCTAAAATCTGCACATATATATTGAAAAGTCTGTAAATAAGAGCATCCATTGCCAGCATGCTCACTATAGCTAACCTAAGAGCAAACTATGCCATATGAAGGGACCCAGAACAGAATTTGGTATATAGCAGGTATGAAATACATGTTTGTTGAATGAATTAATAATAGTATGATAATAAATAATTAATAATAGTAATTATAATACTACAGATCTTCCATTTCTTGGATATATAGGAAAAATGGAAGTAGTTTCAAAACTAAAGGATTAATTTAGCAAAGTTAGGGTATTTTAAAATCTTACATCTCCATTGTTCGTTGTTTAGTCATTAAGTCATGTCTGATTCTTTGTGACACCACAGACTGCAGCATGCCAGGCTTCCCTGTCCTTCACCATTTCCCTGAATTTGCTCAAACTCATGTCCATTGAGTCATTGATGCCATCCAACCATCTCATCTTCTGTTGTCCCCTTCTCCTCCTGCCTTCAATCTTTCCTACCATCAAGGTCTTTTCCAATGAGTCATCTCTGCATCAGGGGGCCAAAGTATTGGAGTTTCAGCTTCAGCATCAGGCCTTCAAATGAATATCCAGGGTTGACTTCCTTTAGGATTGACTGGTTTCATCTTTTGCAGTCCAAGGGACTCTCAAGAGTCTTCTCCAACACCACAGTTCAAAAGCATCAATTCTTTGACACTCAACTTTCATTATGGTTTAACTCTCACATCTGCACTTGACCACTGGAAAAACCATAGCTTTGACTAGACAGACCTTTGTCAGCAAAATGATGTCATAGCTTTTCTTCCTAGGATCAAGAGTTTTTTAATTCCTTGGCTGCAGTCACTGTCTGCAGTGATTCTGGAACCCAAGAAAATAAAATTTGTCACTGTTTCCAATTCAAACCATCTATTTTCCATGAAATGATGGATGCCATGATCTTAGTTTCTGAATGTTGAGTTTTAAGCCATCTTTTTCACTCTTCTCTATCATGCTTAAGAGGCTCTTCAGTTCCTCTTTGCTTTCTTCCATTAGAGTTGTGTCATCTGCATATCTGAAGTTGTTGATATTTCTCACAGCAATCTTGATTCCAGCTTGTGAATCATCCAGCCTGGCAGAGAACCCCAGGAACAGTACATCTCCATATTGGTTGATAAATTTTTTTAATATTATTTTGGATTTTAAGTATGATATCTGTATTATTAAATATTTAAATTAAAATTGATAAAGAAGTCTTGATATGAAGCAATATGAGTTATTTTCATATGTAATTAATTTTAAAAAATCTCTTTAATGCTTCCTAGTTGTGATGGAATCCCTCTCACGAGGTTTTAATTCCTATGTTACTATATCTGACCATGGACTTTGTTTCTAATTGTCTTATATTGGAGTGTAGGTATCATCTATGTCAAATGTCCCAGGAGTAATAACAGACATAAGTATTTAAGGTTTACTTGAGTGAGTTAGCATTCTAGGTGTATCTCATGAAGAAGTAAGTCTGTTTCTGACTTCCCTTGGAGCAGATTCAACTAAGTATTGATTAATATTGCCTTCCTTAATAAAGTTATTGAACTCATGATACAGATTCTGCATCCCTGAATTGATCTTAGAAGTATTAAGCAGATGAAAGGTAAGCAGGCCCCTGCTTCTATTATATTCAAGTCATGAAGTGGACTACTAAGAACATATTTTCTTCTAATGAATTAGTTGGATGGTCATGTTGAATGGAAGCTCTGTGGAGTCTCTGAGCTCTGATCAAAAACAAGGGAAGCCACAAGTGACATTCTAGACCTGTACAGTTAAGGACAATGCAAGAGGCAACCCGACTTTCCCATTTACCTTTGTGTGGAAGCAAAGAGGGCTCATGTAACCAGACATAGCTAAGTAGTGGCATTAAAATCACACAAGTCAAAAGTGACAATTATTCCTAAGAGGTATAGCAGGAACTGATCCTGGGATAGAGCCTTGAGATAGAAAGGGAAGACTGGGAGTAGGTATTACTGGTGCCACTATTCACTGCATGCCCTCCACCTTCAGAAAATAAAACTTTATGGTCTATTTTTAAGTGCTATGAGCTGAATATTTATATCTCCAAAATTCTTTTGTTGAAAGCATAATTCCCAGTGTGATGGTATTTGAAAGTGGGGGCCTTTGGAAACTAATTAGTCTTCTTATAAAAGAGGAGGTGACATGAAATTTCTATGTCTTCACGTGCATACCAAGGAAAGGCTGTTCAGTACAGTTCAGTCACTCAGTCGTGTCCGACTCTTTGCGACCCCATGAATCGCAGCATGCCAGGCCTCGCTGTTCATCACCATCTCCCAGAGTTCACTGAGACTCACATCCATCGAGTCCGTGATGCCATCCAGCCATCTCATCCTCTGTCGTCCCCTTCTCCTCCTGCCCCCAATCCCTCCCATAATCAGAGTCTTTTCCAATGAGTCAACTCTTTGCACGAGGTGACCAAAGTACTGGAGTTTCAGCTTTAAACATCAGTCCTTCCAAAGAAATCCCAGGGCTGATCTCCTTCAGAATGGACTGGATGGATCTCCTTGCAGTCCAAGGGACTCTCAAGAGTCTTCTCCAGCACCACACTTCAAAAGCATCAATTCTTCGGCGCTTAGCCTTCTTCACCGTCCAACTCTCGCATCCACACATGACCACAGGAAAAACCATAGCCTTGACTAGATGGACCTTAGTCAGCAAAAAGGCTGTATGAGGACAAAACCAAGAAGGAGGCTCTTTAACTTGGCCAAACTATCAGTCTGATCTCTGACTTCTAGCCTGCCAAATCTTGAGAAATAAATGTTTGTTGTTTTAACAGCCTCCCAGTCTACGATAATTTTTTAATAGCAGCCCAAACTGACTAAAACAGTAAGTTCCTAGAACTGATGGCCCAGTTCATGCAAACTGTCAAGATCATTTTGAGGGTAATTGTCTTTCAAATGAAGTAACTTTCTTGAGACCCTTTCTGAAAACTGCCTTGGTTGAAATAATGAAAATGTTAGATTGGAAGCATGTAAACCTAAAGAACATTGCAGAAGTCTTAAGTGTACACTGAGGTGCAGAGTTAGAGGTGGTGCAAATCAGATTTCTTACTCCTACACAAGATCTACAGTGGAATTCTAAGTGCCATAGCTGCACAGCACAGTCACCAGCTGGAGCTTACCAGACAGGAAATAAAACTGTTACAAAAAAGCAGAGGATTTGGAATCAGACCTGCCAACCTTCTTTACCACTAACAATTTTATGTTGATTTAAGACAATCTAAGTCAAAGGTCAAAGAGCAAATCATGGACATTGGTGGGAAAAGGCATGTTTTATAAGATGATTTATCACTTTGTAAAATGTTTAACTGGAGGATCGTTGGTAAAGAGAATGTAAACATATACAATTAAAAATAGTTAACCTCTTAGTAATGAATTACTGTCCATTGTGCAAAAATATCCATCTCTCTGTAAAATTAAGAACATAGTAACTCCAGACCAACANGTTTTTTTTTTTTTTTTGGTTCATTTTACTCTATTTTTTACTTCAATCTGTTATGGTTCTCTTGTACTATTCTAATTTCCAAACTAGTTTCCTTTTTTTCTTCCAAGCCATTGCTGCACAATATGGGCAGACTGGACTTTTCAGGATATGTTTGTTCAAGTTGTTCCTCTATGTAAATCTTTTCAGTGGTATCTCTGTTTTTAAAGTGCTAACACCGTAACATAGCCTGCGTGATGTGGCTTCTGCCGGCATCTTCTTCCTCACCTCCCATCACTTCACCTCTCACCTTGCGCCTCCATTTACCTTGCTCTTCTCTAGGTCACGCTAGCAGAACAAACTCATTCCTACTCTTCTCAGGTGGTCCCCATTGCTTGGAATGCCTTTCCACCACTCCAGCACTTTTCTTTAACCTGATCTGATGCTATCCATCTTGTCCTAACTTCAATATTACTTTATCAAGGAGAACTTCTCCAACATTCCATGTTTGTTTATCCTTACTTTCTCTCTAAGTGTCCTGAAGTTTCTCTTTCCACCTTAAGGTATCCTGAAGCTTCCCATGATAGTTATTATCTAAATTGCAGATTTATTGTTTGCTTGTTCAAGTCTTTAATAATGTAGCTGAAACTTTAGCAAAGTCTAAGACTGTGTCTTCTGGCACAAGGTGACTGATCACTTATTTTTGAATAAATGAATGAGTACTGCTGCCTTCACTAGGAATTTGGATGTTAGAAAAATTCTCTTACCCTCCTCTTCAGGTTATCACAATTCACCATTTACTACATGAGTTTGGACATTGGCCTCAGCTTTAAACTCTGTAGCTAGCAGAGAAACTGACTAAGAAATTTAATTATTTCAAACCAAAATATGACAAAATATTCATTCATTTAATCATCAAAAATATGTGTTTTATGACCTTTATCTACTAAGCACTGTTTAGGCATAGGGGTTAGAGTATTCACTATTTCTCTTATGGTAAAATAATGTGATTATATGATTTTATAATTGAAATGTATCATCAGTTACTTTGGGTACATTATATGGCCATCCGTAATTTTGTGTTCAATAGTGGAAGGTTGGGCGTGTTAGTTAATCTCTCTTTGACTTGATTTTCTCATTTTTAAGTTTGACTTGACTATATGCTTGATCATCTACCTAAACTCTTTAAAGACATTCTTGGACGATAGTACATACTCAATAAATTACAGAAGTTCTTTAAGATCTTTTTATTAATATTTAAGCCAGATATAGCAGCTATCCCTGAGGGCTGCATATATATAGCAGCTACACCTAAAATCTGCACATATATATTGAAAAGTCTGTAAATAAGAGCATCCATTGCCAGCATGCTCACTATAGCTAACCTAAGAGCAAACTATGCCATATGAAGGGACCCAGAACAGAATTTGGTATATAGCAGGTATGAAATACATGTTTGTTGAATGAATTAATAATAGTATGATAATAAATAATTAATAATAGTAATTATAATACTACAGATCTTCCATTTCTTGGATATATAGGAAAAATGGAAGTAGTTTCAAAACTAAAGGATTAATTTAGCAAAGTTAGGGTATTTTAAAATCTTACATCTCCATTGTTCGTTGTTTAGTCATTAAGTCATGTCTGATTCTTTGTGACACCACAGACTGCAGCATGCCAGGCTTCCCTGTCCTTCACCATTTCCCTGAATTTGCTCAAACTCATGTCCATTGAGTCATTGATGCCATCCAACCATCTCATCTTCTGTTGTCCCCTTCTCCTCCTGCCTTCAATCTTTCCTACCATCAAGGTCTTTTCCAATGAGTCATCTCTGCATCAGGGGGCCAAAGTATTGGAGTTTCAGCTTCAGCATCAGGCCTTCAAATGAATATCCAGGGTTGACTTCCTTTAGGATTGACTGGTTTCATCTTTTGCAGTCCAAGGGACTCTCAAGAGTCTTCTCCAACACCACAGTTCAAAAGCATCAATTCTTTGACACTCAACTTTCATTATGGTTTAACTCTCACATCTGCACTTGACCACTGGAAAAACCATAGCTTTGACTAGACAGACCTTTGTCAGCAAAATGATGTCATAGCTTTTCTTCCTAGGATCAAGAGTTTTTTAATTCCTTGGCTGCAGTCACTGTCTGCAGTGATTCTGGAACCCAAGAAAATAAAATTTGTCACTGTTTCCAATTCAAACCATCTATTTTCCATGAAATGATGGATGCCATGATCTTAGTTTCTGAATGTTGAGTTTTAAGCCATCTTTTTCACTCTTCTCTTTCATGCTTAAGAGGCTCTTCAGTTCCTCTTTGCTTTTTTCCATTAGAGTTGTGTCATCTGCATATCTGAAGTTGTTGATATTTCTCACAGCAATCTTGATTCCAGCTTGTGAATCATCCAGCCTGGCAGAGAACCCCAGGAACAGTACATCTCCATATTGGTTGATAAATTTTTTTAATATTATTTTGGATTTTAAGTATGATATCTGTATTATTAAATATTTAAATTAAAATTGATAAAGAAGTCTTGATATGAAGCAATATGAGTTATTTTCATATGTAATTAATTTTAAAAAATCTCTTTAATGCTTCCTAGTTGTGATGGAATCCCTCTCACGAGGTTTTAATTCCTATGTTACTATATCTGACCATGGACTTTGTTTCTAATTGTCTTATATTGGAGTGTAGGTATCATCTATGTCAAATGTCCCAGGAGTAATAACAGACATAAGTATTTAAGGTTTACTTGAGTGAGTTAGCATTCTAGGTGTATCTCATGAAGAAGTAAGTCTGTTTCTGACTTCCCTTGGAGCAGATTCAACTAAGTATTGATTAATATTGCCTTCCTTAATAAAGTTATTGAACTCATGATACAGATTCTGCATCCCTGAATTGATCTTAGAAGTATTAAGCAGATGAAAGGTAAGCAGGCCCCTGCTTCTATTATATTCAAGTCATGAAGTGGACTACTAAGAACATATTTTCTTCTAATGAATTAGTTGGATGGTCATGTTGAATGGAAGCTCTGTGGAGTCTCTGAGCTCTGATCAAAAACAAGGGAAGCCACAAGTGACATTCTAGACCTGTACAGTTAAGGACAATGCAAGAGGCAACCCGACTTTCCCATTTACCTTTGTGTGGAAGCAAAGAGGGCTCATGTAACCAGACATAGCTAAGTAGTGGCATTAAAATCACACAAGTCAAAAGTGACAATTATTCCTAAGAGGTATAGCAGGAACTGATCCTGGGATAGAGCCTTGAGATAGAAAGGGAAGACTGGGAGTAGGTATTACTGGTGCCACTATTCACTGCATGCCCTCCACCTTCAGAAAATAAAACTTTATGGTCTATTTTTAAGTGCTATGAGCTGAATATTTATATCTCCAAAATTCTTTTGTTGAAAGCATAATTCCCAGTGTGATGGTATTTGAAAGTGGGGGCCTTTGGAAACTAATTAGTCTTCTTATAAAAGAGGAGGTGACATGAAATTTCTATGTCTTCACGTGCATACCAAGGAAAGGCTGTTCAGTACAGTTCAGTCACTCAGTCGTGTCCGACTCTTTGCGACCCCATGAATCGCAGCATGCCAGGCCTCGCTGTTCATCACCATCTCCCAGAGTTCACTGAGACTCACATCCATCGAGTCCGTGATGCCATCCAGCCATCTCATCCTCTGTCGTCCCCTTCTCCTCCTGCCCCCAATCCCTCCCATAATCAGAGTCTTTTCCAATGAGTCAACTCTTTGCACGAGGTGACCAAAGTACTGGAGTTTCAGCTTTAAACATCAGTCCTTCCAAAGAAATCCCAGGGCTGATCTCCTTCAGAATGGACTGGATGGATCTCCTTGCAGTCCAAGGGACTCTCAAGAGTCTTCTCCAGCACCACACTTCAAAAGCATCAATTCTTCGGCGCTTAGCCTTCTTCACCGTCCAACTCTCGCATCCACACATGACCACAGGAAAAACCATAGCCTTGACTAGATGGACCTTAGTCAGCAAAAAGGCTGTATGAGGACAAAACCAAGAAGGAGGCTCTTTAACTTGGCCAAACTATCAGTCTGATCTCTGACTTCTAGCCTGCCAAATCTTGAGAAATAAATGTTTGTTGTTTTAACAGCCTCCCAGTCTACGATAATTTTTTAATAGCAGCCCAAACTGACTAAAACAGTAAGTTCCTAGAACTGATGGCCCAGTTCATGCAAACTGTCAAGATCATTTTGAGGGTAATTGTCTTTCAAATGAAGTAACTTTCTTGAGACCCTTTCTGAAAACTGCCTTGGTTGAAATAATGAAAATGTTAGATTGGAAGCATGTAAACCTAAAGAACATTGCAGAAGTCTTAAGTGTACACTGAGGTGCAGAGTTAGAGGTGGTGCAAATCAGATTTCTTACTCCTACACAAGATCTACAGTGGAATTCTAAGTGCCATAGCTGCACAGCACAGTCACCAGCTGGAGCTTACCAGACAGGAAATAAAACTGTTACAAAAAAGCAGAGGATTTGGAATCAGACCTGCCAACCTTCTTTACCACTAACAATTTTATGTTGATTTAAGACAATCTAAGTCAAAGGTCAAAGAGCAAATCATGGACATTGGTGGGAAAAGGCATATTTTATAAGATGATTTATCACTTTGTAAAATGTTTAACTGGAGGATCGTTGGTAAAGAGAATGTAAACATATACAATTAAAAATAGTTAACCTCTTAGTAATGAATTACTGTCCATTGTGCAAAAATATCCATCTCTCTGTAAAATTAAGAACATAGTAACTCCAGACCAACAAATTTCAAATTCTTTTCCATGAAATTCTGGTGTTTAAGCAATAATTTAAAGAGGTTTGTTGAAATACAATGTGGCCAAGGAAGGCAGGCTTTAACACCACCACTTTGGGGACTTGATGCTGACAATGAAAGTACATGAGGGATAGCAAATAAAACTGTCTGTTCTGGTTTTGGGAGTTTGGATCTGTGTTAGGGAAACTGACTGATTTATGATAGGTATTTGGAGAAGAGATAGTCTGTCAAAATAAACATATCTCCCTTTTTTCTTGAGAGGAAGCAAGCTGTTTTATGGATTTCCTTGGAATCCTTAAAAATAGCAGGGAGAGAAACGTTTCCATTATTAACAGCATGCTTTAGTTTTGCAGATTGAGCAGGCGAAAAGCGTTTGTACTTGTTCAGGTAGAGCTGGAAAGTTCCACACCGTGTTGGATACTGAGCTCTTTAAGGATGAATCACATCAACAGCTTACATTCCCCACATCCAAGATGTCTGGGCCTTCTCAGTCAAAGGGCTTTGGCATGACTTCAGTCACACATGGACTCTGAAATTTAGGAAAGTCAGACGCAGTAGCGAGGAGGATACAGCACAGGGTGGCCCAGCTCTTGGTGGATGCAAGTGCTTGTTGTCCTCCTGGGTATAAAAGAGGCAGAATCAACACTTCAGATGCTTTGGTCACCTTGCTTCAGACTGTTTAATCAACCTGAAAAGTCCTCCATATTTTCTTTTCTCCCATCCTCAAATTTAGCCTTATAGTTTTGTGAAGCTTCTGAAGACTGGTAATTCTGGAGTTCAAACCCTCATGTCAATTGGGTATTATTTACTTGCAAGGAAGTGATAAAAACCAAATGGAAAAATGTATATGCAGCCCTCAGTGAAGAGCCTGGCATGCAATAGGTACTCCATCAATGATTTTTATTGTTGTTCAGTTGCTAAATTATGTCTGACTCCTTGTGACCTCACCTTTGATAGTTTTACTAAAAAATACTAGCATTTGCATCTATATTCTTTGAACCAGTGACATAACAATATTATCCCCAAATGTTTTTTCCTTTATTGTATCCTCGGAGGCTATTTTCAGCGCACAGTAGGAGAGCATGCATTAGGTCTTTGATTCTGAAAACGAATTCTGAATATTTAAAGACGTATAGGTCATGCCCTGACCATCTCTGGAGTAGGACAGCTATACATAAACAACTTTCACTCTACTAGAAACAAATGTGCAGGATAAATTTATGGATGGTATTTGGCAGATTCAGATCCTTTTGGAAGATATAGAGGAAAATAATGCTTCATAATTATTGTAAATTCAATTTAAAATTGATTTAAAAGACTTTCTCTTTGATTATTATGATTGTTTAAGTTCTGGCCCTTCTCCTATAATTGCCATGATTTCTGGCCCCTTGTACTCCTTTATTTCTTGCCAAAAAATAAAATCAAACCCTGCTGTGATGATCCTTCTTCATTTTTCCAAACAAGCATTGTCTTTGCAGGAATACAGAGAGTGAAGTACGGGAAAGTGAAGTTCTGGTTGAACTATTTAGCTCAGAATTCCCCTCCTCTGGGAAATTTTCTTCTATACTTTCCTTCCCTCAAATCGCTATAGAAGTAATTAGTCATAATTATTAATTTTTCTCTGCTACCTCTGCACTTTGCACAGACTGTTAAGCTTTCACTTCACTTTACTGTAACTTATTTCTTTGCATATCTGCCTCCCTTCTGAGACTGTGGGCCGTTTGAGAGTAGAGACTATGCTATAAACATCTTTGTATCCTGCTTGCTGCTTGACTATATATGTGGCAAGTATTTACTGAACTGAATTATTGAGTTCTTGAGTCGTTAAGTGAACACATAGTGAAAACATACATTTTCACAACAATGATGACTATGTGAACAAGTCATGGTTTTGAAAAAGTTCTCTTTGTAACACGTTTATATTTTCTACTTGTCAAAGTTAGGCTTATTGTCATGCTTTTTATTTCTAAAGCAGTGAATTACTGCTGCTTCACATTGCAGTTTTAGACTCTTGGTGAAAATTTTCCTGCCTGTTCTGTTTGTGATGAATGTGTTCCTGTTGTATGTGTGTAAGTTATTTACTTTTCCTGTAATGACAAATTTTGTCCAACTATGTAGTGCCTTTCTACCTATATTGTTATATAAATATCTTAGATTTAATTGTCCCTAAGGAACTAGCCTGAATTTAAAAGATTTATTTTGTCTCTGTTGTTCCTCTGATAAATAAATTCAGCAGATATAGGAAGGCTGTTCTTTGGAATATTGTGTACAATGTTTTTGTTTAACTACTTCTATTTTTTTGAAAAGATAAAGGTGAGAATATATAAATTAATAACTGAATTCTGTTTCTCTCTCTTGCTTATTTTCAACATTTGCTCTTTAAAATTTTACTTTATAAACTTCCAAAAGTAACTGCATTAGAGTATTAATACTGTTTTTCTTATACTCAAGAGAGAGAAAATCAATATATATATATGTGTGTGTGTGTGTGTGTATGTGTATACATATACATAAATTTATATGATTAATGGTATGACTGTATATTGACAACAGTAAAATAATTTTCTGCATATAGTTTGGGCAAAAGGGAAGAAATTCAATCATTACACAAAACTAAATTATTTTCTACATAATAGCAAACAAAAGTGAGATAAATATGTTATTTTTAGAGTATTTAAAATTATACTTAAAATGACCTCTGCATCCTGTTATATTACGGAACTTAAAGGGACAGTTGTGCTAGTTGGCTTAACGATGAAATTGAGTTACTTGTCCAGGGTCACACACCTAGTTCATAGCAGTGTTTGCCTGATTTGCAGACCAAGCTCCTATTATTTTTAGGCAGGTAAATCAGAAAGAGCTATGAGACCATGCATTGTCAATCCATTTCAGGTATTTCATTATTAACCATGACAGTTACATAACAGGCTATGCTTTAGTGCCCATTTTTATTAATTTTCATTGCAGGGCCTTCTAGAAACATGCAGAAAGTTACTGCTTAGCATTTGTTTCTTCATTAAATACTTATTAAGCACCATCGGTGTGCTGCATGGGGCTAGGCACTAAGGATACCGAGTGGCAGAAAGTATCTCTCCCTGAGCAGGTGTGGCTGCAGAAGAGTCACCCCTGTGAACACGTATTTTGAATGTTAAAAATCCTTTTTAATATTTGATGAAGAGTGTGTTTGAGCAAGGACAGGTGATATTCCTGGAGTTGTCCAGGTTTAAGGAGATAAAACTTTCAGGGGACCATAACTGGACAAACCTGAAACTGTGAAATAAACCGAGGGTGTGGCACTCTCGTCCTCGCCTGAGACACTGGTTTCCTGGAATTGCTGCTTTACAAGCTCCACGCATTTGTCTCCAGTCCATCCTGAGCTCTACCCACTCAGGAATCCTGCCATGCACGCTTGCAGCTCAGTGTCTGTTTTGTTCCTCTGGCCTCTGTCACCGTCCTCTGGTTCACTATTTCCTGTTCATTCCTTAAATCTCAGGTCAGATATCTCTGCTTGGAAGCATTTTTTGGACCCCCTCTTCAAAAGCGAGCTTATTACTCAGTCATTTGAAATGCCATATCTAGTTGAAGAGGCCACTATTATAAAATACTCATCTACTTAGTTTTCTTGTGATTTTGCACTTTATTAATTAAATTCTAACACTTTTCTAATACTACAAATAACATGTGGCTCTCATTAGGAAAAATTTGTCTTCCTCAGAAATTCGATTGTAACAATTTAAACCATTCTTGTTTTGTTTCTAATAGTGATTATTTACATAATC
Organism: Neotragus pygmaeus; assembly: GCA_006410875.1. Taxonomy (NCBI): domain Eukaryota; kingdom Metazoa; phylum Chordata; class Mammalia; order Artiodactyla; family Bovidae; genus Neotragus; species Neotragus pygmaeus. The sequence goes on from SJYV01009996.1 coordinate 384,009, forward strand.
AGTCCTTCCAATGAACACCCAGGACTGATTTCTTTTAGGATTGACGGGTTGGATCTCCTTGCAGTCCAGTGGACTCTCAAGAGTCTTCTCCAACACCACACTTCAAAAGCATCAATTCTTCTGTGCTCAGCTTTCTTTATAGTCTAACTCTCACATCCATATATGACCACTGGAAAAACCATAGCCTTGACTAGATGGACCTTGGTTGACAAAGTAATGTGTCTGCTTTTTGATATGCTNTACTACAAGGAGATCCAACCAGTTAATCCTAAAGGAGATCAGTCCTGGGTGTTCTTTGGAAGGACTGATGTTGAAGCTGCAGCTCCAATACTTTGGCCACCTGATACGAAGAGTTGATTCATTTGAAAATACCCTCATGTTGGGAAAGATTGAGGGAAGGAGGAAAAGGGGACAACAGAGGATAAGATGGTTGGATGGTGCCACCAACTCAATGGATATGGGTTTGGGTGGACTCCGGGAGTTGGTGATGGACAGGGAGGCCTGGTGTGCTGTGGTTCATAGGTTCGCAAAGAGTCGGACACGACTGAGTGACTGAACTGAGCTGAAGAAGTGAAAGTCACTGAGTCGTGTCTGACTCTTTGCGACCCCATGGACTATAGAGTCCATGGAATTCTCCAGGCCAGGATCTGGACTGGGTAGCTGTTCTTTTCTCCTAGGGATCTTCCAAACCCAGGGATTGAACGCAGGTCTCCCACATTGCAGGCAGATTCTTTACCAGCTGAGCACCAGGAAAGCTTACACTTAGCCTCATAGATCTTACATCTGTTTTCTTCCATCTCCAATATCAAAAGTCCTGGCTCCCACCACACAAATTACAACTAAAATCCCATAGAAACCACAGGGAAGTCTCAAGATAATGATACCACCCCTACCACTAAGAATCTGATCATTGAAAATAGTTCAGTAATGAATAATTGGGCTTCCCTGATTGCTCAGTCAGTAAAGGATCCACCTGCAGTGTGGGAGAACTGAGTTTGATCCCTGTGTTGGGCAGATCCCCTGAAGGAGGGCATGGCAACCCACTCCAGTATTCTTGCCTGGAGAATCCCCATGAACAGAGGGGCCTGGTGGGCTATACTCCATGGAGTCACAAAGAGTTGGATGCAACTGAGCAATGAAGCACAATGAATAATTATTTTATAGTTATGTAAAACACTTCTACAGTGACAATGCCAATTATTGGAAATGAGACTAATTTATATTCATGGTGCCCTCCACTCTATTTCTATCCTCCATTTTAATTATTGTGGTGGCTTATCTTTAATACTTTTATTAAATTGTAAGCAAAGACAAGTAGATAGAATTACCATTGTAGATACATATTTGTAACTATCCTTTCCTAGTTGAATGATAGTACACAATTTTCCATCTTGCCTTTTTCAGTTAATGGTGCATCTTGGAGATCACTCTATTAAGTATATTAAACATTTTACTCACTCATTTTTAAAGATACATAGAAATTCATTGTGGACTTGTGGATATGTTCTGATGGCTCAGACAGTAAAGAATCTCCCTGGAGCTCAGGAGACCTGGGTTCGATCCCTGGGTCAGGAAGATTCCCTGGAGAAGGAAATGGCAACACACTCCAATATTCTTGCCTGGAGAATTCCATGGACAGAGGAGCCTGGCGGGCTACAGTCTATGGGAGTCACAGAGTAAGACACAACTGAGTGACTTTCACTTTTTTCTGAGTTTATTCAAACAGTGCTTTGCTTATAAACATTTTCATTCTTTTCAAACCCTGTTGTTACAGATGGGGCTAGAGTAAACACTGTCCTTTCAATATATAATCTTACGTTTAATAGTGTATCTCTGGAATACATTCCTAAAAGTGGGATTACTCACTAAGTCACAGGTAAACGCATGTGTCGTTTTACTAGGTTGACAAATTCCCTCCGTGTGGGATACCATCAGTTTGTATTCCCATCAACAAAGCTGCTTGTTTTCTAACAGGCTTGTATAGAGTTATTGTCAAACATTAGGATTTTTTCAGTCTTATAGATAAGAAGTCATATATTGTGTAGTTTTAGTTTGTATTTTTCTTATATGCAAGTGCTTTTCCACATTTTCAAAAGCCAATTGCTTTATCTAAATGCTGTTCATATCACTAGGCTATATTTAATTAGAGCTATTGGATTTTTCTATTTTTTAGAAGCTCTTTACACATTAAGGGATAGTCCTCATTTATCTCTGACAAAAGATTCAATTACTTTTCTTGTTTGTCATTAATATTTTATCTTTGTTTATAGTGATTTTTTACCATGAAAAATCATCTTTATGATATCAAATTTTTAAATCTTTCCCTTGATTACTTCTGGATTTTAAATTAGGTGACTATTAAATATCAAATTGTTATTATTGTTAAATATTACATTTAAAAACTGATTCTTCAGTGAATTCCATTTCCCTGGTTAAAGAGGAATTCAGTTTATGGAGGAATTCATCCATGTTTTCTTTTTACCTCTTAGATTATTTGGGTTTTTTTTACACTTAGAATTTATCTGTTAGGGTGTAAAGAATAGATTCAGTTCACTTCCCCTACCCCCCCCCATATGATTGTCTAGTTAAACTAATCATCTTTTAGCCTGCTCATTTGGGATGGTACTTTTATCATATAATCAATGTCCATATGCAGTTGGGTAAACTCCTGAGTTTTTTGTTGTTTTATGTTGGTCTCTAAGTCTTTTTATATGCCAGTAACAAACCATTTTTATGTGTCAGTAACAAACTAATGCCTTTTTTAGAAGTTTCAATTTCTGGTAAGTTTATCTCCATCTTTCCAATGACTATTCTTCCTTTTTAGAGTTTTCCTGATCTTTCTTGTTTACGCTCCTGAAATATTTTTAATCCAATGAATTTTAGAAACAACTTTCAGTTTTTGNGTGTCAGTAACAAACTAATGCCTTTTTTAGAAGTTTCAATTTCTGGTAAGTTTATCTCCATCTTTCCAATGACTATTCTTCCTTTTTAGAGTTTTCCTGATCTTTCTTGTTTACGCTCCTGAAATATTTTTAATCCAATGAATTTTAGAAACAACTTTCAGTTTTTGGGGAAAAGAAACATGATGTATTTTTTTATTGAGATTACATTAAATTTATTAATTCTGGCATAACTGACATCTTTATAATGTTTAGTTTTCTGCTCCAGGAATAGTGTATTACTTTCCATTTGCTTAAGTCTACTTTTTTTTTAATGTTTCAGGAATATTGGAAAGATTAAAAAGATTAAATATTAAAAAAAATACTTTGTACATTTTAGGTTATATTTATACCTAAAAATTGTATTATTAGTTTTTGGCAATTGACATGGGATTCTTCACTTCCATGATAACATCTAAACACTTTTTTTCTTATATATGAAGACTATAGATTTTTAAATATTAAATTTCTTGGTGAATTCCATTTTTTTAAAGTTTTCCAAATGTATACTTACATTATCTTTAAATAGTAGCTTTACTTTAACCTTTCCAATTCTTACAGCTATATTTGATTTCTGTTGCTCAGCTGATGACTGTTACCAGTAACACAGTGCCCAGAAGTTGTGGAGATTGTGATCATCCTTTTCTAGTTTCTGACTTTCTCATTTAAGCATCGAGTGATTCTATAAAGTAGATTCCAAATTTTGTAATGATTTCTCTATCCCTATTAACTTGATCTTGTCTATGTCCATCCCTATGTCTCTATCTCTTTACCTATACCTATATGTATACCGATACCTATACAGTTGGCCCTTGAACAATGTGCAAGGATTAGGGACACCACCCCTCCGTAAAGTAAAAACATCTGAATATAGTATGTAGTCAGCACCCTGTATACACAGTTCCTTTATATTCAAGGATATAACCAACCAAGCTCCTGCGGTACTGTGGGAGTCATTACGGGAAAAAAAAAACCCTACATATAAGTTGACCTGGGCAGTTCGAACCTTTGTTGTTCAAGGGTCAACTGAATATAGTTCTATAAATCCCCATTTTATTGAGGTGATTTTTAACATGAATGGTTTTGACTTAGTATTGCCAAATGCTTTTTCTGCAACTATGCTGCTGCTGCTGCTAAATCACTTCAGTTGTGTCCGACTCTGTGCGACCCGCGCCCCCCCCGCCATGCCCACTTAGCTCTATTATACTGATGAAGCATATTAATGGATTTTTTAAGTACATTACATTTCTGAATAAACCCCATTTAGTCATGGTGTATTGTTCAAAAGATTTTACTAGAATTTTGTTTACTATAACTTTATTGAAGACTTCTTCACGTTCATATACATAAGTGTTGTGCACTCACTCTCCTGTTACTTGTTATCATAGACTTTATATAATACTATATCCCTCTCTGGAGACCATCCTATAGTCCTAGCTCTACAGGTAAATTGTGTTTTCAGTACTTTGCTTCATTTCAATGTCTCCCAAATCTTTGTGGTTGTCCAAATCTTATTTTCCGGCAAATTTCTAAGGAAGGGGTTATGTGATAATGTTCTCTGACTTCTTGGATTCACAAATCATTTCTCTGAAACTTCTGTCAGTAAAGATCAGTTTTAGCTGTATTTAAAACCCTTGGTTCATATTTTCTTTCTTTGAATATCTTAAATATGTTATTTAATTGTCTCCTAGTGTAAAACATGGTTGATGCAAGTGACACAACTTTTTTGCCTACTTGCCCAGTTATATTATTTATTTTTGAAGTTCAGAAGTTTAACTGGAATATGTATTGGGGTTGTTCATTCTAGGCTTTCTCCTGTGTGAAATTGTCACATGTAATTTTAGATCTTTTTGCTTTTGTTCGTGTTATTTTAGAACATTTTCTTATTTGGGGTTTGTTTTGTTCCATTGCCTGGTTTTCTTATTTGGGGAAAACTATTTTAAGTGTGTTGAATCAGCTTTTCCTATCTCTGCATTTATTTTTCTTGAACTCTTTTCTTTCCTTCTTTCTTAATATATCAACATTCTTCTTTTTTTATCTGGTATTTTTCCTAAAGATTTTCTTTAGGAGATTCATTCAGTCTTAATTTGTGAAATGATTTTGCTTGTTACACCTATTTTTATATCTTTCTTTTCTTGAAACATGTTATTAAAGTTTTCTAATCCTGACATATGTTCTTTCATAGTTACAAAGTTTTTCTTAATTTTCTTTATCATGTTTTGGGATATTAGGTTACTGTTTTTATGTGTTTACTGGGCATTGTATTTTTTGTGTTTCTTTTCTTTCTTTCTTTTTTTCTCACAAGTAGTGTTGCTATTCTAGTCTGTATTCTTTTTTTTTTTAACATATTAAATTTATATAGGATTGGACCACAACCCTCTTTTGTTGCCCATTGTTAATTCAGATAAGCATTATCTTTGTATTAGAGCTTTGGGAATCTCTAGCATTCCCTCTTCTCTCATGCTTGCGAAGTGATTTAAAAACTGGTCTCATATTTTTGAAATCTACTGCTCCCTTTGTTCATTTTTACCTAGACTTTTTCTTTTGTCTTGATTGCTCTTGCAAATTCTATTTCCAAAAGTTACTGTTCATTGAGGGGCATATAATACATTTTGATACCTAAAAGGCAAACTGATCAAAGATTTAAGAATGTCATTCGCTTGTTAATTAAAATATACAATACTGGTATTCAAGAGCAAAGGTAACCCAATTTTAGAATATGGAAACAGTTATTGTGTTCTATGAGATGTTGTTTTATCTTTGTTACATACAAATCTGCACATATATTCTTAATCAAATGGCATTTTATGGGTTTTAGACTAGATTGGGTGTATTCAGGGTGGTATTGCTGTAGATGAGTTTTATGGATCTCAGGAGGAACAACAACAGTAACAACTAAAAAAAAATGAAGTTTGAGCTTATTCTAACTCAGATTTCTTAACAACTTAAAAACCAAGTGGTCAAAGTGCATATATATTACAAAATGAATTCATGAACAGTTTCAGTGAAATTAGATAGTCCCTCTGCTTCAATATATTTAGCACTGCCTTGAATTAATTAAAGGTACTGTTATTCCAAGTGACTATTAATTTACTGAGTAAACTGAACAAGTTAAATTAAATAAATGGACAAATTAAATTATTAACAGAACAATGTGCTGATTGCTAGATCACTCTATTTTTGATGGCTGCTTCCTTTTTCCTTGATCTATAATAACTTCATTTTTGTATCATTCACTCCTGTATTTTATTGTTTCCATCTTTCTTTAACAAAGTGCTATTTTTAAATGTAGAAATGATCTTATCTTCTTGGCAAATAGCTTGTATTTTTTGTTGTCTTTCTCAGGGCCCCTGTGGAATCTCGACATTCACATTCAGACTCAGCTGCATTCATATTTGGCCATAATTCACACAGAAGAAAGGTGAAGAAGTTAATATCATTAACACAGGTAAGAGGTAAAATGATAGTAGGAAAATTTTAAATAACACTTTTAATTGAACCTATATGCCACTTCTCCCACATTATGTTTAGGAACTCTGGAAGAGTTCCAGAAATGTTACCCTTTTCTCAAATGTCTTATATTCCCTATGTCTATAAATCCATCTGTTTGGGGCTGAACTGCATGCCCTCTCCCCAAATTTATATGCTGCCACCCTAACCCCCAGTACCTCCATAACTCCTTTATTGCCTTTGGAGATAAGGCATAATTACATAACTGCTTTTGGAGATGAAGTTTTTCAAAAGGTAATTAAGTTGAAATGCAATCTTTAGGATAGACCCTAATCCAAATATGGCATGTATTCTTTTAAAAAGAGGAAATTTGGACAAAGATGGAAAGAAGGCACAGTGAGAAGAGGCCTGTCTGCAAGCTAGGGGAAATACCCCCAGAGGAAACCAAACCTGCTAACCCCTTGATCTTATGTTTCCAGACTGCAGAACTGTAAGTAAAGACAATTCTGTTGTTTAAACCGTCCAGTCTGTAGTGTTTCACTGGTGCAGCCTGAGCAGATGAAGACACCATCTTTATAACAGAGAGTCTTTGTTATATCATTGTTTCCGAGAGGCTTTTACTCTATTGGTCGAAGCTGCGATATACATACTCATCCACTTGTATTGTTGGTGTTATTTTTGGCCCTTTATCAAAGGATTTATCTTGGCTCTTTTAGAGGAATCAGTGCTTCAGTCCTCCTTCAGTGATGCAAAGGTGTCGCCATTTTCTTCAGATGAATTATCCTTTNATTGGACCACAACCCTCTTTTGTTGCCCATTGTTAATTCAGATAAGCATTATCTTTGATTAGAGCTTTGGGAATCTCTAGCATTCCCTCTTCTCTCATGCTTGCGAAGTGATTTAAAAACTGGTCTCATATTTTTGAAATCTACTGCTCCCTTTGTTCATTTTTACCTAGACTTTTTCTTTTGTCTTGATTGCTCTTGCAAATTCTATTTCCAAAAGTTACTGTTCATTGAGGGGCATATAATACATTTTGATACCTAAAAGGCAAACTGATCAAAGATTTAAGAATGTCATTCGCTTGTTAATTAAAATATACAATACTGGTATTCAAGAGCAAAGGTAACCCAATTTTAGAATATGGAAACAGTTATTGTGTTCTATGAGATGTTGTTTTATCTTTGTTACATACAAATCTGCACATATATTCTTAATCAAATGGCATTTTATGGGTTTTAGACTAGATTGGGTGTATTCAGGGTGGTATTGCTGTAGATGAGTTTTATGGATCTCAGGAGGAACAACAACAGTAACAACTAAAAAAAAATGAAGTTTGAGCTTATTCTAACTCAGATTTCTTAACAACTTAAAAACCAAGTGGTCAAAGTGCATATATATTACAAAATGAATTCATGAACAGTTTCAGTGAAATTAGATAGTCCCTCTGCTTCAATATATTTAGCACTGCCTTGAATTAATTAAAGGTACTGTTATTCCAAGTGACTATTAATTTACTGAGTAAACTGAACAAGTTAAATTAAATAAATGGACAAATTAAATTATTAACAGAACAATGTGCTGATTGCTAGATCACTCTATTTTTGATGGCTGCTTCCTTTTTCCTTGATCTATAATAACTTCATTTTTGTATCATTCACTCCTGTATTTTATTGTTTCCATCTTTCTTTAACAAAGTGCTATTTTTAAATGTAGAAATGATCTTATCTTCTTGGCAAATAGCTTGTATTTTTTGTTGTCTTTCTCAGGGCCCCTGTGGAATCTCGACATTCACATTCAGACTCAGCTGCATTCATATTTGGCCATAATTCACACAGAAGAAAGGTGAAGAAGTTAATATCATTAACACAGGTAAGAGGTAAAATGATAGTAGGAAAATTTTAAATAACACTTTTAATTGAACCTATATGCCACTTCTCCCACATTATGTTTAGGAACTCTGGAAGAGTTCCAGAAATGTTACCCTTTTCTCAAATGTCTTATATTCCCTATGTCTATAAATCCATCTGTTTGGGGCTGAACTGCATGCCCTCTCCCCAAATTTATATGCTGCCACCCTAACCCCCAGTACCTCCATAACTCCTTTATTGCCTTTGGAGATAAGGCATAATTACATAACTGCTTTTGGAGATGAAGTTTTTCAAAAGGTAATTAAGTTGAAATGCAATCTTTAGGATAGACCCTAATCCAAATATGGCATGTATTCTTTTAAAAAGAGGAAATTTGGACAAAGATGGAAAGAAGGCACAGTGAGAAGAGGCCTGTCTGCAAGCTAGGGGAAATACCCCCAGAGGAAACCAAACCTGCTAACCCCTTGATCTTATGTTTCCAGACTGCAGAACTGTAAGTAAAGACAATTCTGTTGTTTAAACCGTCCAGTCTGTAGTGTTTCACTGGTGCAGCCTGAGCAGATGAAGACACCATCTTTATAACAGAGAGTCTTTGTTATATCATTGTTTCCGAGAGGCTTTTACTCTATTGGTCGAAGCTGCGATATACATACTCATCCACTTGTATTGTTGGTGTTATTTTTGGCCCTTTATCAAAGGATTTATCTTGGCTCTTTTAGAGGAATCAGTGCTTCAGTCCTCCTTCAGTGATGCAAAGGTGTCGCCATTTTCTTCAGATGAATTATCCTTTTCTTAGGTACATTCCACATCGTTGCCATGATTGCACCTCTTGTTAAGTACAACTGGGGGCCTGAGGTGCTGCAAATTACTCTCTGCTCAGTTTAATATTAACATTGGACATGTCTTTAAAGACATGAACTGTGGGATACAAATAAGAGATAATACATGTAATACATGTAAAGTACCTAATAAGCCTGGCCCATAGTAAGCATTTTGTATATTTTGGTTATTATTATATTTTGTTATTCCTGTATCTTCCAAGCCAGTTACCTGTAAAATCCCTTAAACTGATTAAAAGTTTAATACCTTGATTTTTTTCATACCTCAAGCTGATTTTGAGCATTGGAGCCTATTTCCAGGGTATCAGAAGGTAAGATCCATAACAGAACGATCATTTTGAAGATGAACAACCCAGTTTGCATTTCCTGTTACTCAGCCTGGTTAGGCTTCAAACACAGATTTTAAATTGTCACTTAGGAACTTTTTCCCTTAGTTTTTTGCAAATAGTTTTCCTATTATTTTCAAGTCTGTGCCACAATTTATTTAATAGTTGAAGCTTTTCTGTTTTTATATCCATAGATTTAGATAACTGACCAAGAACAAGCACATTTTACCATGACTTAATTAGCTACTCTGCCCTTGCATTGTATAGTATTCTTTACTTCGAATGATTATATCTGACTGGAAAAACTGCCAGATTTTCAATAGTTTCTTCCTTTGAGTAATGTTTGTTTTGGAAAAAATCTGCAACAGTAACAGGATAGCAATCACTCCATGTAATTGGCAGGTTAAGGGCTCATACAGAATCTTGCCCAACTCATTGTTACATCCGTATCTATGCAGTTGATTAAAAACAACCAAGCAACTAACACAGCCCTCCCCCAAATATAAACAGAAACAAGACAGGCATTTACAAATCCATGTTGTTGGAGCCATTTCCCATGAGATCCTGTCAAAAATAAGAGCAGGTCTAACTTCCTTGTCAGACTTCTGCAGAACTCTGGAGATCCAAGGAACTGAGTTTGGAAACTACTGGCCTCTGTCAAGAATTAAGTAGAATTCCGTTTTGCCACCAAGTCTAGTACTCTTTCCAAAGATGAATCTTGAAACAACCTGCCAGAACTCAGCAGTAGAGGTGTAGAACCAGCAGAAATTGTGACAGGTTTGGTGTTAAACGTTTGGAGATGATATCTAATTTCAGTTCTATTTAAGGTCACTCATATGCACAAGAATCAATAGAAGTTTCTCTGCCTGAGTTTCTGACTATATTATTTGCATGCTTTTTATAGTTGGATTCAGTCTCTCGGGGAGGGACTACTTTAATAAATTTCTTTCATTTAGGTGGCAGATTAAGTATTGAGAAGACTGATGTGTTAGGATCAAAAAACAAGACATTGGCTAAGAAATCATGTTTCTGATTGATTTACTTCGAAATAAACTTGAACCATTTCACCTATGCTTGTTTACGTCAAGTATAGCTAGTGCCTTCAATGTGAGTGACATGGTCTTTTCTCATTAGCTGGTTCTGTTGTCCAGGAGATCAAGTCAGAAGAGAGTGAACAGCTGAACTATTGCAAGGATAGTGTGTACAGGAAAGGCAATTTTTCATATCTGGTAATGTGTACAGTACTGGTGCTAACAACTATTTATTATGCATTATTTAAAATGTAATTGGTGCTGACACATGGTACTGTTTTTCCTTAGGCAAAGTGAGAAACATAAAATTGTCATTGGTAAGATCCAAAGTCTTGCTAAAATAGAGGACCAGTTAGGCTGATTTATTGATTTATTATGGAGAGAGGAAACATACAAAACCATAAATTGCAAATCCTTTAACACCAGCATGATGAAGATGTTTCATGTCTATCTCATGTGAAGAAAATAATTGTGGACCTATGGTCCCTACTGAAAATTAGTGTCCCTTTCCAAGTTTACCATAGTACCCTAGTTCTATTCTTATTTAGTGTCATTTCTCTGCATTTAACCACAAATATAGGGATACTGTCTCCCTGTATGCTATTAAAATGCAATTCATGAGAAAAGACATGACTCTGGAGGGACACTCCTAATACTTTTATTCCCATAGTCATGTGAGAATTCAATCTAGCTTGGAAGATCCAAATAGCCTCTTAGAGACTGAGGCTGGCAGAATTCAGTGGCAGATGAGAACAGAGGAAGGTCATGGCAGCAACTCCTGAGATGGGTAGAGGCAGATTTCAGTAAGTCAAGGCCTTCACAGTGGGATGCGAGCCCCTCCAATGCCAAGACCTTTTTATCTACTCAAGGCCCTACGTTTAATAAATTTACAGTGAATAAATGAGCAGCTGATAAATGGATTATTGTTGGAAGTAGTTGCTAATGCAGGGAGAGGTAATAGGATGAAAAACAAGAATAAGGCAACGAGGTGCACACTGAGCTCCCATTGGTCCTAAGTATTCAGAAGGAAATCAAGACCTGGTAGGAACTGCTGAGTCAGTTGTGATTTTTCTGTGGAACCAAAGTAACCCTCCAGTGAGGAGCAAAAAGAAGGAGATTATGGCCAAAGGAGAAAGAGGTACTTTCACAGAGGCACTTTCACAGAGGTACTTTCCTCTGGTCAAGAGGACCCTATAGTTCTGTACAGTGTTGCTTTTATACATTTGCTTCCTAATGATGTTATTGCAAAAGGTATAAAAGTCTGTTTTTGTAGAATATGAAATTTGTGTCTTCATACTTACAAAAACACATAAGAAAACACGTGTGGGATCGTGACAGTAATCCAAAGGATTATGTTTATTTGCAGTTAGTTGATTTTGTGTATGCATATCTCCTTGTCTGCATGTGGGTTTTGTGTGTCTGTTTCTGTCTTTTATACAGTGTTACAGAGAGCATCTGGATCATAAATGAAATTAGATTTTTTTGCCTCCTTTTTAGCCTCAGGTGTAGTTGTGTATGCTTTAGCAGTTGATTTTGTTTTATATAAAAGGGACAGTGTTTGTGAAAGTAACTTTCATGTGAACNAAACGGTTTTACTCTTTGTCACTCTTGAACTGGGGGCGGAGGGAACCCCCCCCCCCCAACCAGCCCGCTGTGAGAAGCTATAAAAAGCAAAGGGGGCGGCGGTGAGAGAGCGGATGCAGCGAGGGAGACCGTGCGCGGAGCGCAGGGATCCCAGGGCAGCTCGGGGGCCCGGCAGCATCCCTGGCAGCGCCTGGCTGCGGGCTGGTGGAACAGCGCTTTGGCGACTTTGCATGAGCGTGGGAAACCTTAGCTGGCTTCTGATCTCCAGGGTCCGGTCTGGGGGCGGTTCTCATCTCCCATATTAGTGCCCGCTAACTTTGAAAAGGAGGACTTGAGTCCCGCAGAGGTTGAGACCTAAGAGGTAGAGAAGGAAGAGAGCAGAGAAAACGCAACTGAGGCCGAAGGAGCACGAACTCGTGTGGACCTCCTGAGCAGTTACGAGGAGGACTGGACCTCTGAGAGCCGAGGCAGGACCTCGGAGGAGGTGTGGGCAAGGAGCAACGGAAGCGGTGCGGTCCGTGGGGCTGGGTCTGCCTGCACCTCGGGTCACGCCTCCTTGGCGAGAAGGCGCCTCGCCTTTGATTGCTTCCAGTTACTGCAGGACTTCCTGCCCTGGCGGAGAAGCGGGTCTTGCTTGGGTCGTGCTTCCTCCGGGTCTGAGGCTTGAGACTGAGTTCACACGGTGCTGGGCCCCCAAAGCCAAGTGGGGTTGGGGAACAGAGTCTGCGAGCCCCGGCGCCCCAAGTGCAGGGCCCCGTGTTGGGGTCCTCCTTCCCATTTGCATCCGTATCCTTGCGGGCTTTGCGCCTCCCCGGGGGACCCCTCGCCGGGAGATGGCCGCATTGATGCGGGGCAAGGACTCCTCCCGCTGCCTGCTCCTCCTGGCCGCGGTGCTGATGGTGGAGAGCTCACAGTTCGGCAGCTCGCGGGCCAAACTCAACTCCATCAAGTCCTCTCTGGGCGGGGAGACGCCTGCCCAGGCCGCCAATCGATCTGCGGGCACTTACCAAGGACTGGCTTTCGGCGGCAGTAAGAAGGGCAAAAATCTGGGGCAGGTAGGAAAATACCCCCAATACACTCTTCCACCAGAACAGGTAGGGACCGGGGCTCTTGGGCACTTCACTTGACTTAGCCCATAAGGAGTGCGCCCACAGGTGTGGCTCGGGATAGCTGGGGAGGGGTTCCCAGATGCACGATTGCGCTGGCGGGGATGGCTGTGTGGGTGTGAGTGCTGGAGGATGTAGAGCCGGCGGGATGGATAGGGGATAGGGTACTTTCTCATCTCTGTTTTGGGATATGGGCATGTAAGGAGCGCTAGTGAGTACCGATGGGGAAAATGGCCAGGACGGTCCTTCTCCGCATTTAACACAGCGGATGTCGAGGATGCTGTTACTAGCTAACACAGAGCAACAATTGGGTGTCAGGTATTGTTCTATGAGTTTTCCATATATTTAATCTTCACCACCCTATGAGCTTGGCGCTGTTACCATGCCTTCCCTGCAAATGAAGAAACTTAGGTAAGGCGTAGAAGCTATTTGCCCAAGGCACGCACTTAGTGTAGGTGGCAGAGCGGATTCCAATTCGGACAGTCTGAGTCCAGTTTCTGGGCTCCTATCCCATGCACTTCACAATCCGAAGGGAAAATGGACCGTTTTTCAGGTTCTCCTTCCTTCTCAGTTCCGTGAAGTAAGGTCACAGACAGAAAATTTCAGCACAGGTGCATTTCTCACGTCTGGATATAAATCATCCCAGAGGAAACATGAGCTGGCAGAGGTAGTATCAGGTGCGGAGGACCAGGGTACCTGGGGCATGGCGCGAACTCCCGAGGTATGTTTTCCAGTGAAAACTTTCCCGAGCATCTTTGTCTCTCTGTCACACAGGCAGACAGGGAGATTGACAGTCATGCAAGTAGTTACACGAACAGACACACAGAGAGACAAGAGCTCGCATGCTCCACGCGGCACCCGCTGTGGCCAGCATACAGCAGCCAGGAAAGGGGGCCCTGTGGGCACACGGAACCACTACAGCTCCCCCTTCCGCTCCTTTTGTGGGAAGCCAAGACTGAGAGCCAGTTTGCCCAGCAGCACCGGCACCTCACACAGCCCAACTGTCAACTCATAAAGGCAGCTCATTGCCCCACAGATCGTGGGTTTCCTTGTTTTACGAGGAGCCTGCTGCAGCTGCTGTGCGCGCTCTCAGCAGCGTCTTCCACTGCCCAAGCCTGCGGCGCAGGCGTCAGGGTGAAGATTGACAGCCAAGCCTGGTGCTGGAAGGACCACAGGGAAGAGTCTGCTCCGCTTGGCCCCCTACTGCCCTCTCACGGGGAGAGTTTTGCTAGTTCTGCAGTTCCAGAATGCTTCCTGGGTTCTGAAATGTCAAACATTTCAGCTCTCCTCTGAAAGGATAACGAAGTCTGCAAACACAGGATTCTTTTTAATGACTCAGGGGAAATAAACTATACATCTGCATACACACCACAGGCATACATGTCCTGTGCATATTTTCACACATGTACACACACCTCCATCCACACTTACAAGACCATTCTCATTGCCCTTTTCTCCTTGTTAGGAAATGCTCTGCCGTTTTCAATAGGAAAGGACAACATTCTCTTAGAAACCCATCACACAATGGGTCAAAGCTTACCGAGAAAGAGAAAGGGTGTGCTCAGTCCAAATCATCTGACTTTTCTCCCTAATGTTACTGACTTCAAACTCCACCTTATCAGTTGTTGAAAAGAGCCGTGTTGAGTTCAGCCAAGAACAGAGGGATGGACCCAGTAATCTTTGAGGTTCCTTTTGATTCTAATCTGTGTACATTCTGTGAATTTCTGTAAAGAAGTTTAAAAGTTTCTGTTTCTGACACCATGGGCCCTAACACCTAATGTTGCTCAGTCAAATTATCAGTTGTCAGTACTGCCACTAGCCGTAGGTTATGTGGGCTAGACTGTGGGATCCATCTAAAAACCTGGCTTATCACTTACGTGTTGATATTACATCCATATACAAATATATTTGCTTATTTTTCTATCTCTCCAAATTTCTGCTCCTTAAAGATAAGGATATGAGTTATGTTGCATGTCTTCAAATTGAAGATTTCTTTTATACATCAGTTGAAGTTCCTTTTTTTTTTTTTGAGTTGAATATCTTTTATTCTCTCCATATCTTAGTGGTTCAACGGGATATATTTCATTATATTCACTTAATTGTAATGCGGGATCCTTAAAAATTGACATCGGATTGTGAGAAAATTGTAACATATTAGAGACAGTGGGAACATGGAATGAAACATTGAGTTGAATCACAGGAAGATAGCTGGAAAATAAAATTATTATCTTTTGTATATTCTGACTTTGCACTTGTTTATCAGGTGGTATAAAATGTGTACTGCTGTGAAGGAACAAATAGAAACAAAAATCTTTTTCTTGTAGAGGTAGAGGAATTCTTTGAATACTTATGGATCTCTTTATCTTCTTTCTTCCACTTCTTATGTGGTTACCAAATTTTAGCACTCTTATTTTCAACAATGGAATGGAAATTAGAAAGATTGTTCCAAATGGAAGATGCTACATCCTTTTATGGAGAAAAACTACAAATAAAATTCAGTTGAGCTGAGTTTTTATCCATCACAAAATAATTGATTGAGAAAATTTGTAGGTAAAATGCCAACTGTTAAAACTAATTATATCATGTCATCTTGAGGCCTAATAAGTCTGTCTCCCATCCCCAGTCTTTGATTGATGATGTTCTTTCAATTAGTCACTGTCTTAGTCACTCAGTCGTGTCTGACTCTTTGCGACCCTGTGGACTGTAGCCCGCCAGGTTCCTCTGTCCGTGGGATTCTCCAGGCAAGAATACTGGTGTGGGTTGCCATGCCCTCCTCCAGGGGGTCTTCCCAACCTAGGGATTGAATCCAGGTCTCCCGCATTGCAGGTGGATTCTTTAGTCTGAGCTGCCAGGGAAGCCCTGAACAGTAAAGATACAGGGACCAGAGACTGTAAGATATACCCTCAAGTATGAATGTCAGAAACTTAGTCTTTAGCCTTCTGTTCCTCAAGTGAAAGTTGAATGATTGTCTACTCTTCCTGATTTATTTGCATAATGGAGAATAAAAATAAAAATGTTATTGCTATTGCAGAAGAAATTATTGAATAAATTTAATAATTCATTAATCTACAAATGTGAACATGAGGCTAAATGGGCTCCAAGGTTTTCTTGATTCACTGTAGTCTGATCTCATATGAAGAAAATATTCTTATTTATAGGAATTCTACTTGGCCTGTCAGCAATGTGGATTATTTGTAAATCACTTCTGGAAAAGTTGTCTTTGAATTTTAGGAAAGATTTAGAGGGTACCCAGAGAAAATGCTCTGTTCTCCAGGGGTGTGAAAATTCTCATCCTTAGGTTTGTTTTCAAAGACATAGTTATGAGTTTTGATTCAAATTGCCATAGAAAGTTGAATGTCTTAGTCTTGATTCAGGTGATGGAAACAGAAGTAGCAAAAATTATTTTGGTGAATTATTCACATTGTTTTACTTTGACTTTCCACTTGCATCTATTATTACTGATGGGTTTTAAAAGGTAGTATGCATTTGTATATGTATATTGGATAAATTAGATCATAGGACTTTAACTAGCATATATATGAATAATTCATACGTCTCAATTTATGAAGAGACTTGCAAACTTTCTAAATCAAAATTATTTTTAGACAAAATTTTCAATATCATGTGAACAAATATATTCTGAGTAAGTACACTATTGCTCAACATAACCTCAGGTGTATGAGGTATCGATTTTTGCAGGCCACCTTAAAGGCATATTTTTTTTTCTTCAAAAAGCAATTTATAAAATCAGTTTACCCTTGAAATGAACAGTGATTTTTTATATGTGAATGAAAAATCTTTTGAATGTGTTTGTAATTGCTTCTTTTAGCCTTTATTCCTTGTTTTGTCTTTTTGAGACCAGCAGATTTAATTTGAACACAATGCTGTATGAATTTGAAGTATTTGTAAAACTTATGATGAGAACTGTGAAAAATATATTTTAAAGGTAGAAAAGCTTCTTAGTATATGTCTCTAAAAAGAAGGTGAAATTGGTTTCATGTAAATTCAGATTCCATTATTTTCTAATATAATTTGGACACTGGAGGGACAGTGATTTGATGAAATTATGTTGTAAGAAAAGAACGCTTGAAATACACTGAAACAGAAGCTTGAGGAAGTTGGTAAGAGAACACTAATATTTATTTTTTTTGAATTTTCTTTAATAAAAATGCCATATCTATTTGCATGCACTCATGAAAATGCTTACTGAAAAAACTATTTTCTGTAGGTGATCGCTTAACTTTCTAAAATTAGCCATGATCTTTTTTTTTGAAAACCCCAGCCCAATTTTCCCCTCTTAGAGGTTAAATATTTGCTATCTCCTCTGTACTTCAGTTGACACTAAACATAATCAGGAAAGCAAGTCATCTCTAAAATTAACTCTTTCAAAAAAAAATATTTGAAATAATCTACACTACACTACTTCTTTTCTTTCTCTATCGATAGTAGAGAGTTGATGGTTGATACAAGTGATGGTTACCTAGTGAATAGCAAAAAACGTATTTTAATGATAATCTAAGTGGGGACATCCATCATTTTATTTCTGTGTTAGAGAAAAGAAAGCAAAGGACAAGGTTACTTAAACTCACTCCAGCTGTGACTCTGACCTTACCATAGTCTTCTTGAGTACTCCTCTCTGATACAAACTCCTTCCCAGGATGTTTCAAATCGTATAATTTTTAAAGTAGAGAGAGCAACGTAATGGAAGGGTGCCTAGGAGACTATCATGCTTCCTTCTTCTTTTCCCTGCACAGTTATATTAAGTGTACAGTAAAATGACTTGTTAAATAACAGAGGCCTTTATCACAGTCGGTATATTTAGTATTTTAGACTCAGGCTCTTCTGCCTCTTCATTCTTTGGTATTGATGTAGCATTGAAAAGAGTCGCGGTCTTATTTCTGTGGTTTCCTGATGGCCCTTTTAAGTCATTTTGCTGCATTATACCTCTAGTCACTTGTATTCATCTATAAAAAGGTGATAAAGCTACTCCTAGTTAATTATTTAATCATTGAAAAGATTTATGCAATATTTATATTCCTCTTAGAGTCATTTTAAAAAAAATCTGAAGCAACCTCCCCAAAAAACAAAATTAATAATAATAGATAGATTTTGTGTCATGTAGCATTACTTTAAGATTACATAGAAATATGTTAATATGGAACGTAAAACAAAAATTTAGTATTACTGTTTAACGAAAGCAGAAGTTAATTTTTTTCTTTCTCTGTTCATGTTTTACTTTCCAGGAATTAGAGAACGATATATTTTTCTCTAATAGTTGTCTTTTTTGTTTTTTTTAATAATAAATTCTCCCACACACAGAGGTCAACTGATATAAAATATGGGTGATTTTTGTTGTTGTTAGGAACATCTGTCCACAGGAGGAAAGTCAACATCCAAATATTTTAAATAGTGGCTTCCCAATGAGTCTCTCATGTTAACAATTTTGAGCTACTGCCCACTTCTTTGGGTTCAAAACAAGAAAGGAAAACCATGAGTAACACCAGCATCTAATCAGAGTCCTTAGGGACAGTTCATCCTGTAAATCCTTGTCTTTGTAATGGTAAATTAAATCAGAAATGATTGAGGCAGAAGAGATTTCAATATCAGATATAAATTGCTGTATTTTAACTCAGTTTATGCAGCACTAAAAACAGAATGAATATTTTAACTTTTTATCCACAACCAGTGAACCTGATTAGGATACTACATATGTGCGATTTTAATAGTAGCTTAATCTATGTGCTTCAATGTAGGAATAAAATCAGCAGAACAGAAAAGTAGTAAATATTTTAATAAGTTACTTATCTCGTTTCCACAGTCAGATAAAAGGGACAGATGTGCATCAGATATCTTTTGAAATATATTACAGGGTCTAATTTAATTGGTTGATTCTACTTAAGTATTATAATTTTGGCACATACAATAGCTTAAATTTAAGTATTTCATTATCATACAACATTTTAACTATCCCACCCCATCTAAAGCAAGCAAATAAATAAAAGCAGTGAATGAATATGAACATTAATTAGAAAGATAAAGCATTACAATTAGGGAGAGAGACTTTTTAAGTGTTAGATTTGTCCAAATATCTCCTAAAAATTTTACTCTCCATGTTATGCTTTATCATGTAGAATAAGAACGTGCTTCCCAGGACTGGAAGACAAGAGTGGCTTTCAGATATCATTTTCTTAAATTGGCTTGCAAGTAGGTATAGGACACATAAAATTATAGTAAGAGGTTCCATTTGTTACTTATTTACTCTGCCAGGCATTGCTTCAAATACTTCATCTGAATTAATTTTTTCATTCTCTCAGTAGCCCTTTGAAGCAAGTAAGTCCTAATATCGCCCTTATTTTTATAAATGATAAAGCAATAATTCTCCTGGGCCACAGAGAGGTTTTGCAATTTGTACAAGTCACACCGCAGTAGGTTCAGAAAGCCACAACATGAACCCAAGTGATGTAGTGTTAGAGCCTGAATATTTACCTACCAGGCTGCGCTGCCACAGAATCCAGCCAAATGAAACATGGGTACACTATCTATACAATATGGAGTTAAGAGAAAACATGGGCCTATTCTATTTCCAACTCACACAGGTATGACTCTAGGTTCATTAACAACCATAGCAAAACCCAAACCCTCTGCTGATGCCAACTGCTACTCTCAGTAGCCAGAGTATGAGAATAGTTAAAGCAGGCACATGAGTGTCGTCTCTGCCTTTACTTGCCTCCCTGCCAGAGAAAATTCACTATCAACAAGGCGCGCACACACACACACACACACAAATCCTATTTTGCTCTCCATAACCACCACACAGTACCCACCCCCCTGCCTCTGAGTGGCACCGTGTGCCCACTGGCATCAGCGAAGTCGGGGCCTTCCCAGCGGCCTCTCTGTAGTGACTTTCCGTTGGTCTGGCTGGCATCCATCACACTCTCATCAGAGAGGGAGAAGCCATTTAGAACCTGCTATTGGCTTTGTTTTCCCTTTACTTTTGACCTCCTCCTCACTGCCTTTCAGATAATCGGTTGATTTGTAGCAGCACTAGAGTTTCATAACAGAATTCCTAGGGGAGTTTTTCTCAATTGCATCTGGCTAGCTTAATGGCTTTGGAAAAACCACTTAATCTCTGGTCCTTTTTAAAAAATCTGTAAAATAGGATAATAATAATAGCAACCATAATAATAATAACACTCAACTTACTGGGCAACAGGGAGGAAGAAGAAAGTGCACTCAGTCATTTAACTGATGTTATTATTTCTATTACCATTACAGAAATGTGTAAGGTCAAATGCTCCTGTAAAAAATAGAAAGTGGCTACTTAATTTTCCCCACCAAGATGGGCAGGAGTAACTAAATGAATGCATATGATATCCATGAAGAAAACAAATGAACTCAATTACACCAATGCCAAGAATTGTAAATCAGAAGAAAACAAGACAAAAAAAAACATACATATACACATATGCATATGCTATCATCTTGTACTGCATGTCAGCATAAAAGTGATAATAGGTCAGTGTTGTAAAAAGAAAGCAAAATAGTACATAATTGAATAATTGGTGAAATTACACAGAAGCAAGAGTGTACCAGACATTAAAAATACAACCAGGTTAGGAGAGGGTCCTANAGTGACTTTCCGTTGGTCTGGCTGGCATCCATCACACTCTCATCAGAGAGGGAGAAGCCATTTAGAACCTGCTATTGGCTTTGTTTTCCCTTTACTTTTGACCTCCTCCTCACTGCCTTTCAGATAATCGGTTGATTTGTAGCAGCACTAGAGTTTCATAACAGAATTCCTAGGGGAGTTTTTCTCAATTGCATCTGGCTAGCTTAATGGCTTTGGAAAAACCACTTAATCTCTGGTCCTTTTTAAAAAATCTGTAAAATAGGATAATAATAATAGCAACCATAATAATAATAACACTCAACTTACTGGGCAACAGGGAGGAAGAAGAAAGTGCACTCAGTCATTTAACTGATGTTATTATTTCTATTACCATTACAGAAATGTGTAAGGTCAAATGCTCCTGTAAAAAATAGAAAGTGGCTACTTAATTTTCCCCACCAAGATGGGCAGGAGTAACTAAATGAATGCATATGATATCCATGAAGAAAACAAATGAACTCAATTACACCAATGCCAAGAATTGTAAATCAGAAGAAAACAAGACAAAAAAAAACATACATATACACATATGCATATGCTATCATCTTGTACTGCATGTCAGCATAAAAGTGATAATAGGTCAGTGTTGTAAAAAGAAAGCAAAATAGTACATAATTGAATAATTGGTGAAATTACACAGAAGCAAGAGTGTACCAGACATTAAAAATACAACCAGGTTAGGAGAGGGTCCTAACAACGATGGCAATATTAGTTATTTAAACATAGGCACCAAAACAGTTGAATAACATGTTCGAGTCAGCTGCCAACAGCATTAATTTGATATTCTCCAAAGTAAGACAGCCTGTGTAGAGACAAACTTCTTGACACTTTATGCAGAGAGCTTGGACCCCGAAGAGCTTGCTAAGAATCTGGAAGACTTAAAACCCTCTTTGAGTGTCAGCCTGTTATACATGAAGCGGACTCAGAGATTTAGAGCTCATTATTTCCATTTCATCCCCTTGTTTGTTTTGAGTTCTTTTTTTCAAGATCCAGGTAATCTGGAAACATTTTGATAATGTTAAATTGAGAGTGAAAGTCAACTCAC
This sequence comes from Neotragus pygmaeus, assembly GCA_006410875.1. NCBI lineage: Eukaryota > Metazoa > Chordata > Mammalia > Artiodactyla > Bovidae > Neotragus > Neotragus pygmaeus. The sequence goes on from SJYV01009996.1 coordinate 405,869, forward strand.
TGGAGTATGTAGTATACTTCTTTCAATGTATTAGATATAAACTGCCAGTAAGAGTTTCTATCTGGTAATGAACTAAAAAACGTCATTCCAATGGGGAAGCTGTCATTCAAAATCAACCGTGACGACAGCTCACAATCAAATAACTGCTCACTTCTCATTCTCATTTCATCTCAGCCTTTTGAGATTTGGCTCAATGAGCACTGTGTTAATTTGTCACTTGAAATCCAAAGTCTGTTTTCTAGTAACCATCCTGTATACTCTGTAGCCTGTTATCTCTCTCTTAAACCTGATATATTCCCCTACTTCTGTAATGTTACAAATTTCTCTCTTCCTCTCTGGTTCATTCCTCTTAAAGTTTTCGCTGATTCCTCCACGACGTTGTGCCTGTAAATGTGGACGTTCCTTCACGTTCTCTCACCAGTTCTCGTTTCTTTCTGTTCCATGTTCTTTTCTTTCCTTGTGTGCTGATGTGCTGTGCTTAGTCGCTCAGTTGTGTCCGACTCTTCGAGGCCCTTTGGACTGCAGCCTGCCAAGCTCCTCTGTCCGTGGGATTTTTTTCAGGCAAGAATACTGGAGTGGATTGCCATTTCCTTCTCCAGGGGAATCGTCCAGACTCAGGGATCAAACCCGGGTCTCTTATGTCTCCTGCATTGCAGGCAGATGCTATACTATCTGAGCCATTAGGGAAACCCATTATTTCCTTATTTGAAATCGTTTGTCACTTATGGAGGTATGCTTGTTTAAACTACTGAGCGTCCTTGCCTGCTCAACTGTTTTGGAAGTCCTTCCAGAAACAAACAAATCTCCATATCGAAATTTAACCTTTCATGGTTAACATCAAATTGTTAGGAATCAGGCAACCAGGTCTTTTTGATTTCTAAATGTTATAAAAAAAAAAGCCTGCTAGAAAGTTCCTGGGGTCAGACTAATGCAGGTCACAAGAATCAAGTCTGATTACCCCAACTTCTTATGCTCTGGTCTGTTTCATCACTCACTGCTGATGAAAGAAAGCTGTGTACATTCCTATCAATGCTTTTGTTTCTTGACCTCAGTGTATTTGAATCCTTGGGATTTAAATGGCCTCCAATTTTTTCCTCTATGATGAACTTGTTACATTAATAACTGATGAGAAGATGCAAGTATCTATTATTTTTGCTCATGAAATGTTACATATTATAATATGCACACAAATATTTTAAGCAATATGTAATGTTTGTTTTTATAGCCTGAACTACTCACTAAAGAGTCATTTTTTGCTACTTCCAGTCTTATAAATAACTATTAATTTTTAGAGTTAGAAACCTCAACATTTACACAACATTTACCTCAACATTTACTCAACATTTATCTGATACACTCTTTTTTTTACTCTGATACACTCTTAAAAGTGCTTGATATTTAATAACTGAATAAGAAGATTCTTAAAGTGTGCTTAATCACTATTAATCAAGATGGAGAGTGTTATAGAAAGAACTAAGAAAAATTTTTATCACCTGCAAGTTGCAAGAACTTGTATAATAGACTAAAGTGGGCATGCTTAGAGCTCGGATGTACATTAGAAATCACCTAGTTTAACTCAGCTTATTTTACATATGAGGGAAGCGATTTAGGAGATTGTTGTGATCCTCTCTAATACTACAAATAATACTTTGCCTGTGACAAAGAAACTTCTGCCGAAACTTGTATCTTCTGACTTTTAACAAGGGCCTTTCAAATAATAACAATGCTCTGTAGACGAATTAATTTCAGTTGATTAAAAAAACTAATGGGAGATAAATTATATGTAGAACCCCCTTTCGGCTCTCAATTTGTGTGTGTCAAAATGTATTAGCAAAGAATACAATACCATGATGACAAATGTGTCAGTAGGATTTAGAGAAAATTAATGAAAGGACAGGGCTTTGGCTATATTATCCTTGCCTGCTCTTTTAGTCATGATACTTTAATAATGCATTTATCAGGAAGCCTGGCTGAAGAGTCTCTACCAAAGAAAAATATTTTCCCTTGTAATCAAGAACATGCACGCACGCATGCACACAACCCTGATAGAAGTTTCAACAATAAAAACTCTTAAGATGCACTTCTTGTTCAGTCGCTCAGTCGTGTCTGACTCTTTGTGACCCCATGGACTGCAGCAGGCCAAGCAAAAAAATATATATATATATTTAGTCCTTTCCTTCTATTCTGCGCTGAGCTACTCTCTTGCTCTGTTCTCTTTGCTCTTTATCTTTGAATACTGGTCATCACTATAGAATAGACTGACCAAAACCTGTTGTTTGAAAAACCACTGACCCGTCTGCTATTGCCCTTGCCTTGCAGCAAACTCAGGGCATGATGTTTGGAGATCAGTAGTCCTTAGGGAGTCAGCCCCAGTGAGGGAAGTTAGACGGCAGAGGCAGGCAGGTTTTCATGGAATGAAGCATCCATCATCTCAGACTGCTCCCACCTTCCCTTCTCAGCTGCCTGTCAGCCTCTGGTCTTGATGGAGGGGAGCACTTCACCTGGGATGGACTGAACCTCTGCCTCTCTCTCTATTTCAGGAGTAACTGACTTAAAACAATGCTGTGTTTGGTACTTGGATGTTTCAGACATCTTAATGTTAGTCTGTTATCCCACATTAGTATTGTTCTTTCTGGGTGTGTGCCCAGAATGTGTATCATCATACTTTACTTCTAAGAGTATACTGTTGAGCATACACTTTCTATATAGGATAGCAGGGGAACGTGACACAGCCTGGGATATAGATTGAGAAGATCTGGTTAGCCTATTGTCTAATATGCCAGACATGAAGAAATCACCTTCAAGCTTTAGTTTTCTCATCAGAAAAGTAGGGCCTGTAATTATGGTGTTTTATCTTATCTGTTTGCAAAATATAAAGCACTGCTTATTTACATTATATCTTTAGAGGCTGTTTTAATGAAAAATCTAAGACCTTTCCACTCTGAATTTATGAACAATAAATTTGAATTAGCGTTAAACCAAGAATAAGTTTTTCTAGATGGATTTTATGATTCTGGAATTATAAATTCAGTTTCTGTTTTGATAGACTGCTTTTTTTTTTTTTAAAGAAAGACTGTGTGTGGAAGGTGTTTCTTTGTTTTTGTTTTCTTTCTTTGCCTTTTTGTCTTGATTCTCGTGGGTTTCTTGGGAAAAAATAAGTGCCAGTAGTAATACTTCCACATTTCTGATTAGGAGTTGGTGATGTTATAATGACAATTATTATTTTTATCCCTGCAGGCTACAGACAGCCTGCTATTAGAATATCCTGCCTATGCAAGAAGAGCCCTATGCATTTTTATTCTATTATGTATAAGATATGTTACTGTTTATATATTTTTAAAATGTCTTGGAAAGGCATAATAAGGGTTTCAATAATAGAAGTAAGTGTATTTTAAAGTTCTAGAACTAAACTTGAGCATCATATTTTGGGCACATTATATGTTATTGAGTTCACAAAGCATAAATTTCAGGGAAACAACCAATTGTAAGTCAAGTTGTATGGCTGTGAGATCACACTAACTGTGACGGACAAAATATATTTTTGCCACAAACCCTTCAAACAGGAAAGTGGGTATTTTTCAAAGCTGGTGAAAACATACTATTGTGTTGCTAAGTTGGCATTTCCTAGTGAACAGTGTAGTAGCTCTGATCTTTCATGTTACATGTACACGGATCTCACCCAAACATTTGTTCAGGCTATAAACAGTGCAGGCTTCCTGCTTGCCGTTCCTGCTCCTAAGGAATTACCCTCTAATTTAGAGGATTCTTCTTCTTCAATAATGATGCTTGTGTTGCTTTATTGTCATCCCAACTGTCATGGCCTTGATTCAGACCATTACAATATTGCGGTAGTTTTTCGCTTCTCCAAATCACCCTCCACACTCTTTCAGAAGTGAGCTTTCTAAAGTAAAAACGCTGCTAAAGCTGTTCTGGAAATGTTCACTTCTAGGGCGTGAACTTGGCACACAACATCGTCAGTTACCTTCTTTCTCATACTTTGGCCCTGAGACCACACAGCTGATGAGTGGCAGAGCTAGGGTTTAAAGCCAAGCATTTTACTTGCGTCTACTTAGTCATGCTATGCCGCAGCCTCATATAAATTGGAGGCCAGAGAATCCAGCTAAAGACTTTTTATTGGTATGTTTGAGAATTCAGATGTGATTAAATTCTTCTGGTAAGCCAGTCAGCTTGCTAATTGCTTACTTCTTAGAGGTATTAGATGCTACAGTCACAGTCAACAAACATTTATTAGACACATATGTTCTACGGGGTCCTTGGTATAAGTAGCCATAAAAACAAATATAGTATATTTGGGGAAGCTGGTTGGAATTCCAAGGTTGAATGAGACCCCCCCAGATATTGTCCAGTTCAAGCCTCTATTTTCAGTACAGTATGAGAGCTGACCAGTTTGATGAGTTTTCCTTTTTATAAAGATTTTTAAGAGGAACGCTTGTATCGCTTAGTTATCTGCTTACCCTGACTTTAATTATGTTAAGAACAGGAACCTTCTATGTGCTGATGTAAGTGAAACTTGAATAAAATGAACCTGGGTATCGATCTTGATGTAAAAACACTTCCTCACTAACAGAAAAAGGATCTTCTTATTTTAGCCATTTTCCACAGAATATACTCTGGTTCCTTTGACAGATAGTCAGGCTGTCCTTGAAGAGTTATCCTGTATTTATCAACCCATTAAGAAAAGGTCTGACATGCTGGACATTATGGTGATCATGTTAAGAGGTGGTGCCTGCCTCCCTTTTTTGTTCCAAATATTTTGGAAAGAATTAAATTTTTATTATTTTTTCCTGTTGGTCAGTGCCTCACTGCTCCTGGAGGAAATCGGATTTTAATTTCATCATTTAAAAAAGCACTTTGGAAACATAAGTGGGAAGAGGCCGTTGTTGTTTAGTAGCTCAGTCATGTCTGACTCTTTCGCAACCCCTTGGGCTGCAGTCTGCCAGGCTCCTCTGTCTATGGGATTTCCCAAGCGAGAATACTGGAGTGAGTTGCCGTTTCCTCCTCCAGGGATCTTCCTGGCCCAGAAAAAGGCAGGCTCACAAGGAATTAGAAGCATGGTAGGAAACCACAAAATAGTACTAGTAGAAGGTAAGAGTCTGGTGACTTCAGAACGGATGGTAGAAGGGTTGTGTTAACTAAAATGGGCAAGTTCTTACAAATTGGGTGGAGGAACAGGTGGACTGAAATGTATTAAAGAAAGAATGTGGTAAAGTGCAAGTTTAAAATGATGTCATACTTTTTTATTCTTCCAAATTAGTCACTGCAGAAAATGCATTCCTTTGATGTTGTCATGTAGACCTTTCTTTTGAAATCAACTTCAGAAATAGTTGACATGTTTATTAAAGGCCATAACTTTATGACCATAAACAAGGTTATATATACTGATTAACATACCGTATTCAAAATCCTTGATACTGAGTGCCTTTGTGTTGTTTCCATAAACAGAATATCCCATGGAAGGTGAGGACATCGAAGAAATGTGATACACTGGGTGAAACCAATTCCAAAAAGCTCCAAAAGGCCTTTGGAGTCACAGAATCATTATTGTAGTTATAATTGTAAACAGTTCAATGTTGATTGCTTTAAGGTGGTATACCCCAGTTTGGTTGATAGCCTTAAACAAATCTGTCATGTCACCTTGTAATCAAGTCCACTCTAGGAGAAATAACCTGGCTGGAATTTATGTAATATGGTTACCATTTCTCAGGGAAGCAGGAACTTCAGGAAGCAATTAATGAGTGCAAGCCACAAGTATGTTCCCCACCCAAAACCCACTCTTTCTGTGAAAGAGGAAGCAAAAGCAAATCACACCAGTGCCTTTCCCTAGAGTCCAGCCTGATGACACCTGTTACTTCATGTGGCACTTTTTAGTTAAAATATATGCACTGAGGTCAGGGGGAAAAAAAAAAAGATGGTCTGTCAAAAGTTATTTTTTTAATGCAAAAACATCCTATTAAAGTTTCATAGAAAAGACTAAACAGCTTAACTCAGTAAAAATGTTTTTTCAATTGTTCAAAATTAATCCAATGCTTCCAAAATGCTCTTTGGAAATCCTTGTAAGTTTCCTTGCCTATGTGCCCTCCTGCTATCTTCCCAACACTCTTCAGAAGGAAATTGTTTTTTAACGAGAAAAAAATCTTCTTGAAGTCACATTTCCAATAGGGTCCTGGCCACACCAGCTGCAACACATTGTGACCAAACCATTGTCTGTTTTGGTTCTCGTTGTTAAACGCACAAGTGACCAACACTCAGGTCTTGTGCCATAGCCACCCCAGTGATTGATTACAAATTGGATTTGAATGTGTGCTGTGAATTTTCTTGTTAAAAAAATACAAACTTTCAACACAAAAGAACAACTATATTTGATGATAGCCTGTCACTTAAAAGTAAGACCAAAATACAATTCTGGTGCTTGGTAGACAGCAATAAAAAAATTTAGCCCAACCTCACCAGTAATTCTGTTTTATAAAAAAGTCCATTTCTGGGAGAGTCAGAGACTAGCTGGAGAAAATGCTCTAATTGTGGGAATAAAATATTCCTAATTTTTAAGAACTCTTTAAAATATCTCAGGGAATCAAGGCAGAGTGGCCAGAGCCTTGGACAAATTATTGATTTCAAATCCCTAATGGCGGATTAAAGAATGGCACATTCAATGAAGAGCTAGTATCAATCATCATAATAAGATTTAATATGAGAACCTGAAGGAGTGATATTCTGAAGCTAAGATGCATGGAAAGGAGAGGAAGACCATAAATGATAGCTACTTGTGTCTTAAGCACACAATTAAGCAGGATATACAGGCTGACCTCCAAACTTTAGTCATTGCCTGCCCCATGGATAATGTAGCCTGATATTAACCATGTTGCGACTGTNGAAGCAGGAACTTCAGGAAGCAATTAATGAGTGCAAGCCACAAGTATGTTCCCCACCCAAAACCCACTCTTTCTGTGAAAGAGGAAGCAAAAGCAAATCACACCAGTGCCTTTCCCTAGAGTCCAGCCTGATGACACCTGTTACTTCATGTGGCACTTTTTAGTTAAAATATATGCACTGAGGTCAGGGGGAAAAAAAAAAAAGATGGTCTGTCAAAAGTTATTTTCTTAATGCAAAAACATCCTATTAAAGTTTCACAGAAAAGACTAAACAGCTTAACTCAGTAAAAATGTTTTTTCAATTGTTCAAAATTAATCCAATGCTTCCAAAATGCTCTTTGGAAATCCTTGTAAGTTTCCTTGCCTATGTGCCCTCCTGCTATCTTCCCAACACTCTTCAGAAGGAAATTGTTTTTTAACGAGAAAAAAATCTTCTTGAAGTCACATTTCCAATAGGGTCCTGGCCACACCAGCTGCAACACATTGTGACCAAACCATTGTCTGTTTTGGTTCTCGTTGTTAAACGCACAAGTGACCAACACTCAGGTCTTGTGCCATAGCCACCCCAGTGATTGATTACAAATTGGATTTGAATGTGTGCTGTGAATTTTCTTGTTAAAAAAATACAAACTTTCAACACAAAAGAACAACTATATTTGATGATAGCCTGTCACTTAAAAGTAAGACCAAAATACAATTCTGGTGCTTGGTAGACAGCAATAAAAAAATTTAGCCCAACCTCACCAGTAATTCTGTTTTATAAAAAAGTCCATTTCTGGGAGAGTCAGAGACTAGCTGGAGAAAATGCTCTAATTGTGGGAATAAAATATTCCTAATTTTTAAGAACTCTTTAAAATATCTCAGGGAATCAAGGCAGAGTGGCCAGAGCCTTGGACAAATTATTGATTTCAAATCCCTAATGGCGGATTAAAGAATGGCACATTCAATGAAGAGCTAGTATCAATCATCATAATAAGATTTAATATGAGAACCTGAAGGAGTGATATTCTGAAGCTAAGATGCATGGAAAGGAGAGGAAGACCATAAATGATAGCTACTTGTGTCTTAAGCACACAATTAAGCAGGATATACAGGCTGACCTCCAAACTTTAGTCATTGCCTGCCCCATGGATAATGTAGCCTGATATTAACCATGTTGCGACTGTACCACTCCAGCACATTTCTACCAATATCCTACAAACAGCATCAGTGTGCTTGGTACTGTGGTTGGATTCTAAGCAATACACAAGCCCTTGTTTCTAGAAGATAGTGCAACCAGCATTTGTTGAGAACCTACTTTATGTCAAGAAATTTCTGTTAATTTCACTATATTAATAACATTAGTTCATCGTCTCAATACCTATAGCACCTGTCATGTGTGGAGCCCTCAGTAAATANTTTGTTGAGAACCTACTTTATGTCAAGAAATTTCTGTTAATTTCACTATATTAATAACATTAGTTCATCGTCTCAATACCTATAGCACCTGTCATGTGTGGAGCCCTCAGTAAATACTTGGGGGAGGCAGTCAGGCAGGAAAGAAAATGCTAAAAAAGTGACAATATGCATTGTAAGTGAACTCAGTATTTGGTATCTGTGGTCCCATGATGGATCAGCTTCAAACTGAGTTATTTGAGTATAGTTTTAATACAGAAAAGTTTTGTCTTGATGAGTGCAGTGGAAAGAACACACATTTTTTTTTTTTTTTTTGGTAAAACTGAATGAGACTTTTCCATATTGGGTTTTATTTATTTTTTTCGGGAATTTAACAGCTTTATAGAACTGTGCATATAAGCTCTAGAAACTATACTGAACTTTGTTTTCTCACCTCTGAAGAAGAAATCACAGTTGCCACAAGCTTCAAGCGAAGTAGAGTATATATATCCATTAAAAGAAATACAAGCCTTTTAAATATATAATAATTACTAATGGTCACTTAAAGATAACAACAGATTGCTAGGTAAGAACCTAAAGATAGGCTATGGGAAATTCAGATCCCAAACTGCAAATAATTTATACTATTCTAGATGTCAGTTTTAGTGGGGAAGAAAAAACAATTAATACTAATTGTTCAATTGCTCTGGGTTGTCTTCCATGTTTTCTCTGACCAGAATTTCATTAAAGGTTAGTCAGTCAAGGTAAGGGCCAAATGGCTCTTTACAGCTTAAGGGAACTAGGGAAGAGAGAGAATTCCTTGCTGGTCTGATTGTTGCAAACCCGGTGACAAGAACACAGAGTATTTTTGGAATTTGCACATGCTTAACACCTGGAATATTCTGAGAGTTATAGTCATACTTCATCAGTCACCAGAATGAAAAGCCAACTGCCGATCTGAAGGAGAACTTCTGAGGCAATTCTTCTGGAGCTCACTATATACTTGTCATCTTTCAGACATAAGCCTTTAATCCCCTCTTCCTAAAATTGTTTATTTTAAAATGTGAGAAAGGCTAAGGATGTCACAGCCGAGTGGTGAGCTTTCCCTTTAAAGAATCCCATCTTCAGCAAAGAAACTGGCATTTCATGTGCTGAGCAGATGACATCCTGCGGCCCCGGCCAGCCCGCCTGTGCAGCTGCGCCTATCTGGCACACAGGTGTCCTGATTTGGACCTTCTTGAAATTCTGACACTACGTTTTCCTCCACTGGGAAGTATGACTTGGCTATGCTGTTTTCCAGTGACAACAGATATAGCGGGCTAACAATAACAGCCCTAAGTAAGGTGATAACATAACCCTCTAACTCATACTTAGCTGGGACCCAGGGTACAGGGTTTGTTCTAGGAGTCTGGGCCAACTTTTTGGTTTTGATTTCCTCTTTTCTGTTGTATTTTGTCATTCGTGTTCCCTCCTCTCACCTCTTAGGATTTGGGAGGCGTCTGAGAAGGGTGGGAAAGTTTCTTAGAGAAGGAAAATACTGCTGTAATACATAAACAAAGCTAAAAATTGTACATACATAGTACGGGTAGTCTTCCACTCATTAGTATATATGGAGCAACCACATTCCAATGTTAAATAGTCTTCAAGGGTTTAAAAATAAGCAAAACTAGACAATTTCCTAAATAATTTTCATAGTGTTTTACAAAAATGACTGTGAAAATAAAAGGAGATTTTCTAAAATGCAGGCAACAAGGAAGAAATTTAGTTGTTCTTTTCTGCATAATCTTTTATATAGTCATTTCAGTCTCACCAAAAATATTTCTTAGTGCAGAACCCAGATGTTCTTTTTTTTAAAGGCAGCAATATTTAAGAACTTTCTCATTCCTTTCCATCTTAGTAACAGCTGCTTCTAACAACCACTTATAATGAATATGTCTAAGTAGGAAAAACATAAGTGGGAATAATGAGGGAAGTAGATGGTAACATAATTTAGTGCCATAGATTGTGTTCCTGCCCTGACTCTGATTCTCTCTCACAAGATAATTTTGAAAATGATGTCTTCTTTACCAAAAGCTATTCATCTTTACTCAAATACGTCCTATGAATCTGATTGGCTTTGCCTTTAGATAAGTAGACATCATTACTCGCTCAGCTCAAGAAAGAAAAGTTTATTACTCAGAAGTGATTTTATCCCACTGTTTTAAGATAATTCAGCTATTACCTACCTTTAACCTAAAAGGAATGATATAATATGGAAGAGATATCCTAATTTTCAAAAAGTGCTGGTTTATTCCATAGAATGATGAGTTTGATATTGATTGTGGCATACATTACAAAGCAGATTGTAAAATAAAGTACTTATGGAAATAGATTTACCAAAGGAAAGACACAGGTTTACTTAGATTAAATCATGACAAGCTAACTTTATAATTTCTTGAACATGGGAACCACTCTGATGACACTATGATGCCATTTATAGCCATTTTCTTTGAGAGGAAATTTGTCTTTAAATACCACTATATGTCAGTGACTCTCATATTTGTATTTCTTAGCAGTATGTCTCTCTTGAACTTCAGAATAATAAAAGTCAACCTAACATTTCCACTAATACATATTTCACACTGACCATATCAAAATCATCTTTTCCCTTTTCCAAAGCTGTAGCACCCATGGATTTCCTCAACCCATTTGATGGTAAATCTGTGTTTCTAATTGCTCAACCAAAAAGGCTTGGATTCATCTGTAACTTTTTTTCCCATACATTCATCTTCAGTCCCTCAGGAAAGCCCCTTCAGTTCAGTCAGTTCAGTCGCTCAGTCGTGTTCGACTCTTTGCCACCCCTTAGCTCTATCTTAAAAACATATCCATAGATCAAAACAGACATTTCTGCTTGTGAATTAACAGTAGTTCATAGAAAACTGACTTGGGAATTTAACTTAGGACAAGATCAACCCTGAATATTCATTGAATATTCACTGGAAGGACCAATGCTGAAGGTGAAACTCCAATATTTTGGCCAACTGATGTGAACAGCCGATTCACTGGAAAAGACCCTGATGCTGGGAAAGATTGAAGGCAAAAGAAGGGGGGGCAGAGGATAAGATGGTTAGACAGAATCACCGACTCAGTGGGCATGAATCTGAGCAAACTGTGGGAGATAGCAGACAGGGAAGTCTGGTGTGCTGCAGCCCAGGGTGTTGCAAGGAGTTGGACAGGACTTAGCAACTGAAAAACACCACCACCACACAGAACTTCCCAAGAAAATACCTTCATACAAACATGAGAAACACATTTATTTTATAGTCTAGGAAGTGTTATATCTGTATACATTTAGAGTATTAAAAAATCTGGTATCCTAAAGACCAGTTCGGTCATCAAGTCTGCATTGCCAGGGCAGGAAATATTACTCAAGTAGCATTTACTGACCATAGCCTATAGAAACAAAAACATTTTGAAAATCCTGTTCTTTGTTATACTGGATTCCTCAGTCATTTTTTTAGTGACCAGACAGCATCAAAACCCATGTCTTAGTTGTGTTTTCCTGTCAGTTCTCTTTAGATCTTTGGGGTCTTCTTCTTTTCTCTATGTTATATACATAGCTAGCAGACAAGAAGAATGATTTCTTAGGTTGGCCGTTGGGTTCTCTAATAGTCTTCTAATAGGGGATTCCTCTAATAGGGACTTCCCTTGTGGCTCAGATGGTATTGAGATGTGACTTAGTTCTCCAAACTCAGACTTTTAAATAACTTTTGCTCTTGTTTGATTCTTTGAAAGAACAAGCCTAATTTATTGTTTAGAAATAGGGGAAATGATACCACACAAGAAATGTTATGATATTATTATGCCATTTATCCTGGTCTCAGTTTTTCTCATAATTATTCAATTTCTCTTTTTTAGTGTTCGCTTATATTGGAGAAGGAAATGGCAACCCACTCCAGTACTCTTGCCTGGAGAATCTCATGGACAAAGGAGCCTGGCGGGCTACAGTCCATGGGGTTGCAAAGAGTTGGATACAACTTAGTGACTAAACCAGCACCACGTTACCAATAAATGATTTATCTGTCATAGACACCTGAGGAAAATTGTATTTCATTTTAACTCCAAAAAATATTTTATTTTGCCAAATTTTTGGGTTATTCTGTAATCCCATTTACAGGAATTAGTATTTAGTAATTAGTATTAGTATTAGTAATTAGTGTTTGTGTCTTGAGATATGAAAAATATCAGACTGTGTTAGTTGATCTTGTAATATTGACAAATTAACCAATGAAACAGATTAGATAGTCAAGGAAAAGACTGAGATTTGGATCATTAAGAGAAAGAGGAACTATTTAAAAACTGATCCTGGAAAACTGAGTATCTATATGGAAAAATCTGGTATTGTAACATTACCATACTAAATACAAAGATCAACTCTAAATGAATTAGTATTTTCATGCAAAAAGAATAAAATGAAAAACACTTAGAAGAAAATATAATAAATACTTTTTGAATCTTGAAATGGAGGATTTTAAAAAGCAAGGCACTGACCAGAAAATAGATGATAAATTTGACTATGTTAAAAGTAAGAATGCTGGCCTACCCAATGATACCATAAAGGAAAAGTATATCACTAACTGGTCAGTACATGGAACTGGATAATAACTGGAAGCAGCACATGAGCCAACCCAAATCTTGTATGACTAGGATTAGTGTCTAGAATATTCAACAAATTCCTGAGAGTTAACAAGAAATTAAAACCAGGGTAAACATTCCATAAAAATGAAAAAAAAAAACATGAATAGGCACTTAACAGAGGAGTAATAAAATGGCCAATGAAAATTTGAATAAAGCATAGATATTAATTAGTAATAAAGAGAATGCAAATTAAGATACTGACTTTCCTTTTAACATATGCTGGATGATGAAAAATTAAAAACTTGGTAATACCAAGTGTGTAAGAGAATATCTGGAATTTCAGTATATTGTTCATGAGTGTGTAATCACTATATGCACATAAGCCCCTGGCTACANGGTTTTGTTTGGGTATATGCTTTTTTTTTTAATTGGAGTATAATTGATTTACAGTGTTGTATTAGTTTCTGCTCTATAGCAAAGTGAATCAGTTATACATATATCTGCTCTTCTTTTAGATTCTTTTCCCATATAGCTCATTATAGAGTATTGAGAATTATCTGTGCTGTATAGTAGGTTCTTATAGATGTGTATAAGAGACAGTTGTGACTCTGTGGATTGCTACCAGTCTCCTCGGTTTGTGGAATTACCCAGGCAAGAATACTGGAGTGGGCTGACATTTCCTTCTCCAAGGCCTCTCCCTGACCCAGGGATCAAATCACAAACCTTTGACAGGCAGGTTCTTTACCACTAGTGCCACCTATAATCACTTGACAATGCCTTGTAATTATGAATGTTCCTATAATCTCTGATCTAGTAGTTCTAAAACTCTTGAGGATAACCCAGGGAAATGTTTATTTGTGTGCACCAAAAGATATGTATAAAAGGGCTATAGCATCATGGTGTGTAGTATAAAAAAACAGGAAACAACCAAGCTCATTGATAAAAGAATGTATATATAAATTATGGTATATTAATGCTGTAGAGTGTTATGGAACAGTGAAGATACATAAATGAACTATAGCTAGAACCGAGCACAAATGAAGCTTTGAAATATAATGGTTAGTGACAGGAAATAATATATAAATAATAGGAAGACTGTGTTAATTTTGGAGAGTCAGGAGGGTTGGGATATAGGAGATATACTAAATTGAGATGAATTATTGATATTGTTCTAGTTCGTAGGTTGGATAGTGTGTTCATAGTTATGCTTTACAATATACACATATTTAAATATATTTTGCATGTATCAAATATGTTTTAATATATTTTAAACATAAAAAATTAAAAGGTAATACAAAAGAGAGATCTGAGAACCCTTGTATAACTTGGGGATGATCCACTAAGGTGAGATATTGGCAGATGAGAGTTGAGAGAGAGGTAAATATCTCTGCTGCTGCTGCTGCTAAGTCGCGTCAGTCGTGTCCGACTCTGTGCGACCCCATAGACGGCAGCCCACCAGGCTCCCCCGTCCCTGAGATTCTCTAGGCAAGAACACTGGGGTGGGTTGCCATTTCCTTCTCCAATGCATGACAGTGAAAGTGAAAGTGAAGTCGCTCAGTCATGTCCAACACTTAGTGACTCCATGGACTGCAGCCTACCAGGCTCCTCCGTCCATGGGATTTTCCAGGCAAGAGTACTGGTGTGGGGTGCCATTGCCTTCTCCAAATATCTCTGAGCATACCCTTTAAGAAGTATTATCATTTTAAAAGTGATGTTTGGAGGTCATATGTTGACACTATGGTAAACAGATTAGGGAGAGTTGAATAAAAGTAAGACACAGACCTTAGAAAATGTAGTTAAAGCCTTTATGAATTTCCTACCCAACCAGTGATGAATCTCTTTCCCTCTCACATATCCCACCTTTTGGCAAATTCCCCTGATCTATGAGCCTAGATATCCCTCTGCTTACTCATCATCTCTGAAAGTATGATTTGGGGGTATTTTCTCCCTAACCTCTTTTCTAATCCTTAGAAGAGGATTCATGGCTTCAGTAAGCAACCCTTTCTACAAAACATGTCTCTATCCTATTGCTGCAACTTCTTAGGCAATTTGATACAGATTAAATTACTTACTAGAGATGAAGAGAATATTAATGGTAAGGCCTCAGTGCTGAAGCTGATATGAATCCTGGATGGATTTAATCACATGTAGAAAAACCTTTTGCTGAACTCTTCTATTGGGAATTTTATTAAATCTATTTGCTTCGTGGGTTCCTTGCTTATAAAGTAGGTGATAATTCTTAAGCTGTAGTAAAGCAGATTGAAATATCTTTAAAACCTGTGTTTAAACTTTCGCTTCAGCAAGATTGCTTGTATGGGATGTGAGATATTTCAGCAGTTCAGCTTTGGATGCATTTTGCCTGTTGCATTTGGTGAGTGTGATTAAAGTGATTTTTATTACACGAATGGTAGGTTATATCTGGTTAGCTACGTCCTGTTATAAAGAGAATAGAGGTGGATACTAATTCTTTTAAGAGTAAAAATTACTTTTTCTAATTTATTAGCATGAAAATATTGCCTCATGTAAGTGGTTCTTAATGTTTGGTGCACGGACTCTTGGGTGTGTCCAGGACTTAAGATGTTATTTAATATGTTATCAAAAACACAATGCAAAAAAAATGGTGAGTAAACTTGCTGGTGCCTTAGCATGAATCAATGTAATGGCATCAAATTGTGCCAATAGCTGTTGTGTTCTTCACCAACGTATTCATAATAAAGTTATACTTACATACATGCATACAAGCATATGTATTTTACCTTAAGAATGTCCTTGAAGAAGCAGTAAAATTTAATTGTGCATATCTTCAAACATTCTGTGTGATGAAACAGAAAATATNCCTGGGTTTGATCCCTGGGTTAGGAAGATCCCCTGGAGAAGGGAGAGGCTACCCACTCCAGTATTCTGGCTTGGAGAATTGGACTGTATAGTTCATGCGGTCACAAAGAGTCAGACACGAGTGAGAGACTGTCATTCACAGTCAATTTATCAGTCATTTTCTGCCTTTTTTTGGTCATCACCCTCAGTAAAAAGTGCATTTAAACGCATTTTGTATCATAGCCCACTGTACTCTCTCTGTCATTCTCACACATATAAGTTTTACAAAGCACTATTTATCCTTTTATACACAACACTGATTTTTCCCTCCTATTATATTTCATTTAAAAAATACACATATTGGACTTACTAAATTGATCTTAACTCAGTGATCATTACCAATCAAAATAAAAAAAATAATACACACTTGTTCTTTTCCTGTAGGAATAAAACATTCTATACATTGGATAAGTAATAAGGCATATATGTAAAAGGATTTGCTTCTTACTCTTTCGAGGTGGTCTCATGAAACAGTGTCATTTCATAACGCAAAGGTTACAGTGAAGGAGAAGCACATTATATGAATCATGTTGTCCAAATGAATTATTGCTGTCATCTGAATTAAAACAGATACATGGTTCCAAATCAGAGTCCTAAGTGACTTGAACATTTCCATCAAAGATTGTGAATTATGTGTAATGGAAGCTAAATAGTTGTAGTTTTTCATTTTAGAACAGCCGTAGCTGTCAGGTTCCGATCATACACAAAAGCCAGTTGTGCCATGAAAAATACAATGTTAGAGCCAACAGACCGCCCAGACTCCAGGAACGAGCCAGGCTTCTTGGGAGGTCAGTGCTCAGACTTGGGCATGGAGGGAGGAGGTCTAACTCATTTTAGTGATTTTTTTTCCACCCATCTCTTCTGGATGCTTCCCAGCGAATATGACCATTTATTTAATGGGCATTTGAAACCTTTCTGGTCTCTGCTCAGGGCTTTGGTGTGATAGCAAAAACAGAAGTTAGGTATTCCAAAGATCAACTGGTTGTGAACAACTGTTCTTAGGAATTTAATATTGGTTCTCTGCAAGAAACGGAGCGAAGGACTGATCAGCTCTACTCACTAAAAATAAAGCATTTTTATAGCTGGTTTAAAAATCCTGTGTCGGCATGTCTTTGAAGCATTCCTTGAACTGGTTATGAATAAATATATTACACATTGGCCTCCCCTTCCTTGCTATAATTTCTCTTTGCACAGGAACAGTTATCCCCTTATCCTGGACTTTACGATCTTCCCGACAAGATTTACCTGTTGGCACATTCCCCACCAGGACCTTTCTGCGAATGGCTGTGGCTCAGGAATGGGTTTCTCTTTAATCCAGTTCGCATTGGCTGAGTGATTCTGTGTGTCAGGGACCGACCAAGCGGAAGATGAATAAGACACCGGCCCCCTTTAAGACCCTCGTTGAGGTGTCAGACATACAAGGAAAACTGCAAAATGGTGTCTTCAATGCCATAGTGATGGCGGCCATAAATACAGTGGGAGAGGAAGTAGCCAAGTCTGGGTTGGGAGTTTACTGACTTCACAAAGCAAGAAGCGCTGAGTCTGTGTCTCCAAGGTGGGAGGCTGTTCTTCCAGGCCCAGGGGCCAATGTGAGCAGTTTTGAGGTGTCTGAAGTGTGCAGGTGGGTGGGTGCAGGGGAAGGAGATGGCTGGCAGAGATGGCCATGGTGTGCTCGCTGTGGCTGCGGACCAACTTTGGGTGCGGAAGGACGGTTTCGGGTGCGGGAGGACCAACCTCTGGTGCGGGAAGGCTCGCCCTCTCCTGTCCTCGGCGGGTCTCTCTGGGCCAGGGCTCTCAGTCCGCTGCGGGAGATGATGGCTCTGGCTGCTCCGCCCTCTGCAGCTGGCCTTGAACTTGGAGACTTTATACTGGAGGCTGACGCGGGTCCCAGCTCCTGGTCATACACAGGCTGCACTCTGAAGGAGCTGAAGCAGGACATCCAGTGTGTGCCAGTGCGGTCACTGCCCTCTCTGGCTGTCTCTGAAGCGGGGCATACTCACCCACCTACACCTCCTGCAGCTTCACGTGGGTTATGGAAGATTGTGCCAACCGGGGAAGATTAGATGTTCTCAGTGGGGCCTCCTGCCATCTTAATTAAACTTTCTTTCAGCAGCTCTTCCTGTTTCCACTCTCCAGGGGCTAACTAGGTTGCTATTTTTTTCCACCTTTTTAGCACGTTGCCATATGTTGGACGCTGTTAATGGAATTATAATAATTTTCGGCTGGGTTCTTTCTGTGCAGCCATCAAAACTCCATTGGAAATAAAAACTTCGTTCACTTGTTCAACACATATTTAATATCCAAGCATCTTGTGCACAAAGCGTCAGGGGCTCTGGAGGTGCTGGGTTCTGTGTGGAGGAAGACAGGAAGGACCCTCTCTGCCTTGGGGGGTAGTATAGTCTAATGCGGAGATAGGCACTAAGTCCAGAATTAAGGTCACCTGCCATGAAATCTGCTCCTCAAAAAGGCAACTACAGAGCATGCCTAAGACTTTGAGCAAACAGCAGGCCAGTATGGACCCCCGTACAAAAATTCTGTAGGCAAACTGTAGTCCGGGATGATCTGAAAATCCAGGGTTATTCCTGCATTCTATTTTAGTTTTTTGTTTTTCGATGGATAGTTGATTTACAATGTTGTGTTAGTTTCTATTGTACAGGAAAGGGATTCAGTTCTACATGTACGTGAATTCTTTGTTATATTAATCCCCCAATTAGGACCTTGCTGTTTATCCCTTCTCTACATAATACTTTGCATCTGTTAATCCCAAATTCCCAATCTGTCCCCTGCCAACTCTCCTTCTTGGCAATCACAAGTCTGTTCTCTATGTCTTTGTGTCAGTTTGTGTTTCATAGATAACTGTATTTGTGTCACATGTTAAATTCCACATATAAGTAATACCATATGGTATTTATTTTTCCTTGCATCCTCTTTTTTTAGCTGTTCTCCTTTTATTCCTGCTTCCTTTTTAATATCACAGTTCCCATGCTGTCCTTCGCTGTTGCAGCCTTCCTTAGGGACAGGGGATTTCAGCTCTGTTGGACTATGCAGTATAGACACGTGGAAGGAGGAAGGGTGTGCAGTGAAGGCCGTGAAAGCCCAGAGGCCTCCTTTCTGAACTCCCCTCCTCTCTGCTCTTTGATCCTCCTGTGTTCCTAGTATCTGACTACCCTAAGTTTAACTTGGAGCCACATTCATTGAAGGATACCTCCCCAATACCAGTCTTACACATTTTAATGTCAGTGACTCAACTTTCTTTGGATACTGGAAATTTATCAATAATGTACATACACTGTCTATACCTAACTTCAGAACCATTCTTGGGAGCCATTCACATACATGTCTTAATCAGTACATAATAAAATAATTTTCAAATTATCTTGAATTTTCACAGTAATGCACAGGTCACGTTATTGCTGCTTTATTTTTAGAGTTTCTAAAATAGTTGTTTTTGATTTCCTGCATATTACTCACATCACATTATGGGCAATATTTTAATTAATGTTCTTACAAAGGGTAGAAAATTCAACACGGTTTTTCATCTCCATGTTGAGAAAACGGCATAGCAATTTGTTCACAAATCTCAATAATTTGTCCTAAAACTAACATTTACCTGTATTGCTATTTGCACAGCTTAGAATCACTAAGCACTTTTAAATATAGAAATTTTGGAAAAGAGTTTCTACCTGAGGCATAAAATCAGCATGGTAACAACACTCTAGGCTTAATAGCAGCCTTTTCTTCTTCTTTTCTTCTTTCTGTAAGTCAACAGCTACGTGTTTATCAAAAATGCAAGCCTGTGCACCCTGATGTTAAGGGCTCCAGCTAGATGAGGCGTCTGCCTTTGTTTTTTTCTCAAAAGCTGGCCTAACAGCCTGAGTATTTATCTCTCTCGTCAGTGACTCTGGTATTGTCCACAGAGCAAGTGGGTACATTTCATCCCAGTTATGAATAGAAGATGAATCCAGGGTGGCGTGCACGTGTCAGAGGTTAGAACTGTTTAATGGGATGAAATGCGAATGAAAATTGGAAAACAATCCAAAGAATCTGTAGAAGATGAGAATGGGAGAAACTCAATTAGCTGAAACCAGACACTTCCCTCCTCTGGGCCCTGGTTTCTCTGGGCTATTGTAGGTGCTTATTTGGTTATAAATAGGAAAGCAAAGAGTTTATTGTTTCCACTGTAAAGAAAGGTAAGGTGGTTTCAAGGATTTTATTCATGTGCCTGTATAGTCCCTATAACCTCATCAGCCTAACTTAATTACCTAAGTATGGCATTGTCTGTGTAGTTTCAGCAAAACTGGTTAAAGGAAAAAGCAATCTAGTCAGATTTAACCTGAAAGGATGAGAGAAGACACAGTTCTGGAGGGTGTTTTTCTCCTAGATAAGCTTTTATAAACTTGTAATAAACAGTTATAAGTTTTCCATCACATTCGGGAAAAAGCAGCCACAATACTAAACTTAGAATTCAATCCAGCTTCCTTTGTTTACTCTATGCTTCACTTCCATCACCTAGAGTGTGTTTTTGTCAAGGAAATCATTTCAGCTTTGGGGGGTATCATATAAGCAGTTATCTCTGCAACTTCAGTAAAAATATTTTCTTGGTAATATCCACTCAGCTGTGAAAGTCAGAGTGCATTCACTTGAGAAAAAGAATAAGCGAGCTGTATGCTTTCATTATTTTATTAGGAAGTTTATGAAGGCTTTTGCTCCTTATGGAATGGTATGACAGCTCTGCAACCCTATAGACTGTAGCCCACTGGGCTCCTCTGTCCTGACCTAGGGATTGAACCCGTGTCTCCTGCATTGGCAAGTGGATTCTTTACCACTTGTGCCGCCTGGAAAGCTCTCTGTGGAGTGGTAGATAAGAGCTTTGTATCTGGATGAGTCCGGTGTGACTCATAGTTGCCATATTCTGATATAGAAGAAATAAAAAAGCAAAAGGAAAAAGTGTTCCCTTTAACTTGGAGACAAGGTTTTCCAAAAGTGAAAATTTCCATAAAGTTCAAATGGTGCAGTCCCAATTTTAAGAGTAAACTTTGTACCACACTGCATTGCTTTAAAGTAAACACAAAAGCTTTTGTGAATATGTCTGTAGTACATACCCTAAAGCATTAGCCCAGACATTTTGGTTCAGGAGATCTTTCTTCAAGTCTAGTCTGACTTCTTGGAAGTGAAAAGGCAAAATTTAAATCCCCAGTCCCAGATTTATTTATTTATTTATTTTTTGTATCTACAATATGAGATCGTGGGTGCTAACTAAACGTATTATAAACATTTCACAGTATATGTGAGTAAAGAAATTATGCCATACAATACAGTAAAGTACAACCTTAAACTCATACTGGGATGTATGTCAATTGTATCACAGTGAAACTGGGAGAGAAAAAAAAAATACTCCAGTCCAAATGAAGACACTTATAGAGTTAGTCTGCTCAGAGAACCCAGGTGCCCTTTGTCCTTTGTGCTAAGTTAAATTGGTAGTAGATAATCCTAAATATTGGATTAAAGTATCACTGATATCTAGTGTTCTTTCTTGAAGAGCTAAAGCTTATGCTCTGACATTTCATTTAAAAGTACTACAGCACTTTTTAAAGCTGAAGAATTTGTTTTTGTGGACAGATGTTAATTTCATTAAAGGTGTGCCTCATATAAAGTTTTTCTTTACAATAAAATTTTTAGCACCATCTTGCTGTCAACAGTGTTTTGTCTCACCACAAAAACATGGCATTTGGTTTTTGAGTTGAATGGTTAAAATACAATGAGGAATAANTCATATAAAGTTTTTCTTTACAATAAAATTTTTAGCACCATCTTGCTGTCAACAGTGTTTTGTCTCACCACAAAAACATGGCATTTGGTTTTTGAGTTGAATGGTTAAAATACAATGAGGAATAATTTAAAGGGTTTTATAAGGACAGCAGTTAGCTCTATAGAAGGTAAATTGCAGATTTTTTTTTCCATTAACAATAATACAGATTTTTTTGAAAATTTAGTAAAAAATGTGGTCAGAAACTGCTGGTGAGATTATAAGTATTGTAGACTTTTTAGAAGACAGTTGACTCAAATGCATTTAAAAATATAAGACCCTTTGACTCATTATTTCTCTCTCTAGAAATTTATTTTAAGAAATAATTGAAAAAAGAGGTAAATGCAAGGTTATTCATCTAAGTATGAGTTATATTAACAATAGCAAACAATAAAATATGACCTAATAAATGACTTAGCAAAGGGGCTTCATTAAATAAATGACGAACATTGTGTATTTCGACAGGTATTTATTGAGCATCTAGGGTGTACTAGCCATTTCTCTAGGGTAGACAACAGTGATGCAACAGAGAAAACTCTTGCATGGAGGGAGCTTATGTTTTTTGTTAGTTGGCTAGTGGGCATTACCACACAACCATTAAAAGCAAAATGTATGGAACTACAGGCATTGGTATGGAAAGCTGTTCAGTAGATGATAGTAAATGAGGATCCACAATTCCTGAGAAATATTCTGCTTTGGGGAGAAAATAATCTAGAGCAAAGGCAATACATCGAGGACATGAACAGTTATTATCTTTGGGTCATGAAATAATGGGTGTTTTTAAAATGTATTTATTTTGCATATTTTCTTCTACAATGAAGTCTTTTTATTTTAACACAAAGATTTACCTAGTAACCAATTTGAATGCTCCAAAAGTTTCTGCTAGGCAAAAGATTGCCTCTTTTTCTCTTTTTCTTTCTTCTTTCCTTCCTTCCTTCCTCCCTCCTCCCTGTTCCTTTTCTTTCTTTCTCCCTGTCTCTCCCTCTCTGTTGCTCTGTCTCCTGTCACTGAAGCACAGGAATAGATAGGAACTCCAGCTTCCCCCAAAGACCCGTTTCTTTGTTCCTCTCTGTTGCTACCAGAAAGTATTTCTGTGGATATAACCAAAATGTTTTGTGCTGAGGTGTGTGCTCATTTCTTCGAAAGAGTCCAGCGAATTACTGCTCTTTGTGAAATAACCTCTATGCATTTAGACACTTAACAAAACTAACTCTTGACTTTATTTCATGTTTCCTGAAATCATTTTCTCCTGGTTTAAATTTCAACCTTCCTTTCTACTCGACTGTGTGAATCCAGTCATTGTGCTTAGGGGTGGTATGCAAATTAGCATGGGCCACAGAAAGGATCTGAGGCTGGGAACAATCTGGGATACAGAAAAGAAAAGAAAAAACAATGAGAGCTGGATGTGTTGCTACAGATTGGTCCTCTGTCCACTTCCAGTTTTCAGGCTGTTGGCATCTGGTGCTAGCTACACAGACCAGACTTACTGTAGAGAGAGAACAGGTATACATTTTGAGTCCATTCAAAACTGGTCCTGAAATTTTGTCTTACAAAAAAAAAATCACATACCAAGCATATGTTTGCTGAGTTCATAGAACTTCCTGGGAGGTTTTGAGCAGCCAGCTAAGTTTTAAAACTCGTGGGTCCCAAACAGAGGAGGAGAGCTGTCCATTTTCATTAACTCCGAACAAAAGCTTGAAATCAGCCTGCAGTGTTTTGCCTTAATTTCTTGTGCCGCTCTCCAGCCTGGAGCCTTGTGAAATGACATGGAATGAAGGCGGCTTGCATTTCAGGACATAATTGTTTCCTGCAACTGCGCTGTGGCTTTTTCTTCTTCTGCAAAGTGGAAAGATATCTCAACAGGAGTTGGTATGAAGAGGAGGGAACAGAGTAGAACAAAAGTGTCGGGTGGATGAGAATCAGCGGACAAGCGGCCCGTGAGAGAGTGTGTCTTCCAGGCTCTCTATCTGGGGCCCGGGGCTTTAATTCCGGCTGTCTGTGGTGGGAATCTGTCTACAGTGCAATGTGTAAGTGAATGATAAAATCAACTGATGTCTCCATGAAGCTGCATCTTGGCTTCAGGCCTTGAAGATAATACCATGGCACCATCTACATTCTTGGTAGTGAAGGGACGACTCAAAACTGCACATGTTTTTTAAGAAAACGGTCTTATCCTCAGGGCATCTGGAGCTGGTGCCCTGTGACACCCGAAGGGGTGGGGTAGGAAGGAAGGTGGGAGGGGAATTTAAGATGAGGGGACATGTATATACCTGTGGCTGATTCGTGTTGATGTATGCCAAAAGCCATCATAATATTGTAAACTACCTATCCTCCAATTAAATAAAATTTTTAAAAAAAGAAAACTTTTATCAAACAGGATAGTTCACAGATGGAGAGTTGACTTCCAGAGCTAGGTAACTCTGCATGTACACTAGAGAAATGTAAAATGGGTGACAGGCTAGTGATCACAGGACGGCTAGATGACTCAGTTTTGTTTTTGTTTTTTCAAATGAAGCTATTCCTGAGTGCTTGTCTGTAAAAAGCCAGACATCCCAACTTGCTTGCATTTACCAAATGTTATGATGTTATCCTTCATTTATTTATTCAACATTTACAGTGTTCCAAATTTCTAGCCACCATCCTAGAATAGAGAAAAACAAGACAGAATGCTCTGTATTCATAGGGATGTCATAGGAGATTGGTAAAGGGACAAAGTAAAAGCAGATGGGGGTGCCCCAGACCCTGGCTGGTGGGGAGAGGGTGTTCTCTGAATCTGAAACTTCCTTGAGGAACAGAGAAGATGGTTTGGTTCCCAGAGGCAGGGACTGAAGGAGCAGGGAGTGCAGACGCCTTTGTGCAAAGCAGAGGGATGATGGGGTGTTTAAGGAAGAAGTTGTCTTCCAGTTCTGGTCTCCAGCCATTCCAGCATCTGAGGATCTTCTAAGGAGATATAAAAATGGATTCAGAATAATATACTGAAACAACTTAAATAGAAAGAAGCAAGGAAACTATTGAATTTCCTGCTACCAAAGAGCTGATACCAACCCACTGTGAGGGATGCTGGGGCACGGGATTGCCTTCTTTTTCATGATAATGGGCACATGTGGATAGATCAGCAGGCAGCTCCAGTAATGAAAAGAGAGTGTGCTCCGGTTCACAGCTCCAGATTCCAGACCTGACTCTGCCACTCGATTAGCTGGGTGATTTGCTTAAAATTTTCACTTTTAAGAGTGCCTTAAAGCATATGTTTAAATATATTATGTGTCAAATATGTGACATATAAAGTGTATTAAAGTATATGCGTGTGTAGTATGTATACACTAAAATGTATCTGAAGCATTTTGAATACCTGTTTTAAGATTCTGTCCTCCCACAATTGCTTTGTGCCTCTTGTCTCCTCCCATTTTAGCTGATTGCAGTTGATTTTAGTCTCTTTCAGAGTGCTAAAAGTTATAGGGATGACCATGGGAGTGAATGGAGTGACCTGGGTTGAGCTATGAGGATAAAATCCCTGTTCTTGCCCTAATTATCACCACACTAGGCTCAGAACAGTGATCCTTCCTAAGGCCACAAGAGCTTTATACAAGTCTAGGGATGAATAGGAAAAGAAAGAAAAATAGTTATCTGTGTGATCCTCTTAAATAAAGGCAAGCAAGGGTTGGCTAAAAGAGATTATGAAGCCCAGGAAAGAATTCCATGTTCTCTCAGAAATAAAAGTAGTAAGTGTTTGATTCTTGAAGAAATAAGCAATTTAAAAATACACTTAACATTAACACTGGGGGAAGCTGGGTGAAGGTTGCCCAAGAACTCTAGTTCATTTCTTTGTACCTTCCTATTACTTTATAATTATTTCAGAATAAGAAGTTATTATCAAATATAAGTGCACTGAGAATTGGGAGTTAATATTTTGACTAACTGGGAATAAGAATTAAAGATATATATGTGCACAAGGAAACAGGTAAATCTCTATTAGAAGTATTTANTTACTTTATAATTATTTCAGAATAAGAAGTTATTATCAAATATAAGTGCACTGAGAATTGGGAGTTAATATTTTGACTAACTGGGAATAAGAATTAAAGATATATATGTGCACAAGGAAACAGGTAAATCTCTATTAGAAGTATTTACAAAGAATGTACTGCCAGGGTGTTTTTAAAGGTTTTTTTTGTGTATGTGTGTCTTTTTTTTTTTAACTGCCTCAGAATCTATAATACTTTTCCTGGAAGAGGAATTTTCATCATGTTATGTAGGCACACGGCCACCAAAGCATTCCCTAAACCATTTGTTGACAGTATTTTTTAGAGTAGTTGTGGATGTTCGGGTGTCATTTTTCTGGGGCAAGATATCATTTGACACTTTGGTTGCTCCATATGGAGATACGGCTGGAAAATGATGAGTTGAGTAACCCAGCCTGTGATAGGCATCTGCTTCGAACAGCTCCATGAATTTTTCCTCTCATTTCCAATATTCAGAGCTTAGTTGATAAGAACAAGGTATATATAGTTGTGTGTGTGTTTTTTAAAATAATTTGTTTGTCAGAAAGAACAACTATAGCTGGCACGTGCTTTATGCTGGGATCAACTTATTCCATTTCAAACTGTGCACAGTTCTAATAAATAAATAAATACAGTTTATGTACCTGCTTATACTATTAAATATTGTTACCAAATAATTCCAGTCTGCCTTTATTATACAGTAAGAAGAAATAGATGGAGAAAAATTTTGTAAACCTAAGCATATCTCAAAGAGTATAAAAAATCCCAACTGTATTTCTAAAGAAGTTTTTAATGGGCATCTTAATAAATATCAACATAAAGTTGAGTACCTCAATAGGGACTATGTTGTGTATTTCTATGACAGGTGAAACATGAGGGGAAGGATGTATCTGCATTGGGGATGTTCCACCTGAGTCCTCTCTACTGAGCAGCACCCCCAGAAACTTGCTTCTAGAAGCTCACTGTAAACGGTTTATTTTTTTTTAATTGTTGTTCAGTCACTCAGTCATGTCCAATTCTTTGCAACCTCATGGACAGCAGCACGCCAGGCTCCCCTATCCTTCACTATCTCCTGTAGTTTGCTCAGACTCATGTCCATTGAGTTGGTGACGCCATCCAACCACCTCATCCTCTGTCATCCCCTTCTCCTCCTGTCCTCAATCTTTCCCAGCATCAGGGTCTTTTCCAGTAAGTCAGCTCTTTGCATCAGGTGGCCAAAATATTGGAGCTTCAGCTTCAGCATCAGTTCTTCCAATGAATATTCAGGACTGATTTCCTTTAGGATTGACTGGTTGGATCTCCTTGCAGTCCAAGGGACTCTCAAGAGTCTTCTCCAACACCACAGTTCAAAAGCATCAATTCTTCCATGCTCGACTTTCTTTATAGTCCAACTCTCACATCCATACATGACTACTGGAAAAACCATAGCCTTGACTAGATGGACCTTCATAGATAAAGTGATGTCTCTGCTTTGTAATATGCTGTCTAGGTTCGTCATAGCTTTTCTCTCAAGAAGGAAATTCATGGCTGCAGTCACTGTCCATAGTGATTTTGGAGCCCAAGAAAATAAAATCTGTTACTGCTTCCACTTTCTCCCTTCTGTTTCCATGAGTTGATGGGACCAGACGCTAATCTGTTACATGGGGAGGAGGGGTAGGCAAAATCTGAGAGCATTTTAATTAGATTAAAAATGGGATGAAGAATACTTTTGGAAATAATGATTGTATCTGTTGTCTTGATGGTGGTGATGGTTCAAGGGTATCAAAACTTACAAATTGTTTTCTCTGAATGTGTATAGTTATTGTATGCCAATTATACCTCAATTGAAAAAACATAAAAAGAAATGCATGGTAGTAATTTTTTAAAAAAGCAATGGGCTTATATGATTCTGGCAGTCTTTGGAAACCTCAGAAGTGAGTTTTTGCTTGATAGAAAAGCTCATGTGGATTTCCATTTTTTAATTGTGACCATGTGGATCATAATTNTAAAAAAGCAATGGGCTTATATGATTCTGGCAGTCTTTGGAAACCTCAGAAGTGAGTTTTTGCTTGATAGAAAAGCTCATGTGGATTTCCATTTTTTAATTGTGACCATGTGGATCATAATTAGCTGTGAAACACTGAAGAAAGTGAGGAAATGCTATCGCTGGGCATTAGTTGCTTAATATGGTTAATACGGAGCCTTGGATGAATCTTAAAATAATTGTCAACACATTTCACAGTCATTCTTTTCTTTTTGTCCTCAGATTTTTGGATCAGGAATGATACCTGAACACTGTGTTCCAAGATACACATTTGCATTCTATGTAATGAGTAAATAGCCATAAACATATTTCATATTAACGAGAGAGAATTCTAACTTCTAGAGGACATGTCTGATGTTTCATTAAAAAATGGAGTAAAACTTCACCCATATATTTTAATTTACATTAGTGGGTGCCTTTCATCCAAGGACTTTTCAAAATCACCTAAATGTCCAAAGCCAGTAATACACCATCTTCCAGTTTAACAGGTGCAAGAAAAGAGATTTAAGTGATTTCCAGGGATCACAGACCAATTCTGTGACTACAAATCTGTGTGCGTGTGTGTGTGTGTGTGTGTGTGTGTGTGTGTGTGTATGCAGATGCATGCTTGCTATCTGTGCATGTGACCTCAGGTTAAATGGTGGGTGATCAGGCAAGGTACAGACAAAGCTGACCTAACTTCTTTGATTTTGTTCCTTGTTGAATTAAGTTTTCTTTTTAATGGACTAACTTTGCTGTTCCCCGAACCAGCCAGATATTTTCATGAAAAGGTGTCATGGGCAGTCACAAACACCAAGCAACAAATATGCCACATGACTGGAGAAGAAAATAATATCTAACAAGACTTGCCATCCCAAACTTCTTGCCTTCTCTCCTCACCCTTACTTTGGGGTGTGGCTACTATTTGCAAGGCTTTAGGGTATTTATTTAGATTCATCTTGGTTTAGCATATACTCAGCATCTATTAACACTATAATATGTTGCAAACTTTGTGCCAAACACTCGACATGCATTTAATTCCATGATCACCATGGTACTGAGATATGGGTGATAAAACTAGGCTTGCTGGGTTTAAACACATTGTACAGGGTAAAAGAGGTGGCAAGTAGTGGAGTCTGGATTTCAAAGCGGAACATTCAAGGCAGGCAGACCTGGGTTCTCCAATTAGCCATGCAACCTGGAACACGTTACGTACTCACATTTTAGACTTAATGCTCTCATTTGTGAGAGAATTATAAAATTGGCAGGGTTCTTTGGTGGATAACTTTAAAGCTAAAACTTCAACATCAGTTGTACAATCCCCCTTTGAATCACTTAGCTGTTTTAAATTTTAGGCAACTCTCTTCTGGCCTGTTTCGGGACAGATGCTNTCTTCACTTTCTGCCATAAGGGTGATGTCATCTGCATATCTGAGGTTATTGATATTTCTTCCAGCAATCATGATTCCAGCTGTGTTTCTTATAGCATCCTGTATTTACCTTCATTATATTTGTTGCTGCTGTGAATATTTTTGGTCAGTATTACTGCTGAGCACCCCCTTCCCACTCAGACTGAAAATCTTATTTTCACTATTGTTTATCCGACCTTCATTTAGCACAGACACAGAGTGGACATGTAGTAAATATTATTTAAATGAAAGAATAAGTGTTGAATGGTAAATCTTTTAAAGTACCTCTTAAATATAGAATGTGATTCCATATTGCTTTTTTATGTTGTCTACTTAGTTTTTATTAGTGGTACCTTGGAGAAGGAAATGGAAACCCACTCCAGTGTTCTTGCCTGGAGAATCCCAGGGACGGAGGAGCCTGGTGGGCTGCCGTCTATGGGGTCGCACAGACTTGAACGCGACTGAAGCGACTTGCAGCAGCAGCAGCAGAGAACACCTATTTTCTTTTATCCTATTTTATCAAAGGCTGAAACATTAAGTAGGGAGATGATTGGTAGAGAATATTGGAGTGGAATCAAGCAAGGTACAGCCAGGAAAGGAGTAAAGTCAGGAGATGAGATGGGGATCTAGTTTGGAAGTTTCTCCTTCTGAAAGTTGGTGTTTCCCAAGGAATCAGCAACCACGTTTAATGGCATGCACTCGCCTCCCACTGTTCACCACAAGTCTTTCCAATATCAAGTATGTCATTATCTATCTTTGCCCAAAGCATGACTTCATCCACTAGTATATCAGCTCCTAAACTTAGCTACACACTAGAATCATCAGATTCCCCAGTTGCCCCTCAGAACAATGAAGTCTCCTGGTGTAAAATCCAGGCTTGGTTAGTTTTTAAAGCTCTTAAGTGAGTGCAATATGCAGCCAGCTTGAGATGCGATGTACTTGAAGATGACAGCAGAGCTGCTGCCTTGGAATTACATGAAACTCCATGAGCATACTCAAGGAAGGGCATCTTTGGGTTAGAAAATCATCTCGAATTGTGAGCCATAGCACCACCGTACTTCAGGTCTTTGATTTCTTCTCAAAACATTTCTTATTTTGTAGTGGTATAATTTAAAACTGTATTTATTTGTACTAATGGAGTCACTGTATTTTCAGGAATGCTGAAATAAATGTCTACTTTGTCAAGAAAAAACAAATACATATGAAAAAATAATCTATTTTCTTACCTTTCTGAAACCTGTGCCACAAATTTTTCATGACCATATAGTACAGATAAAACAGAGCCTCCGTTACTCTTGAGTCCATTGACACAGAGGTCATATTTAAGTTTCATGCAGGGGCTTAAATTTAAGCACAAACTTAAAGAAAGAACAAATCTTCTGTGTTTTTTCTTTTAATGAATTCAGGATCATTCTATCATTAATTAACCTATAAAAGCAAAGTTACTTTGATAGGTGCTCCTTCAGAATACATGTGCTCATTGATTTTATCCATTATCTCTGAAAATGTAAAGTGAGGTTCTGTTTTAAAGGATGTTTCTCCTTATAACATCTAAAATACTATCCTTTTGAAAGGTTTAAAGTTTATCAATGTTTGACGTATTTGTCATATTAACATTCCTTATTTCCCTTTACTTTCTTTTCCAAAATATCTGCATTTTACTTACAACCAAGGAAGGTTAAAATTTTCTTTTAATTTGCTCTCAAAATTCTGTCCTTTCCAATCAAAATTTGAGAATAACAATGTTTTGCCAAAAGATTCTTACTTAACATCCTTAATTTTCATGTGATTTGCTTTGTCTAGAAACAGGACCTAAGCCAGAGATTGTCACCTGACTTTTCACTTCTTTCACATAAGTCAGATTGGGAGGTGGGAAGTTTAAGTGAGGGGAGGGGATGAGCAGAGCATTAAAAAAAACAAAAAAACAAAAAAAAAAAACTCCTGCACTCAATTCAGCCATCAAATAAATCACATAGAATTGAACACTTGACAAATAACTGCATTTAACATGATCTTGGAGTCAGTGAAGATTTCAACCAGACTCTAGAAATTTGACTCAAACAAACCAACCTTCTTGGTTACCCAAAGATTGTTTGCTGAAGGTCTTCTTTTCCCCCACAACCAGGTGCTTCTAAATATGGAGAGAGGAGCTGAGAAACCAGGGAGGACTCCCTCCTGGGGTTTAGTTAGGTATCAGAAAAGTGGACTGCTTTGAATTGTTGTTGAGATGTTGGAATTCTGAATCATGCTGTAACACTCTATCCACTTTACCACAATTGTATATTCAACTTTATGATGATCATTAATAAAACAGAAAAAGCTGCCTTTTTTTTCATTTTTTGAGTCATCTTAATGTGAACCTCAAACCATTACCCCTGTCTCTTATACACATCTCTGTCAAAGTAGGGAAAGGATCCCTCATCGGGAGCAGAGGNCTTTATGATGATCATTAATAAAACAGAAAAAGCTGCCTTTTTTTTCATTTTTTGAGTCATCTTAATGTGAACCTCAAACCATTACCCTCCAGCCCTTTAATTTTTATTTCCAACATTTACCTTCCAGCTCATCTGTGACATTCTAGTTCTTTGATTACCTTCTCAGCTCTTTAGTTTTTATTTCCAACATTTTCTTAAATGAATTGTCTTTGAAGCCAGGACTGGGTTTTACATAGAAGGGTGTTATTTACTTTAAACCCCCATTACAATTCTAGTTTCTGTATAGTTGTGCTGTTTTAAAACAGGAGGAGACCATCATCTTCACTGAGGAGCTTGTCCAGTGATTCTGGTAAGCTGCCAGATTTGGGAACTCACTGCTCTAGAAAACAAAAAGTATTTACTAAGTGAGATTTGAAAACTTCTGTTGACTAGTGTAGCGTCAGTGAAACTACTGATAATTGTAAGATCATAATGTAGTTTGTCTAACAGAGAGTGTGTATGAGCCCATAGGATATTAAAAGAATAGAAATCTTTGCATTTTATCCTCCCACTTAAAAAAATACTGGAAAATAGCTTCTACCTCTTAAATTGCAAGTTCAGAATAATAATGCAAGTAGACTACAAGAGATGTGGAGGTGAATTAAGAGAATTGTGCTCATCAGAGACCACAGAAAACATCGAAAATGCCATGATGTTAGAATATCATCCAAGTATTTCTATGTATTTTGTGGAGAACTGTGTTGAAGGCATCAAGAAGGAAGAAACAGATGTTCTAGGTCTCTCTGTTGTTTTGTTTCACATTTTAAATTTTTTTCTATTTTTGTTTTCTCTTGCTGCCATAACAAATTACCACAAACTTAGTGGGTGAAAGGAAGTTTCCGAGGAACTTCAACACCCTCTTTCTCGTGGAGATACTTCTTCTCCCCTCTGGATGGCCTCAAACAGAAGATGAAGAACTTTTATTGCCCTCTAGCACCCAATGGAAGATTCGGTTTTTTTTTTTTAAACTTTACAATACTGTATTGGTTTTGCCATACATTGACATGAATCTGCCATGGGTGTACATGAGTTCCCAATCCTGAACTCCCCTCTCACCTCCCTCCCCATATCATCTCTCTGGGTCATCCCAGTGTACCAGCTCCAAGCATCCTGTATCCTGTATCGAACCTAGACTGGTACCAATGGAAGATTCTTAAAACTCTACATCAAAGTTTCCATTTGGTAACTGAAAATACTTAACAATTTGCTAAGAGTCTTTTCAAGAGAAAAGGATTAATAGAAACTATAAGCCAGATTGTTAAAGGATGTGAAGTCTGTCAAAAGAATAATCCCGGTAACAACCAGTCAGTTCTTCCAAATTTACAGCTTACAGGAAGATATCCTGGAGAGGACTGGCAGATAGACTTCACTCATGCCAAAAGCGAAGAGACATCAGTGCCTACTGATTTGGGTTGACTGGAGAAGGAAATAGCAACCCACTCCAGTATTTTGACCTGGAGAATTCCATGGATGATCTGTGGGGTCACAAGAGTTGGACACGATTGAGTGACTTTCACTTCACTAGTGGGTTAAATCAACCATTTAAATCAATCAAATTAATTATTTTATAGATTTATATGTCAGAAATTCAACACTAGCCTCACTGGGACTAAAGTCATGGTGTCAGCAAGCCTGAGTTCCTTTCTACAGCTCTAGGGGAGAATCCATTACCTGGACTTTTCCACTTTCTAGAGGTTTCTCACATTCCTTGGCTCACTGGACCCCTTTCTTCCATGTTCAAAGCCAGAAACAGAGGGTTGAATCATTTCACACTGCATCACTCTGGAATCTTTTCCAGTTTTAAAATCTGTGTACCCCAATATTCCAAACTAATCTCTCATCCCAAGGGATTTACTATCTGCAGAGTCTCTTTTGTCATGTGGAGTCACACATTCACAAGTTCTAGAGACTAGCATACGGACATCATTGCGGGGACATTATTCTGCCTACTGTATGTGTGATCTTTAGTCACACATTGTGTATACTGCATCTTCTTTAAGTTTATTGAATTATATCATTTTAATACAGTGAGATACATTTTAAAACTATAAAATAATATTTTGGCAACTGCAGATGACTTGTGTTTCATGGTAGAGTAGACGTTAATAAATTTTTAACTGGGGCTTTGGTTCAGACCACTCTCACAAATCTCTTAGGAAGTCATCATTAAGGACCCCAGCATAGGCCTATCAATAATAACTAATATAATCCATTTTCTTCATGATTGGAAAGGATCACTAGAATTATGATCTGTATGAGCATCAGACACAGTAGTCAATAGGTTGAAAATGTAATTCTCTAAACATCTGAGTCACAGTGAAATGAAATACCATGTCACAAAATATAAGAAGCATTTTGAATAATTCAGTAGCATATTCATATACCCAAACCCCATTCACTCTGAGCACACAATTTGGAATGGTGGGCTTAATGTAAATTATTCTCTCTTTTGAATTCTGTTTTGTAGATTCTTGCTCTTTTTCAATCTACATAGAATTATTAGTATGTTATGCTGAACCATTAGTTGCTTTATCACTTCTAATTTTGACCATCACTCATAAGAAAATAAAAAGTAAAACAGAGTATATGAATTCCATCCCTATGCGTTTTTCCCCTATCCTGTAGTTCAGTTTGGAATGCAAGACTTGACTTCTTAGAGCTGGCTTAGCAAATCATAATGAGCATACAGATTACCTGGGAATTTGATTAGAATGCAGATTCTGCTTTAGTGGATCTGGGGTGGAGCCGAACATTTTGCATTTTAAGAAGGTTCCAGGTGATGGGCTTATGGTAGAGAATCCACCAGCCAATGCAGGAGATGCAGGAGACCTGGGTTTGATCTCTGGGTCAGTAAGATCACTTGGAGGAGGAAATGGCAATCTTACTCCGGTATTCTTGCCTGGAGATTCTGATGAACAGAGGAGCTTGGTGGGCCATAGTCCCTGGGATCACAAAGAGTGGGCCACAACTGAGCATGTACATGCACACAGGTCACGTGATGATGATGAACCCTGACTGGGACAGATTAGTTGTACCCTAATGATTTAGTTGTACCCTGATGATTTATTGTTGCCATGGTAACACTGCCAGCAGGAAAGGAAACTGCTAGTTGAGGCATTTGGTGCATATTCTTGGCCAAGAAGCTAAAAGCTAAGCTACTATCATGGAATTATCTGAATGCCTCTAAGTCAGCACTCTGCTGAGGCCAGCTTCAGGGCAATGCCAGCGAGCCTTGAGCCTCCTGTATAGCCTTTGGCTCAATGACAATGAAGGTCACTGGGCTGGGATCCCGAGGCCTCTCCAGTCAGCTAAGGGAATTCTGGGAACATGAACACATTTGTTAGGATTTGAGTGATGGTAAACTTGCCTGGGCTGAATGAAGCCTGAGGAGACTCTGGTGGAGATCCATAGACATCCTGTGCTGATACCTCTTCTGACTTTGGCTGTAGGAGAGGAAAACTGAGCCATCCAGTAGCTAGTTCTCTCTGAAGATTCCATCAGAGTAGCAGGCACACATGGAGAATGCCATGTGAAGAGGAAGGCAGAGATCTACAAGTCAAGGATGGCTAAAGGCTGCCAACAGCCCCACTCAGCACCCTCAGAAGGAACCAACCTTCCCCTACCTAAGTAACAACGTTTTGTGGACTTGAGCTATGGAAGAGCTCACTTTCAACCTCTCCATAATCCTGTAGGAGGTGCCCGGAATTATGTACTATTAACCATTTATGGAATATGATAACATCTGGTACTATGTGTGCGGGCTCAGCTCAGTCTCTCAGTTGTGTCTGACTCTTTGTGACCCCATGGACTATAGCCCATCAGGCTCCTCTGTCCATTGGATTTCCCAGGCAAGAATACTGGAGTGGGTTTCCATTTCTTCCTCGAGGGGATCTTCCCAACCCAGGGATCAAACCTACACTTCCTCCATTGGTNCCCATGGACTATAGCCCATCAGGCTCCTCTGTCCATTGGATTTCCCAGGCAAGAATACTGGAGTGGGTTTCCATTTCTTCCTCGAGGGGATCTTCCCAACCCAGGGATCAAACCTACACTTCCTCCATTGGTAGATGGGTTCTTTACCACTGTACCACCTGGGAAGCCCTATATGATACTATACTAAGCATTTTACTTATGTTATTTAATTTAATCCTCACAGTGGTACCAAGGGATGGGTATTATCCCCATTTTATAGAAAAGGAAGTGAAAGCTGAGGAAAGTCAAGTGATTTGTTCAAGATTACATAGTTTGCAAGTGGCACAGTTGAATTCAAACACGTTATCTATGTTATTCTAGAACCTGGGATTTTAATCATTGTGTTATGATAAGTATTTCAACAGAGAGTATACTCTGAACCCCAGGTCCAGAAATTAGAATATTAGAATGAAAGTGATTTTTAATTTTTTATACCATTTTTAGGGCATGCCAAATTTGCTTTTGACTCAACATTTGTTCAATGACTAGTGGTTTTTCTATGCCTTTTCTTTCTTTTTTCCCTTCTTTTTCTTTTTGGCAGTGGAAATCATTGAGCCAGCAAAGCAGATGCATGTGAAGCCCTCCAGCAGATAAACATTTTCCATTCACATTTTGAAGAGAATAAAAAAGCCAAATAAAATAACCCAAATGGCAAACACTGTAAAGCCATTCCTTCATAAAAATAAATTTTCGGTGAAGAGGTCTTTCATTTGGAAATGAGATCCAGCTTCTGATTATGGAAAAAGCAAGTAAAAGGCAGGGAGAAGACCAGTTGGTCTGCTAACTATAGAGCCACATAGTGATACCCTGAGTTCCAGAATACAAAAATGTAGACTTAAAAGATTTGAACAATTTGTTTGTATATCTGTGCACTGTGAAATCAGGCATTGTGAAGAAACAGCATCCTGTAGCTAGTTCAGAATTATAATATTCAGGACAGATTTTTTTTTTTTT
>SJYV01010000.1:0-10312 GCA_006410875.1 Neotragus pygmaeus
TTTTTTTTTTTTTCTTATTGCTTAGGGAGGAAATATACCAGCAACTTTCCCCAAGTAGCATCACATCACTAGCAGAGGATAAGCAGTTGCATGGGAAAGGCAATAATAAAGAGGATATTTTTGTTTTTAAATATGAAATGTATCTTGTATCTAAATATATCCTGAAGTATTAATCCCTAAATGATAAGGACATTGTGTCTGAGGATTTTAAGAGTAACATAAAAGACAATGTCATCCAGATAGCACAAAGTGAAATCATAGGAATGGCAAAATCTCATTTCCAGGTCTTCCCAAATCACCTTTCCTCCTGGTAATGGACTTAGGACTGAGTTGGATGATTTTGAAGAAGACAAAAATCAGATAAAGCCATTCTCTTTCTAGAAAAATAGTTGTGTGTTTCATCTGGCTGAAAATTCCTATCAGTCAATCGATTTTGCCAATATCAATATTGATAAAAATAATATTATTCCCAAATTCTACAGTTCTAGAAAAGGAAAGTGTGTGATGTTCTGACGAATTGGTTTTTAGGGCTCTAAGTTAAGTGTTTAGTACCAGTGCGTGTGTACATGTGTGAAATAGGATTTGATAGACCTGTGTAGCTATCTTGAGACAGAAGGGAGATGAAGAGGTGGTACATCTAGGGTGCCAGCAGTAATGTCATCAATTAACAGGATCTGGAGTTTGAACGTGATCTTAGATGTCATCCAGATGAATCTCCCAATTTTGATGGAGATCAAAGTGAGCCTCAGAGAAGTGGCCTGATAATTAGGAACAAACACACAATGGCCATTTAATTTTCGAGTCTTGAAGTCTTCTGTTTTCATTTTGGCTAGGGTGTGAAAAAATAGTCATGCATAAAGCAAAAATTAATTAATTAGCAAAGAGAAAGTCTCCATCCAGTGAAAAAATAGAGGTCTTTATTCTGCCCATGTTTTGTAACTTCTTTCTCTGGCTCCTTCTGTTGCATTATTTAGATGGTAGAAGCTATCTCCCTAAGAATTGGTATATTGAATTCCCCTGCATGTGTTCTGAGAGATTGAGTTCATTTGACTGTTGATTCCTTAGTGCAGCAAGGTATCTCAGAAAGAGATGGTGAGGTAATTTAATTGAAGACCATAGCATCCATTTCAGTCCTTCTTTTCAGATATCCACGTCATATTCCAGCCTCGCCGTGGTATCCTGTGGACTCAAAGTGAAAAGTCTATTATCAGAGCTCACAAACTTTATACTCACGCTGTACAGTTTTATAGCAAGGTTCAGTGATCACAAAATAGAAAAGACCCAAGCAATACACTGGAGAATGATATGACTTGAAACTGTAACCATCAGGAAGAAAAGTGCACAGATACCCACCAAGTTGTGGGAAAGAGTGTCTTGCCAAGTCAGGCTGTCTTAGTGGGAACTCCTGTGTCTCTATTTGCTGCTCTGCTCAGAATATTCTGGGCCCTGTCCTTCTGCTCTGTAAAGCCCTTTTATTGATGACTCAGCACTTATTGATTTATATAGATCAAGTGATCTATATAAATATTGGTTTATATAGATTTCAATTCAGTGTTTTGGGAGCTTCCTAAGAGGCTCATTGGTAAAGAATTCACGTGCCGGTGAAGGAGACCCAGGTTCATCCTTGGGTTGGGAAGAGCCCCTGGAGAAGGGAAGGGGTATCTTAGTGACTAAACCAATAACAAAGCTGCTGTGCTTTGTAGCAGCTTCATCTTTTAAAAAGTACTTTTATATACACATATATGTATGACTGAGTCCCTTCACTGTTCACCTGAAGCTCACATTGTTAATCAGCTATAGTCCAATATGAAATAAAAAGTTTAAGGAAAAGAAAATACAGTCAGTGCCTTCGCCATCACTGCTGGCTGCCACAGGTTGCCCAGAGCTACACTTGTTGTAATAACAACTTCTGAACTGGAAAGAAAATAAACTATACTCCCTGAAAAAAGGTACTTTGGGATACATTTATATGTGTATACATAGATCATGCCTACATGCACCTATATAATTACGTACAAACATATATTTATATACACACACATACACAGATGAACTAAGTCAGCTGTGGTGTTCTTAGTTGCTCAGTCATGTCTGACTCTTTGTGACCCAATGGATTGTAGTCCTCCAGGCTCCTCTGTCCATGGGGATTCTCCAAGTAAGAATCCTGGAGTGGGTCGCCATTCCTTTTTCTAGGGGATCTTCCCAACCCAGGCATTGAGCCCAGGTCTCCTACATTGCAGGCAGATTGTTTTCCTTCTGAGCCACCAGGGAAGCCCAAGAATACTGGAGTGGGTAGCCTATCTCTTCTCTAGGAGATCTTCCTGACCCAAGAATCGAATTGGCATCTCCTACATTGCAAGCAGATTCTTTACCAGCTTAGCCACCAGGGAAGACAAAATAAATTAGATGATTCATTTCCTTGAGTACATTTGAAAAATAGTAACCGAGATATTTCTGAAGTCAGGGCGATGCTGACTCCACCACAGGGCAAGTCCAAAACCATCTGTGGGAGATGACAGACGTGGCTACTGGGGACACCAAAGAGCTTGAAACTTTGCAGTGAAATGACTAATTCTTACTTCCCCACTCGGTGGGTTTCTCGTCTGCAATTGTGGCGCTGCCTGGAGTGTGTTCAGGTCCCAGCCCCTGCCGTGAGGCTGGTTATGACAGCCTGCAGGAAGCTATGTGGATTCCCATCCCTGCAAGCCCGGGCTTCACACCTGTGAACCACTGGTCCACAGATGATGCTCTTCTGCACCAGGAATCCCCCGATAGGCCACTTCCTGAAGATGGGTTTC
The DNA here is from genome assembly GCA_006410875.1 of Neotragus pygmaeus. Classification (NCBI taxonomy): domain Eukaryota; kingdom Metazoa; phylum Chordata; class Mammalia; order Artiodactyla; family Bovidae; genus Neotragus; species Neotragus pygmaeus. The sequence continues at coordinate 2,799 of SJYV01010000.1, forward strand.
CATTCATTGACCTTTTCACAGTATTTGTTTGGGGTCAGTCTATTTAAAGAAAGACATTGTGAGTCCCAGCGTCCCTCACTGAGGACAGGAACATGTGCTGTGCTTTCCACTGGTGTCAGGCAAGTAACAGTGCTCGTCCATACAGGTGGGTGCTTTGGAAGTTTCCTAGTTTCCTAGGAAGAAGAAGGGTGGCGAGCAGAAGTCACTCACAAGTACGAGCCACAGTCTGAGGCTGGCTGAGTGGTTAAAGCCACTGCTTTAGGGCAAAAGAGGTTTCCAGGAAGGAATAACAGTAAGAGGGAATCAAGGAGGATGGGAGAGGACTGATCTGGAGCTGTGCTGGTGTGGTCAAGCCAGGACTCATAATACCAGCAGTGCAGACCCGGAGTCAGCCAGCAAGGACATAAACATGTTTGCCTCAAAGTGAGGGACTGAAAACAACCATTAAAATGAAGTTCTTATATCTACATATAAATGTAGATATATGTATATATAGTGTTAGTTGCTCAGTCATGTCCAGCTCTTTGCAACACCATGGACTGTAGCCTGCTCCTCTGTCCATGGAATTCTCCAGGCAAGAATACTGGAGTGGGTTGCCATTCCTTTCTCCAGGGGATCTTCCCGGCCCAGGAATCGAACCTACGTCTCATAAGTTTCCTGTATTGGCAGGCAGAATGTTTACCGTCTGAGCCACCAGGGATGTACATATATACACCTAGCTAGTTCATACATATGCATCACATGTATATACACACATTTATATCTGGCAATTTTATTCATTTCCTTATTACTTTACAGTGTCTTATTGATCATATTTATCACATTCATTTTTTTATATACTTGAGATTATACCAATTATCCCACTAAGAAGAATGAATTAACATACTCCTAATATTTTCTTCTTCTCCAACTCCAAACTTTGTGTGTGCAACTATTTCTGCCATGTCAGAGTTCATTGCATTTGCTTTTTGTACTATGCTGTAATCAGTGCTTTGACGCTTTTGTGTGTAGACTGCAGAGACAGAGCAGAATGACAGCATTCCAGCTGTGTAAACATTATTTGTCAGAAATTCTTGTAGTGCAATTGGGCCTGTAGACTGTCAAATGCAGTTCAGCATCACCAAATCTCTGATGTTTAATGCTAAATAGCTGAGAAAAAGCTCACAGTGGTGTACTTGATTGGCTGCTCAAAAGCCCATCACATTTTAGATCTAAAATAGTGCCAACAGTAACAACAACAACAACACTCAACTGTGCCTAACTGAGCCTCGTTTTGAAGAGCAGGCAATTGAAAACAAAAAGTTTGTTCTTACCTGTCTCCCTCTTGGTTAAGTTCTGGATGCTTTACTGTTGCCATGGAAGCTCTTCTGAGAGAAGGGGGTCCTTGATCACTTCCCTGGGATGCACACCATTAGTATCTACTGGACATTACCCACATCCATCCCCATGACCAGAGTGACTTCCTTAGTCATCAAACATAGGACTTTCCACTCCACTGGGCTAAAACATCAAGACCATATTTCACAAAGAAGATCTCATTGACTCCCAATGCAGGTATCTTGCTGTTACTTTGTTCCTCCGTGAAGAAGAACTAAGGATTTGTGCAAACTTTTGCTGAAAGATCTCTCAGCATAGATTGACTGAAAGATCTCTTCTTCACAATGTGCTCTGAGAATCTCTTGAAGTTGTCCTGTCCCAAATCAGGATCGTGGACAGGTAAGCAGTGAAAGCTGCAAAAATGCCAATATTAGTGCCCAAATGGGAAAAAAGAATCCTATGAGGAGAGCTGGGAGAACTGTAAATGGTTAAGGAGTCAGTGCCTGTTTGTTTGTTTCTTCTCTTGTTTCAACTTATAGTCAGGAATGGAACAGGCAAATAGAATTAAAAATGTCAAGGGTCCATAAGGGGTCTCTTCCTTGTTCCATCAAGCAAAGCAAGGCAGATGCTCCTTTTTCCTTATTATAAAATGCACATTCATTCTACAAAAAGATAAAATATGGATAAGCAAAAAGACACGAAAAACCCCCAACACCCACCACGCAGAGATAATCTGTTAATATTTTAATTTAATGATAATGTCCTTTGGTTTGCTCTCACAATAAGAGTCTTTATACTACAGATTGTCTCAATATGGTTTTTCCCTTAAAAATGCCATTTGATAATTTTCAGGACAATATAATTTCAAATTAATAACTTAATTTACTCCTTCAATTTGTAGTCTAATAAAAACAGGATTCCATTCTATGTATATATCATAACTTTCAACTAATACTTTATTATTGGACATTTCATATTTAATAGTACTTAAAATGCTGTCATGTAACATTATTTTCTACACATACATTCAGTTCAGTTCAGTCACTCAGTCATGTCTGACTCTTTGTGATCCCATGAACTGCAGCATGCCAGGCTTTCCTGTCCATCACCAACTCCCGGAGTTTACCCAAACTCATGTCCATCAAGTTGATGATGCCATCCAACCGTCTCATTCTTTGTCATCCCCTTTTCCAGCCTTCAGTCTTTCCCAGCATCAGGGTCTTTATCAATAAGTCAGTACTTTACATCAAGTGGCCAAATTATTGGAGTTTCAGCTTCAGCATCAGTCCTTCCAATGAATATTCAGGACTGATTTCCTTTAGGATTGACTGGTTTGATCTCCTTGCAGTCCAAGGGACTCTCCAGGGTCTTCTCCAACACCATAGTTCAAAAGCTCAATTCTTTGGTGCTCAGCTTTCTTTATAGTCCAACTCTCACATCCATGCATGACTACTGGAAAAACCATAGCTTTGACTAGACGTACCTTTGTTGACAGATTAATGTCTCTGCTTTTAATATGCTGTCTATGTTGGTTATAGTTTTTCTTCTAAGGAGCAAGCATTATTTAATTTCATGGCTGCAGTCACCATCTGCAGTGATTTTGGAGTCCAAGAAAATAAAGTCTGTCACTGTTTCCATTATTTCCCCATTTATTGGCCAGGAAGTGATGGGACCAGATGCCATGATATTTGTTTTCTGAATGTTGAGTTTAAGCCAGCTTTTGCATTCTTCTCTTTCACTTTCATCAAGAGGTTCGTTAGTTCTTCTTTGTTTTCTGCCATGAGGGTGGTGTCATCTGCATATTTGAGGTTATTGATGGTTTTTCCTGGCAATCTTGATTCCAGCTTGTGCTTCATCCAGCTGTCATTTTGCATGATGTACTCTGCATATAAGTTAAATAAGCATGGTGACAGTATACAGCCTTGAGGTACTCCTTTCCCGATTTGGAACCAGTCTGTTCTATGTCCAGTTCTAGCTGTTGCTTCTGGGCCTGCTTATAGAGGTCAAGAGGAAATAGAGGAAAACAAATACATTATAGTTTCCTTAAAGAAATTCCTGTAAGTAAAAATTCTAATTCATAAGTTTTTGCCATTTTGTTATTTATGTATTTTGAAATGACTCTTGAAATTTTATTTTTATTAATACAGTTTGTTTCCATTTTTATATCCTTCCTAATGGTGGGCATTAAAAATGTTTTTTTTATACAAGAAATATATTTTATTTGACTAGTTCTTGAAGCTAGTTTTAATTTGTTCTCTAGTTTTCAAAACAAAAAGAGGCATTGAAAACTTATATTTCAGCAATGATCGTTACAGCATAACCCAAGAGGGGTAAAACTTTGAAATGCAGCTTCAATTTTGTACTAATATTCTCAGTGTTGTTCCTTAGCCTAATTTTTCTTCCTCACCCCCCCTTTTTTGGGGGGGTGTAGGTGTCAGGGGGAAGGAGTGCATCACTAGGACATACAAAGTTCGATACTCTCAGATTCTGGAATAATCCTGTAAGTCCATCCGCAGGGATGAAGCCTTATTGAATGATAAGCCTTTATTTTAAAGTTATTAGAATCCATGTTGNGGGGGGGTGTATGTGTCAGGGGGAAGGAGTGCATCACTAGGACATACAAAGTTCGATACTCTCAGATTCTGGAATAATCCTGTAAGTCCATCCGCAGGGATGAAGCCTTATTGAATGATAAGCCTTTATTTTAAAGTTATTAGAATCCATGTTGTTTGCATCTCTTACCAGTAATGTTTGCATTTTAAAGAGACAAACAGAGGGCTTAAGCAAATGAAACTTATCAAGAACAATTAAGTTTTAGGAAAGTATTTAGTGTTCTTGCCTGGAGAATCCCAGGGATGGGGGAGCCTGGTGGGCTCCCGTCTATAGGGTCACACAGAGTCGGACACGACTGAAGTGACTTAGCAGCAGCAACAGCAGCAAAGTATTTAGTCTCTAAAGCCTTATGCTCAACAGTGTATGTAGCTGCAGCTCAGGTCTCAGCCAGGCCAACCCTCTTCTGATTTTGTTTACAGAGGGGTTGTCAGGATCTTGTGCGTGTGTGCACTGCTAAGTTGCTTTACTCTGGTCTGACTCTTTGTGACCCCATGGACTGTAGCCCACCAGGCTCCTCTGTCCATGGGATTTCCCAGGCAAGAATACTGGAGTGGATTGACATATCCTCCTCCAGAGGATCTTTCCAACCGGGAATTGAACCCGCATCTCCTGAGTCTCTTGCTTTGGCAGGCAGGTTCTTGACCACTAGCTGCCACTTGGGAAGCTTGTGGTCCAATCAAATAGCCTGAACAGCAGGGGGACGTAGGACAAGCCAAAAATGACAAAGCACCCACTCAGCCAGGAGTTTGAAAAATTATCCTCAGACTCTTCCCTAGAGATCTCTCTCTCTCTCTCTGGGTTATTTGAAATACCTTGCTATTGCTCATCCAGCCATGGACCACATCTAAAATACCCTGCTCTAGAGGTTGCCCTGTCTGTATTTGAATGCCACCTGGAGGGCAGGAATAATAACTCACCGAAGGAACATATTCTCTTGCAGAAAAAAATTATTTCAAAAGTTGTACTTGTATTAAGCTAAAACTACTTAATAGCATCCAATCATAAATGTAAAAGTTACATTAAAAATTAAATTACATCAGGCACTATTCTAGCCTAGGTTCTTTTCCTGTTCCATTTAAGTTGGTTCTGAATGGGGTGGGCCTATGATCCTGTTTTATGAAGATACTGAGCCAGAGAAGGTTTGAGACTTTGCTCAAGGTTACTGCAGTTGGTGAATGATGACTCCCTTCAAGCCCAGGTAGTCAGACTCCAGAATCTGTGTGTTTAGACTGTGTATGCTACACTGCTTCTTTCATGCTTTAGGTGCTTCAGGGAGGGCTTTCCAGGTGGTGCTAGTGCCAGAACCCACTGGCTAGAGCAGGAGACGTAAGAGACCCAGGTTTGATCCCTGGGTTGGGAAGATCCCCAGGAGGAGGGTGTCACTACCCACTCCATTTTTTTTTTTGCCTGGAGAATCCCATCTACTGGAGCCTGGCAGTCTAGAGTCTACACGGTCGCAGAGTCGGACTGACTCAGTAGTTCTGAATGACGTGGTTGATTCACTAGCTTCTGGAACTGTGTTATCAAGGCTGCCTGATGAGCTTATAACCAGGGCAGATTATTAAATCGTATGTACTGGCGACATTGATTCTGCAGACCCCGGCCCGGGTCAGGAATCTGCATTCTTACCAAAGCTCCCTGGGTGAATCACATGGACTCTGGTTTGGAAACCACAGAATCTCCTAACTTGTTCTTTCTCAAATTATGGTTCCCAGAGAGCAGCATCAGCATCATCCGGCACTTGTTAGAAGTATGAATTCTTTGTCCCCCGCCTGGACTTAAGGATTGTGGAAACCTGTTTTAACAGACCCTGCAGGTAACCCAAATGCTTGTGAAAGTTTGAGAACCTCTGCCCTAACTTAACTTTACATCAAATCCTCAGGAAACATACAGCGTTAGTCTAGACAGCAACTCCCTAGAGAATAGTATCAGTGCTCAAACGACGTTCAACATAATCTTGTATTACAGCTTTTTCTGATTTTCTTTTTTAAATCATGCTTCAATATTTGTTCCCTCTGTGCAAAAAGGAAACCAGGTTGCATATATTTCTCCAGGGTAAAAGTGAAGAGAAAAGAAAACCTGCTTTCCTAGAGGATGGAAAAAATCAGTAAAGCTGTTGCTGAATCATCCTTGAATTATTCAGACCTTATGGATAGAAGTTATCCTTTTGGTAAAAATTCTTTTTTTATTTATTATTAAAATTCAACGACACTTGCAGTATCAGGCACCATTTATCATTCTTTTTCTCTAAGCCAAGGTATTATAAACTCTTCACAAATACTAATTAGTCTCCTTTCCATTTTGGGGAGGTNTCTTGAGAGTCCCTTGGACTGCAAGGAGATCCAACCAGTCCATCCTAAAGGAGATCAGCCCTGGGTTAGGGTTAGGATGATGTTGAAGCTGAAACTCCAGTACTTTGGCCACCTGATGCGATGAGCCAACTCATTTGAAAAGACCCTGATGCTGGGAAAGATTGAGGGCAGGAGGGAAAGGGGATGCAGAGGATGAGATGGCTGGATGGCATCACTGACTCGATGGACGTGAGTCTGAGTGAACTCGGGGAGTTGGTGATGGACAGGGAGGCCTGGCTTGCTTCAGTTCATGAGGTTGCAAAGAGTCGGACACAACTGAGCAACTGAACTGAACTGAACTGAATATTTGGGAAGAGAGTTTAACACCAAGTATCCTTTATCTCATCAAACTTTTATCTGCTACTTTTAGCATGCATTAATAGTCTTGCTTGGATCAATTACAACTATGATTATTAAATGGTGATTTTTGTAATTTCTTAATTTCTATTATGCTACCCTAAGGAAGCACTTTCCCTTTCCCTGCACTTATTATTCATTTATTTATAGCAATAAATACTCATTTATTTTTACGTTATTCAGTGAGCTATGTAACCATCTATGTTAATTTGCTATGGCTGCCTTAACAAAGTACCAGATTGTGTGCCATAAACAACAGAAATCTATTTCCTCCCAGTTCTGAGGCTGGAAGTCTGAAATAAAGGCATCAGCAGGGTTGGTTTCTTCTGAAGGCCTGTGTCCTTGGCTGGTCGATGGCAGTACCTTCACATGGTCTTCCTACCATTTGTTTCTGTGTCCCAAAAACCTTATAAAGACACCAGTCATATTGAATTGACGTCATTTTACCTTAATTACCTCTTTAAAGACAGTAGCTCCAAATATTGCCACATTACAAGGTACAGGAGGGTAAGGCTTAAACACGTGAACTGGGGGGAGGCCATGATTCAGCCCATAACATCATCTTTACTTACTTGATGCTCAAATTGCCCGAAATGTGTCGTGTTTCCCAGTATGGGTCATAGGATACATAGCCATGGTCTTTAGCGTATGTTTAGAGGTTTTTCCCTCCTCCCTCCCTTCATTCCCATCCTCCCTTCTCCTCCCTCTCCTGGTCCCTCTCTCTTTTCTCTTTCTCCATCTTCATCTCTGTCTCCCTTCTGCAGTGCAAGCCTCACTGATGCCTTGACCACCTAACAATCAGCTCACAAATCTCTTCAAGGAGAGAAGAGACTGGGTTATCTATGAGGAAATACATTTGACAACATTACAAATATA
>SJYV01010003.1:0-10802 GCA_006410875.1 Neotragus pygmaeus
GGCAATGGGTCTACCTCAAGATGTAATCTCTTGAGCCTAATTGTCACCTCCACTGTATAAGCATAAGGGATTTTATTTAGGTCATCTGAATGGTCTAGTGGTTTTCCCTACTTTCTTCAATTGAAGCCTGAATTTTGCATTAAGGTAGGGAATGAAATGGCAACCCACTCCAATATTCTTGTCGGGAGAATTCCATGGACAGAAGAGCCTGGTGTACTACAGTCCACAGGGTCACAAAGGTTTGGACACAACTGAGTGACTTAACCCACTTTGCAATAAGGAGCTCATGAACTGAACCACAGTCAGCTCCAGGTCTTGTTTTGGTAAGTGTATGGTATGTCAAATTTTCTAGAAATTCATAAGCATAAAAATGGCACAAAATCCCTGGCTATCAAGTATAACATAGACAAAATCTGAAGCTAAAATTTTGCTTCTTAAATGATGCAGATATATGACAGTAAATAATAGAAGTAATACTATGCATTAGGTGCCAATGTGCCAGGCACTGTGTTAGGAGCTGGAAAAAAATGTCAACTTATTTGTATAACTGCAATTTATAATAATTCTGTTTAGCATGAACATGATCATTTTCTGGAAAAGTGACACTGGGCAGATGTGGTAGAGACTGCGCAGTGTGTCCAGTAGCCAAGCTGCTTTCCCCTCTTCAATGAGTTCCAGAACAACCACTCCCACTGTCTGTGATCAAGCTGAGCAACAGGCCACTCACTTAGGGATCACATATCCCAGCCTTCCCTGAAGCCAAGCAGCCACATGTCTAAGTTGTAGCCAGTGGGCTGGGTTACGAAAAACATATGCAAATTTTAGGCCACCTCAATTTTCCAACAAATCAATTGCCCTGGATTTCTTTTTCCATTCCCTGAGATTGTAATGTGGACAGTGCAGTGACCCACCTGTAAGGGTTACAAGGAAAAGCCAAAAGATCAGATTTCTCAAGATGCTCTGAGACCACAGAACCATAAACAGAACTATTTTTGTATCAGGTAGACATGTGACAAAATGTGGAGGAAAAGAATTTTTCTCATTTTTGCACAGTACATGATTAGACAGGACACTGGGCTCCTTTACAGAAATGAGGAAATTCACCATAAAGCTCACATCTTCTTTTTCAAGGGATGCTTTGGCCTTATCCAAAGCCTATTTACAATTGTGTCTATAAGAACATTATAGGCAAGAAGAATGACTTTCTAAGAGAACTAATAAACGCAAAAGAAAAAGAGTAAACTGTCACTAAAAAATAAAAATAACAATAACTTTTCAAAACTTCTGTTTGATAGAGATGCCCAAACCCTACAGCCAAACTCATCCAAAAAGGTTAAAATACACACACACACACACACACACACACCATTTCTAAATCAAAGAAAAGTTAAGAAAGGAAATAACAATAAGAGTATCAAAGCATTCCTGTAAGACAAACAGTTAAGCTGGTAAATAACCTGGGTCTTTCTCACCTAGAATTTGGTGTATAGAGGTCACAGGACAGCAGGGAGAGCACAGTCTTTTAAACCCAAGCAAAACAAATAGCCTACTAGAGGCCAGAACCCAGGAAGGGTCATGCACTGAGTAAAGAGGGTGATTTGGAAGATTTTTAAACGTGCATATAACTACCTGGGGAAGATCTTATTAAAATGCAGATTCTTAATAGGTTTGGTATGACCTAAGATTCTGCATTTTAACAAGTTACAAGGTGAAGCTCCCATTGCTGGTCCAAAGAGCAAGGGACTAGAAGACAAACTCTAGTTAATGAACACCTTTGTTCTGTATTACGATGTTAAAAAGGAAGCCCTTCTTGATATTTTGAAGCCACTGGTTGACCATATCTGTGTTTATGTCAGATTACACACTATGTGCAGGGTTCAAAGACCCTCAGGGGAGCATCTTTCTATAAAGTGGATTAAAGTCTGAAGTTGAAGTGCTTTCAGACACATGGCAGAAGCAAATCCTCTGAGGACAAATAGTTTTTCAACTCATATCTTATGTAAGTCTCAAAGAGGGAATACCAATAAAACATTCAAGGAAACAAGCTATCATATGCAAGATCAACAACAGAGCTAGGACCATAAAGATCTATACACTGAAATCAAAACTACAATAACTAATATGTTTAAGGAAATAAAAATGAAGCCAAAGAGACAAATGAGTAAGAGACTGAAAATTCACTAAGCCAGTAATTAAACAAACAAACAAACAAAAAAACCCAAAAAACCCAATCCCCAACAACCACAAATTTAAAGCTCAATAAAAGCCCTAAATAGCAGAATAGATATGGCTGAAAAGAGTTAGTGGCCCAAATAAGGTTCTGAAGAAATTATACAGAAAAAACCATAGCAACAAGGAGATAAAAATAATAAAAGTGATGTTAAAATATTTGGAGGATAAAATTAGGGTTAACAAATGTTTCTTTCATCACAGTTCCAGAAGGAAATAATGAAAAGACCAGGAGACGTCCAACAGACAGGAATGTTCAGATGTAGGAAACACAGAGAGCCACAAGTTAAAAAAAAAAAATTTAAATAAGAAAAACACATCTAGACACAAAGTACAATGAAGAAGACAACATCAAAGGAAGAAATACAAAGTAGCTAGGTAAAGGAGAGATTACTAATAAAGGAATAAACATTAGACAGAAGACCTCCCAATAGCTATAAAGCAAGCCTAGAAGAGATAAAGCTGTGAGACAATGATACGTTTATTGAAACTACCTTACAAGAACAAGAGAAATAAACCATATTTTCAGATTAAAAATAAAATACATGTTTAAAAAAAAAACACTGAGAAACTTTATCACAAGACTATCACCAAAGGGAACTTCTAAACAATGTACTGTAAGAAATTGATTCAAGAAGTAGAAAGTGTGAAATAAAAAGAGAAAAATAGAAGTTTTAAACATTGACTATATAAAAATGTAATATGTTGATTTGTGTTACTACACAATTCCATCCTAACATATACACAAGAAAACATACACACACACAGCCCTAAAAGGCTGAACAACAGAGTAGGAGGGTGAATGAATTCAAAGCATTTTTAAGCTTTGTACTGTTTAGGAGGAACATTAAGATATTAATTTTGGGGGGCTCCAAAATCACTGCAGATGGTGACTGCAGCCATGAAATTAAAAGACGCTTACTCCTTGGAAGGAAAGTTATGACCAAACTAGATAGCATATTCAAAAGCAGAGACATTACTTTGACAACTAAGGTCCGTCTAGTCAAGGCTATGGTTTTTCCTGTGGTTATGTATGGATGTGATTTGGACTGTGAAGAAGGCTGAGTGCTGAAGAATTGATACTTTTGAACTATGGTGTTGGAGAAGACTCTTGAGAGTCCCTGGCACTGCAAGGAGATCCAAGTAATCCATTCTGAAGGAGATCAGCCCTGGGATTTCTTTGGAAGGAATGATGCTAAAGCTGAAACTTCAGTACTCTGGCCATCTCATGTGAAGAGTTGACTCATTGGAAAAGACTCTGATGCTGGGAGGGATGGGGGCAGGAGGAGAAGGGGACAACAGAGGATGAGATGGCTGGATGGCATCATGGACTCGATGGACGCGAGTCTGAGTGAACTCCAGGAGTTGGTGATGGACAGGGAGTCCTGGAGTGCTGCGATTCATGGGGTCGCAAAGAGTTGGACACGACTGAGAGACTGAACTGAAGATATTAATTAACTTCAACTTCCTCAAGCATGCATTCAGATTTCAAGAGTAACCAATAAAAAGCAATGTGTATCTTTGAAATCACAGAGGAAAAAAATGAAAGAAGAAAACATTTAATTGAAAGTATGACAAATAGAAGGTAACAAAAAATGAGATGGCAGAAATAAGGTCAATTTTATCAGTTAATATACAGTAAGTCCCCTATATACAAAAGAATTACAGTTTGAGAGTGTTTGTAAGTCCTACTTGTTCATAAGTCCAACAGAGATCAGCTGGTAAAGAATCCACCTGCAATGCAACAGACGATTCCTGGGTGGGGAAGATCCCCTGGAGAAGGGATAGGCTACCCACTCTAGTATTCTTGGGCCTCCCAGGTGGCTCAGATGGTAAAGAATCCACTCACAGTGTGGGAGACCTGGGTTCAATCCCTGGGTTGGGAAGATCTCCTGGAGGAGGGCATGGCAACCTACTCCAGTATTCTTGTCTGAGGAATCCCCATGGACAGAGGAGCCTGGTGGGCTAGTCCATGAAGTTGCAAAGAGTTGGACACAACTGACATGACTGACTAGGCACAACATACAGTAAGTTCCCTACTTACCAAAGTTCCAGTCTGAGAGCGTTTGTTAAGTCCTACTTGTTTGAAAGTCCAACATAATTAGTCTTCCCTTGTTAAAGGTAGCTCAGTTGGTAAAGAGTCCACCTATAATGCAGGAGACCCCGGATTGATTCCTGGGTCGGGAACATCCCCTGCAGAAGGGATAGGTTACCCACTCCAGTGTTCTTGGGCTTCCCCTGTGGCCCAGCCGGTAAAGAATCCCCCTGCAATGTGGGAGACCTGGGTTCAATCGCTAGGTTGGGAAGATCCCCTGGAGAAGAGAAAGGCTATCCACTGGAGAATTTCATGGGACTGTATAGTCCATGGGGTCGCAAAGAGTTGGACACGACTGAGCAACTTTCACTTTCAGTTTTCACCCAACTATCACAGTGGGCTATACAGGACTGTACTATAAGTTTAAAAAACTTCTCACGAAAATAATACATAAAAAACAAACACAAAAATAAAACATTTTTAATCTTATGGTACAGTACCTTGAAAAGTACAGTATGACAGCTCAACAACTGCCATACAAGGGCTGGCATCAAGTGAACAGGCAAGAGTTAATGACTGGAGGAAGGAGAGGAGGTGGAAGACGGTAGAGCTGAAGAACCATCAGCAACAGATGTAGGGCAAGCTGCAATTTCAATCTCACCCGACGTTGATGGAACACATGTTCACATCTTTGAAAGTTCACAACCTAAAGATTTAGATGTAGGTGACTTACAGTGATTGCAAATGGATTGAGCTCTCCAGTTAAAAGGTATATACTATCAGACTTCAAAATAAAAATTCACCAAAATCTAGTCTTATGCTGTTTATATACAAGAGAATTATCATGGTTCCAGTGTTACCTATCTGTTGGATATTCCAGGCAAGAATACTGGTGTGAGTTGCCATGCCCTTCTCCAAGAGATCTTCCCAACCCAGGAATCAAACTTGAGTCTCTGAAGTCTCCTGCACTGCAGGCAACTTTATTCCTGGTAGAATAAAAACTTAAATACAAAAAAGCCAAACTATTGACCTTTAAGGAGAAAATATAGGAGAATATCTTTATGACCTTAGGGTTGGGAAGGCTCTCTTACAGAGGACTACAAAGCAGTGATAATAAGCAAAAGTATCAAGACAAGAAGATAACATTACAAATTTGTTTACCAAAAGTGCCACCTGGGAAGCCCACATAGCTATATAGAGAGCAAAAATTAGAACTTTATGCCTATATATTTAAAGTATATAAAATGAACAATTTTCCAGAAAAATTCATCAAAACTTAATTAAGAAGAGAAAATCGGATAAATACCACAATAATCATTACAGAAATTAAACTAGTAATTTAAAATCTTCAGTTCAGTTCAGTCACTCAGTTGTATCCGACTCTTTGCAACCCCTTGAATTGCAGCACGCCAGGCCTCCCTGTCCATCATCAACTCCTGGAGTTCACCCAAACTCATGTCCATGGAGTTGGTGATGCCATCCAGCCATCTCATCCTCTGTTGTCCCCTTCTCCTCCTGCCTCCAATCCCTCCCAGCATCAGAGTCTTTTCCAGATTTAAAAATCTTACCTCACAATAAAAGGACAGGTCTAGATAGTTTTGCATGTAAATTGTAACAAATACTCAAGGAATGGCTTATTTCAATCTTAAAGAAAAGGACTAAAAGACTCTTAAATTCATTGTAAGAGGCTAGAATAACTTTAANATTTAAAAATCTTACCTCACAATAAAAGGACAGGTCTAGATAGTTTTGCATGTAAATTGTAACAAATACTCAAGGAATGGCTTATTTCAATCTTAAAGAAAAGGACTAAAAGACTCTTAAATTCATTGTAAGAGGCTAGAATAACTTTAATTTCAAAACCAGAAAAGGAAATTCCAAGAGAGTAAAACTACAGGGCAGTTTTTAAACAAAATATCAGCATACCACACCCAATATTATAATAACATAATCATCCCGATACATCTGAATATTTTCTAGGAATCTGAGTTAATTAGCACAGAAAAATCTGTAATTCACCAACCCACTGTATTAAAGAAGAAAAATGAATTTAAAACAAGATGAAGAAAAATTAAATTTTCAAGATTTCTTTTGTCTTAAAAAAAGGTAACTACATAAAAAGAAAAACCTCAATCCTTCTAGAAATGGCAAGGAACTTCATTAACAAAATAAAGGGCACATCTACAGCTAATATTGCATGTTGAAATATGAACATATTTCCTTTATAATTATGAACAAAATAAGTATGCCTATCACCACTTCTAGTCAGCACTGTATGTACTGAAAAACCTGACCAAGAACAGAAAAACAAGAGAAAATAAAAAGATATAAAGATTGGAAAGGGAGAAACAGATTTTCATTATTTGCAGGCAATATTTGTGTCTACCCAGCACCACCCCCACCAAAATCTACAAACTATTGAAATTAATAAAGTAATTTACCCAGGTTACCAGATACAAAATCAATTAACAAGTCAACTGTGTTTCCATACATAAGCAGCAATCAGAAAATAATAATCTTAGAAAATACTGAGCAGTTGTAACCAAATTCCAGCAGAAACTTTTTAAAAAGAATTTTATATGGAAGCAGATATCCAAGAATGGCCAAGACACTTCTGAAAAACAACATGAAAGGACTTACCCTACTAAATATTTGGAGCTGTTACACAAGTATGGTTGTTAGGATAGGTATTACATCACAGGGACAGATCAATGAAACGGAAAAGAGAGCCAAGAAATAAACCCAGGTGTCCATGCATATGTAAGATAGCTGCATTTCATTGGNAGGAGTCCAACATATGGACATGGGACAACTGGTTACTGACATGGGAAAAAAGTGAAATCAGATTCCTACCTCACGCCATGCACAAAAATAAATTCTTGGAATAAAGACTTAAATACAAAAAAGCCAAACTATAGACCTTTGAGAAAATATAGAAGAGAGAAAATTTTTATGACCTTAGAGTTGGGAAGGCTTTCTTACAGAAGACTAAAAAGCACTGATAATAAACAAAAGTATCAAGACAAGAAGATGACGTTACAAATTTGTTTGCCAAAAGATACCTTTCCTTTGAAGCTCTGTAATTGTACAACTGGATTCATAATTTTATTGTGTCTGCTGCTGAAAATAATTTTATTTTACGCTGCGCTGGGTCTTCTTGCTATTTGGGCTCTTCTCTAGTTGCAGCGAGTAGGGGCTACTTTCTAGTTGTGGTCCAGAGGCATATTACTGCAGAGCCTTCTCCTCTTGCTGAGCACGGGGTGCATGGGCTTCAACAATTGTGGCACACAGGCTCAGTGGTTGAGTTCACCGACTCCTGGGCACAGGCTCAAAAGCTGTGGTACACAAACAAGCTTAGCTGCTCTACAGCATTTGGGATCTTCCTGGACCAGGGATCGAACCTGTGTCTCCTGCACTGGCAGGCGAATTCTTTACCACTGAGCCACCAGGGAAGCTCTGAAGATATTTTTTTTTTAGAAAGACACCACAAGAGTGACAAAAACAGCTCACAATCTAGCTTGTACGGCTGGTATCTTTAGTGACATCATCTTGGGCTTACAGAGTTCCTCCAATTCCTCTGCCGACTCTACCCAGGGCTGTATGGGGAAATCACTCTCTGTTGTCAAGGGCTCAGCACTTAATAGATACTGTTTAATAATCATTAGGATCAGGTGACCCCTAAACTGTTAGTACCCTTAAACAAGGATGAAAACCTTAGCTGACATATTCCCAGCCACCACAAGACCAATTAGCCATTCATAAATCTTGACTTAGGAAGATGCATTTCCTGTTTTTACACACATACCTTCTACCTTCATATGCTGCTGTGCTGTGCTTAATTGCTCAGTCGTGTCCTCCTCTTTGTGACCCCATGGACTGAAGCCCACCAGCCTCCTCTGTCCATAGGGATTCTCCTGGCAAGATTACTAGAGTGGGTAGCCATCCCCCTTTTCAGGAGATCTTCCCAACCCAGGGATCAAACCCAGGTCTCCCACATTGTGGGCAGATTCTTTACTGTCTGAGCCACCAGGGAGGCCCAAGAATACTCGAGTGGGTAGCCTATCCCTTTTCCAGGGAAATTTCCCAACCAACGAATTGAACCAGGGTCCCCTGCATTGCAGGCAGGTTGTTTGCCAGCTGAGCTACCAGGGAAGCCTACATACCTTCACACTCTAGGTTAACTATAAAACTGTCCCAGTGGCCCCTTGGCAGTACAGCTGCTAATGCTTCCGGATGGCTGGCTGTCTGATTCCAGCCTGTAAGTCACCCTATGATAAACTGACCCACTGATTATACAAACCTCCCTGCCTCGCTTTTTCAGTCTTAAGATGCCTTCTCAGTTCAGTAAGCACTTGTCATTCCTGCCATCCTCAAACAGAGCTATTTGCCACACTTACACAACTTAAAAAAGGCATAGTGGTCAAATATATGTAAAGAATGTAGATAAGCAAGACAAACAATCCAATACGAAAATGAAGATATATTTCACCAGAAAAATAAAAAAAAACTTTTGAAAAGATGTTTCATTTCTCTAACCAGAAAAATGCAAAATCATAATGAAACACTTTTTCAACACACTACACACAGACAAAAATTAAATTTTCTGATGCTATCAGATGTTGGCAGGTATTTGGAGCAATAGAAACTCTGATATACTGCTGGCAGAAGTATAAATTGCCAGTAGTACTGAAAAATGCCTTTACGATTTGGCATCACATTGTAAAACTGAACAGATCTTTACCATATATTCCAGGAATTCAACCTCTTGTGCAAGTGCACCCAGATATACACCAGATGTGTAGCAGCCAAATCTGATGCTTGCCGAATTACACAATGTTCACTGAGAGGGGGAAGGAAAAAAGTATAATGTGTGTATGTTTAATTGCTAAGTTGTGTCCGGTTCTCTTGTGACCCCAGGGACTGCCAGGCGCCTCTGTCTATGGGATCTCCCAGGCAAGAATACTAGAGTGGGTTGCCATTTACTTCTCCTGGGGATTTCCCCCACCCAAGGATGGAACCCACATCTGCTTGGCAGGCGGATTCTTTACCACTGAGCCACCTGGGAAACCCCCTAGAGATATGATACATTCTCATCATTTACTAATTACAACATCACATAACAATATGGATGGATTTCAAAACAATGTTGGTTGAAAAAATCAGGTAAAACAAATACAAAAGGCATGAAGTCATTTCTATACAGTTACACAACTGCATCAGGAAGCAGCACACAGCTTGGCAATGGAAACATTCTATTTCTTAAACTGGAGAATGGGTTCATAAACGTTGGCTTTGCTTAACTCATATATGTTGTATAAGTTTTTGGTAGGAAACATTTCATTGTTGAGCCTTTAACCTCAGTAAAAAAGGGATGTTGAATAAACACAGAGCAAAATTGTATACAGTTGTTATTACTTTGAGGTTTGGATAGAAAGGGGGATTTTACTTTCCATATTATTCATTTCCGGACCACTTACAATTTTTACAATCAAAAAGTGGTCTGTCTGGGTCATGAACACATTGCTATATTCAAAATGGATAACCAAAGACCCATTGTATAGCCCATGGAACTGTACTTAATGTTATGTGCTAGCCTGGATGGAGTAGGAGAGGGTGGTTGGAGAGAATGGATACGTGTACATGTATGGCTGGGTCCCTTTCCTGCTCACGAGACACTATCACAGCATTGTTAATCCGCTATACACCAATACAGAGTAAAAAGTTTAAAGTCTGAAAAAAATACAAAACAAAAAGCAGTATGTCTGGGGAAGAAATGATGATAGAAATGAAAACAAGATATATATATATAAATGAAAACAAACTATATATGTGTATGTATGAAAACAAACATCTTGGGCCCATTAGGATGCCGGCAGGAACTGTTTTCAACTTTCAATTTCTCTAGGATGTCCTAAACTAAAACTATGCTATAGAATAGTCTGTAATATATCGGGGGAAATATCCAACAAAAAGGGCTTAAAAAAAATATTTTTTACTGAAAGCATGCATACTTTAATAGTCTCCTGGCTTCATCTAAATTTTATTATACTTATTTGCCTTGGCCTACTTTGCCAAAATTCAGTGCTTTTCCATATTTTGTACTGCAAACTGCCATAAATCCCTTCCGATGTAAATACCCTAAGTACAAGACGCGTGCACTGCCTCAGGGCCCTTTTCCGCACTGTGCACGCGCACTAGCGCGCCGCGCG
The DNA here is from genome assembly GCA_006410875.1 of Neotragus pygmaeus. Lineage (NCBI taxonomy): Eukaryota > Metazoa > Chordata > Mammalia > Artiodactyla > Bovidae > Neotragus > Neotragus pygmaeus. Next base: position 10,474 of record SJYV01010003.1, read on the forward strand.
CCCTCCAGGACCCGGAACTTCCGCTCCCCCTTGGTGGCCAGTAAGGCAGCCGGGCGGGCCCTGTGACCGTGCTTCTCGGGTTCCACTTGAGCCCGGGCGGGAAGGACCTGTCCGTGCCCGAGTCCGATGGATAGGGAGGCTCCGCGGCCCCGGGGGCCCCCGAGACGGCAGCACAGTGCCGCCCGGCCGGACGCGTTTCTCTCGGCGCTTGGGCCTTCGCGACCCTCCCCGCGACCTCGGTCCCAGGCCCGGGTGCCTTACTTGCCGCTCTCCACGCTGTAGCCGGGACGCGGCCCAGCAACGAAGCGAGGCCTAACGCAGCCATGGAA
>SJYV01010004.1:7690-17808 GCA_006410875.1 Neotragus pygmaeus
ATTTCTTAATATGTACAGAACCATTTTAAAATTGTAATGCCAACATTAACAATACAAATACAAAATGAAGCTTAAAATTTTTTATGTTTTTACCTTTAGAATATACCCCACTCAAACTGTACACCCAGAAAACTGTATTTAAAAGCCCTTAAAATAAGTATTTTCTCTGTGTGGTCTGAGATCTTTACACAAATTTTTAGGTTCTTCATTTGTTTCTGCTTGGTTTTAAGGTTTGGGTTTTGTTTTTGTTTTCCTTCTGGTTTAACTTGTTTTAAATATGTAAATATTTACATCTTTCAAAATTAAAAAAAAAAAGACATACTGAGAAAAGTCTCAGGTTCATCCTTAATCTCCCTCCAACCCAAAGGGAATTTTTTTTTAATGTCTAATTTTTAAGTTTATCACAGAGTGCTCTGATGATTTAGAAATAAAAACAATTAACAGAGAGGCATCTGGAAGAGANAAAAAAAAAAGACATACTGAGAAAAGTCTCAGGTTCATCCTTAATCTCCCTCCAACCCAAAGGGAATTTTTTTTTAATGTCTAATTTTTAAGTTTATCACAGAGTGCTCTGATGATTTAGAAATAAAAACAATTAACAGAGAGGCATCTGGAAGAGAGGAGTCCTTTCTGAGCAAGTGTTGTTTTCCCTGTTTGCTCTTGAGCCAGCTGGACCCTGTTACCCAGATCCCTTTGTCAAAAACCCACCGCCCCACTTGCAACTTCCCCTACTGGAAGATTAGCCAGTCTTCTTTCTCAAACTAGATTCATGAACTTGCTGGAATACTTCAAAGAAAAAAAGAGTTCCTGTGATACCTGCTTACAAGATTTATTGACTTTTAAATGCTGCCTTGAGATGTTGTTGTTCTGGGCTTGGGAAAGAAAGAGAGGCCTCCTGTGGGAGGGGGTCAGCTTTCCCCTCATCACCAAGGGAACAGAAGGTAGCTCACAAAGGCTAGGGGGGAGGCGAGCTGAAAATCTGGTGCCAACTCTGAAGTCGGCAAGATCTATTTCACACTGCCAGTCCAATTTTTAAAAATTCACATTTCCCCTGAAAGAGCTAAACGGAAACAATGTAAAAATGTTCTAAGTCTACTGCCCAGTGTTATTGCCTAAAACCCACTGACATTTGGACAAGCTATAAAATTATTTCCTCGAAAGCTACATAAACTACATATTTTTTAATCAAATTAAGGTAAAGGGGAGACTGATGAAATTCTAGATTGATGATAAAGTATTGCAAATAACTTTGTGCCCTTGGAGTTTCCCAGATGAAAACAACAGCTGGCAAGTAGTATAGTGGGCAGCGGTTTCTCTCTAGTCCTGGTCTAGGAAAAGGCATCAGTGGTCACCAGTGGAGTGCCACAGCCTGGGGACACCCTCACCTCTTCGAATCAGAGGTGACAGTCACAGGCTTGGTTACAGATCACATGCCAGCCCATAACATGGGCTAATTAGTGAGCAGGCTGTTTTTTGGCCCAAGAGACATGAGGTCTCCCAGTGCCGGCCAGGGCTAAACCAGGGCCCAGAAGGCAGAACGCCCACAGGGACGCACTGAAAGCCAGTAAGTACATCACAACTCCATGTCAAGCCATGCCCTGAAACACACAGGAGAGATGTTACTGCAGGCAATGAAACACCTGTCTGTGGATCCCCAAAGGGAACCACGAACCTCCAAACCTCTGCTCAGTGATCGTTGTCACTGCTTGAGTTTAAGAAACCTGCAGGAAACAATCTTTGTCTTGCAGAACAGCCCAAAATTCATATTTAAAGGGGAAAAAATCAATCTGGTTTTCACTTCCCTGCTTCCGAACTCCTTAAATAGCTTATTGTCGATCTTACTACTTTACCCTTGNTTGTCACTGCTTGAGTTTAAGAAACCTGCAGGAAACAATCTTTGTCTTGCAGAACAGCCCAAAATTCATATTTAAAGGGGAAAAAATCAATCTGGTTTTCACTTCCCTGCTTCCGAACTCCTTAAATAGCTTATTGTCGATCTTACTACTTTACCCTTGTTTCTTACAATCCAGCGTTCATTTACATTTTAATTTCACTTCCGCACCTAGCAAATATTTACTGATTGCCTGTATGTATCAGGCACTGTTTCAGGTGCCGGGGGCACAGTGGTAAACAAGATTTGAGCAAATTACATGAAATGTTTGGCAAATTCTTTTGGAAAGTGAATTTTTAAAAGGTTTGATTATCCAATACATGAATATATGGTCTACTCATTAGAAGGAAGCTTTTTCTTGTTATGTCTGTAGGCCATGTGAATGCTGCACAAAGCTTCTGCAAAGTAAAAGCAGCAACCACTTACTCTACACCAGGGATAGGTTTAAGTTTTTTACCCATATTAACCAAGTTAATCCTCCCAAGGACCCTCTGAGTTACTATAATGATCTCCATTTTACAGATGAGAAAACTGAGGCCCAGCAAGCTTATATGACTTCACTAAAGGCAGTCAGTAGTGGAACTGGCCTTGAACTCAATAGCCTGGCTCCAGATCGCCTTTTTCTGACCCTGGTGGGGCTGAGGCCTCCTTAACATTTGCCTCTGACACAACGGAATTTTAAACAGCAGGAGGCAAGAAGAGGCATTTGTTGGGGAAAGAATCATGTCCCAGAGAGAACTGGCAATAAATATTCCTGATTGGCTGCCTGATACAGATGGAATGGGGTTTGGAGAATTTCATACTCTCATGAAATAAACATGTGATTTTTGACCTTCCAGAAGTGACAGAAACTATTCAAAGTATCCCATTTTTATCTTTTCCCCCTTTCAGCCTTCACTTTAGATGATGCTCTCCTGGCAGAATCTTCCTCAAAATTGGCCATGGCTTCTCAAGAGCTGAGGAAATGCTCAGACACATATAACTGGGAAAACAGGGACACATCTACCTTTGGGATTATGACAAGGTCAGTCGTACTGCTTGCAAAAGCTTCCAGCATTCTGCCTCAGACTCCCTCGTAGCTTCTGTGGCTGTGGGAAGTGAAGTCCAGAAAGGTTAAAAGATTTGCCAAAAGCCACAGAGCCGGACCATAACATCTTCTATAGGCACCTAACCAAACTGTCCCTTGTGATAAGTAAACTCCCGTGTCTTGGATCTCAGGGGTGTCACACATGTTACAAACCATGGTTCCCAGACCACAGCATCAGCATCACCTGGGAGCCAGTTAGAAATGGAGATTCTCAGGCATCACCCAGCTCTGCTGAATCAGAATCTGCATTTTAACAAGAGCCCTGAGAAACCCAGGTGAATATTAAAACTGGAGAAGCACTGGAATGGCCACTAATTCCATTTCTAGATATTTAAGTTGTTGGGAGGGGAACTGTTGGTGACTTGTGGTTGGTTATAATCATATCAGTCTCTTGAAAGGTATGTTCTCAGCCTCATCTCATGATTTAACTTAAAATTATCTTCCTGATGCAAAACAACCTTCAGTTTGTTTTTATGGTAGATCTAGACTTTTAAAGATCCAACCATTCCTTTGTAAGCAGATACTAAGGCTTCAAGTGTGCAAAACGACATCTTTTATGAGACCCAGAATGAAATGGTCAAGAGCCTTCCGTGTGTACAAGGATTCATGCTAGTGTCTCTTCCTCGGAGCAGGTTAAAGACTTTTCCCAAATCCCAGCAAGTCCTTTTAGCATAGACCACACACAGAAATCTCAGCCAAGCTTCTGCCCAAGTTAAAACAAAGTAATCAAAATAATAATAAAACAGCTAATATTTACGTGGTGCTTACAACACATATGATGCTGTTTTGACACTTTGAGTATTAAAACTCACTTTTAAACTTTTCAGTATTAAATTTTTGAGTATTAAAAAATCACTTAANCAAAATAATAATAAAACAGCTAATATTTACGTGGTGCTTACAACACATATGATGCTGTTTTGACACTTTGAGTATTAAAACTCACTTTTAAACTTTTCAGTATTAAATTTTTGAGTATTAAAAAATCACTTAATCCTCACAGCAACCATGTGTTACAGATGAGAACAATGGAGCACAGAGAAGTTAAGCGGTTTGCCATAAGCCACACAGCTGGTTCATGGTGGGGATTCTAATCCAGGTCGTGTATGTCTCCAGAGTCCATGCCACTAACCATGGCACCACACTGCCTCTCAGAGTCCAAATGAATGCTGCCCAGGCTTTCAAGACTCTTTTATTCAAATGTTCTCATAATAAAGATTGATCATTTATTTAGGAGAATGTAATTCACTTCAGAGATTTTACTTGACAAAGGGAAAAAGAGAGGCCAGCAGCTACCAAGACATTATTTCACTAAGTTAAAACATTACTTCTGGTCTCTAATTCTTGGTTGGGATTGCAAGACCAGGCACTCTGCTGCTTGGAAGTGCTTTAAAAAGTCCTTCTGCCTGTAACTGGAACCAGCTCTGACATTAAAACTGCATTGTATTTTCTGTAAATGAGAAGCAGTTGTAAACACTAAGGATTCATGATGTTACTAACTTCTCTTTTCAGCTGCAGATAGCTTCACTTTTTTGGTAAGAGAAATCTTAAAGACAATCCCAATACACGTGACTGGGCAAAGTCTTGTGCTTTGGTTGAAACACAGAGAGGGAAATCCTTTGACCTTTAACATCGGCCTCAGGATCCCCAGAAGGCCCATCCCTGGAGTCCTGAAAACACAGAATGAAAACTGCCATGGGAAATGGGGTCAAGTGCCTCTCCTCTGCACCAATTCAGCTCTCTTAGACCCTCCATGTCCTCTGCCTTGTACCTGTAAAGATCTCTCTGTAGAGCTGAAAAGAAGGAAACCCTGGATGCACAGTTGAGAAGGGTGCTGCCCAGTGCTTGGCAACATATGAATGGGTCACAGAAACACAATGAAGGGCAACTTTTTCAACTGCAAAGTGAAGACAGAGGCCTGCCAGGGCACAGGCAGCAGTCAGTTATCAATGCTTAATAGGGAATGAAGCTTGATATGCTTTTCCTCAATCGCTTCTATTTGCACTGGAACAAGGCAAGGATGCAGGACAGCAAAGAACTGTGGTTGCAGCGCAGGAAATATAAAGACCAGTAAGTCCTCACCAATAATCACGACCAACTTGCTCACCATGAGGTGCATCCCACTGCCCAGCCACCATCCCTGTGGGTGCATATAAACAAAATTTAAATTTATTTAAATTAGCATTTAAAATAGCTTTAAGGGCTGGTTGCACAAAGAATTGCATATGTTGATGCCACTGAACAGGTTAACAGACAAACAAAAATAGACAACAGGTAGCAAGCGGGGAACTGGAGGTCTCAGCCCCTCCCAGATCCCCCTTTCCATCCTTTTTAACCATTTCTGTGCCACCCACCCCAAACCAATGGCCGTAAGTAATAACTTGGGGAAAGGGAGCACAAAAGCCCGGCTCCCTTGCCCGGGGTGGGGCAGACTGATCCCCCCAATTCTGAGTCCTCTTTGGGACTCTGCCTGAGATGACACCCTTGCTCGGCTACCTTCCCTTTCCTGTCAGGTTCCTGTTTCTGTTCCCCAAGGGACACTCCCTTTAAAACCACTGCCAGAGGAGTGCTCACCTCTGGGTCTGCCTCTGTGGAACCTTACCTAAGAGACCACACAACCCAGCTCAGTATCTAGCAACCCAGGCTCCCGGGAAGTAGGTATGCAACTAACACAGTCCTGAACATACCCTTTCCGTACCGACATCTGTCCATGAAATTTAGCTGAAATTGATGTCATTCAATTAAAAGGTGGACCCAGAAGCGAAATATAAAGTCTCAGTTAAGAAGAACGTATAAGACATAAAGGGCTTTGCAGGAGGAGAAGGGGATGACAGAGGATGAGATGAGTTGGATGGCATCACCAACTCAATGGACATGAGTTTGAGCAAACTCCAGGAGATGGTGAGGGACAGGGAAGCCTGGTGTGCTACGGTCTGTGGGGTCACAAACAGCCGGACACAACTGAGGGACTGAACAACAACAATAAGACATAAATGGATTAAATAAATGTTCAAGTCAATTAAAAAAAAAAACCCTTTCTATGATGTAGCAATATATGGTCCTTACTAAGTTGAGCACAAATAATTTAAATATATCTTCAGGGAGTAGAGTCAGTTTTGGATTTTGATTNTTAAATAAATGTTCAAGTCAATTAAAAAAAAAAACCCTTTCTATGATGTAGCAATATATGGTCCTTACTAAGTTGAGCACAAATAATTTAAATATATCTTCAGGGAGTAGAGTCAGTTTTGGATTTTGATTCTGAAACGCACTGTTCTAATCTAAGACTATACCATAAATGAAAGGAAACAGACCCAATCTGCACACATATTAAGATGAATCTTGGAAACTTCTTTTTTACTGAATTTTTTTACATGAGCTTGCTTTCCTATAGTTTTCCTAACTCTAAGGGTTAGCACATGGTGAAAACCTTCCGGGTTCCCTTAGCGTGCACTTACTCTGACACCTCCAAAGCAGGTCCATCCGTGAGACGGGAACTGTGGAAACTCCGTGAGAGCTGCAGACCCAGAGTGGCCCAGTCTCACGTCACCATGTGCCTCAGCTTTCACAAACACCCCATGGCGTGGCTCACCTTGATTCCCAGGGCTTCTCCAGAAATAACAGCAACAGTCACGCCATCTTGACTGGGTTTAGGGATTTCGTCACTTTTCAGTTCCTGGTACCGAGGCTTCACCATCTTCTGTGAGCTCCTCAAATTAACCCACAGTTGTAGGCCGTGGACTGGCTCCTCTGAGCAAGGCATCTCGGCATGCACGATGCCCTGGCCTGCGGTCATCCACTGCAAATACCAGAGCGACAAGAAGGAAGTGTGACCTGGCCTGTAATGAGCAGGCAGGTGGACGATTACACCCCAGTAACTAAGCCAGGCACCTTACAAGTGCTGCTTTCCAAGTCCCCAGGCACCATGAGGGATAACAAAATGACAGTGACAACTGCTGGGGCCCTTTCTGGTTTTCCAAACGCATCCCATGCCTCTGAGTGTGAAATCAAAGCATCAGCTCAGGCATTCACAGAGGTGGAAGAACCCCCTCTTTGGCATCTCTGAGTCTCAGGTTGCCGTCCGAGATGGGAAGTTGCAGGCAGAGGGTAAAATGGGAAAGGCTCTCAGGAGATGCATCTTAATCAGAGAGAAAAGCAGGAAGGGGCACAAAGAGAAGCCAATCACCGATGCAGCTACAGTGGAGGCCTCAGCTGATCCAGCAGGGAGCTCTGGAATTGGACGAAACTTTAGAATTGTCCCAGATGGAGGCTCTCTGTTCTCACATCAACAAACCCTCAAGTGTGGGTCATGCTGCAGGAGGGAGCACCACCTTGGGAGAGGCCCTTCCCTAGGCAGAGGGCCGTGCCCGGGGCAGGATGGAGGATGGGCGCGTGGTACATGTAGAGGCCCACAGACTCCACCACACCTCAGACAGCTGACTTGAGTCAGTTGGCTCGACTGTGTTAACGGAGTCCTCACTACCTGGAGAAAGTTACTGCCTCCACTGCTGTGCAGATCTTGCAGGCATTCATTTCCTTCTTAGTTAGTAGGAGCATATGAGGGGCCAGCCCCAGATGCCAAGCTTAGGATCTGGAGATGAAGAGCTAGAAAACAACAGGTAGATCTCCTGTCTGTCTCAGCTTGGCTTCTCCTGCAGAAGATCCTGAGACAGGTCTCCAGTGCAGGGAGTTCATCTAGAAAGTGTTGCAGAAAGGAAGATCAAGCCAGACAAGGGAGAAAGCCAAAAAGGGGGTTAATGAGCAGGTTGCATCTGTGGGCACCTGAGGCTCCATCCTGCTGGGATCCATGCCAAGGCACATTACAGCTCCTGCATGGAGGGTGGAAGAACCCACTTCTGGGGTCACAACCAGTCAGAGCTACACTTTACATTCTGCTCTGGTGAGATGTTACTGTTGACTTTTGGGTCATGACTTTTGGTTTTCTGCCTTTCAATCTCAGTTCATTTCAGTTCAGTTGCTCAGTCATGTCTGACTTTGTAACCCCATGGACTGCAGCATGCCAGGCTTCCCTGTCCATCACCAAGTCCCAGAGCCTACTCAAACTCATGTCCATCGCATCAGTGATGCCATCCAACCGTCTCATCCTCTGTCGTTCACTTCTCCTTCTGCCTTCAGTCTTTCCCAACATCAGGGTCTTTTCCAATGAGTCATTTCTTCGTATCAAGTGGCCAAAGTATTGGAGTTTCAGCCTCAGCATCAGTCCTTCCAGTGAATATTTAGGACTGACTTCCTTTAGGACTGGTTGGATTTCCTTGCAGTCCAAGGGACTGTCAAGAGTCTTCTCCAACACCACAGTTCAAAAGCCTCAATTCTTTGGTGCTCAGCTTTCTTTATACTCCAACTCTCAGATCTAATTCCCTGATAGCTCAGTTACTAAAGAATACTCCTGCAATGCAGGAGACCCCGGTTCGATTCCTGGGCTGGGAAGATCTGCTGGGGAAGGGAAAGAGCTATCCACTCCAGTATTCTGGCCCAGAGAAGTCCAAGGACTGTATAGTCAATGGGGTCACAAAGAGTCGGACAGGACTGAATGACTTTCACTTTCAATCTCATGTTCACCGAAATGCCACAATTCAAATATTTGCAGCTATCATCCCACAAAATATGTAAATAATCCCAGAAAGTACCTGATATAGAGGCCAGGCTTATAAAAAACTGGCAAAAATGACCCAAGCACTCCCTGGGAATTTTAACTGTAACATGTGTCCAACAGGACTAGTATGGTGGCAGGGTTTGGGTCATATTCTTAAGTGACAATACCTACCCTGAAAATGAACTGGAAGATAGAAAACTGTCTCAAAGACAGCAGAGAGATCTAGAAAGATGAAGACAGAAACTGGAGCAGTGAATGTGACAACTGGGACATTGTGAGTGACCAGGACAGGGACAAGATGTGTATAAGAGACAGATCTTAAAGACAATCCCAATANGGGAACACAGCCCGGACCTCGGCACAGGGAGACCATGGCACACAGGCTGAACCTCAGTGAAGGGCGACTGCGGCACACAGCCCAGAAATCTGTTTAGGGTGACAGTGGCATAGAGCTCGGAACTCATCACTAACCAAACGTGAACACAGCCCGGACATCGGCACAGGGCGACAGCGGCACACAGGCCATACCTTGGCGCAGGGAAACCGCACAACACAGCCTGGACCTGAGCACAGGGCGACCGCGGCACACAGCTCAAGCATCGGCGCAAGGCTACCGTGGCACACAGCCCAAACCTCAGTGAAGGGTGACCGCAGCACACAGCCCAGATATCTGTACAGGGTGACCGTGGTACAGAGCCCAGAACTCGTCGCTAGCCGACGGCAGAATCAGCCCGGAACTCAGCGCAGGGTGACTACGGCACACAGGCCGGATCTTGTCGCAGAAGAACACGGCACATAGTCTGGACCTCGGCAAAGGGTGACCGCATAAAAATCAGCCCGAAACTCATTGAAGGGTGACCGCATAAAACAGCCCAGAACTTGTCGCTAGCCGACCGCGGAACACAGCCCGGATCTTGGCGCAGGGCGACTGTGGCACACAGCCCGAACATCACCGCAGGGCGACCGTAGCAAACAGCCCCGACCTCGGCAGAGAGGGACTGTGGCACAGAGGCCAGAACTCGTCGCAAGCTGAGGGGGGAACACAGCCTGGACCTCGGCGCAGGGCGACCGAGGCAAACAGCCCGAACCAGAGTGAAGAGTGATCGAGGCACACAGCACGGACCTCGATGCAGGGTGACCCTGGAACACAGAACCGAACTCAGGAGATGGCGACTGCGGTACACAGACCAGACATTGGCACAGGGCGACTGCAGCGCACAACCCAGACCTCGCCACAAGTCTACTGCGGCACACAGCCCGTACATCGGCGCAAGGCTACTGCGGCACACAGCCCGGACCTCGGCGCAAGGCTAACATGGCACAGAGCATGAAACTCGGCGCAATTCATCTGCGGCACACACCCCGAAACTCAGTGAAGGGCAAACGTGGCACGCAACCCGGGACTTGGTTCAAGGCTACCATGGCACAAAGACCGAACCTTGACACAGGGTGACCCCGGCACACAGCCTGAAACTCAGTGAAGGGAGACCACGGCACACAGCCCGGAAATCTGTGCAGGGCGACCG
>SJYV01010004.1:17862-40788 GCA_006410875.1 Neotragus pygmaeus
TGGCACAAAGACCGAACCTTGACACAGGGTGACCCCGGCACACAGCCTGAAACTCAGTGAAGGGAGACCACGGCACACAGCCCGGAAATCTGTGCAGGGCGACCGGGATATAGAGTTTGGAACTCGTCGCTAGCCGACCGCGGAACACAGCCCTGACCTCGGTGCACGGCGACCACGGCAAACAGGATGGAACTCTTCTCCATCCGACCGCGTAACACAGTCCAGACCTCGGCACAGGCAGACCATGGCACACAGGTGGGACATCGGTGCAGGGCGACCACGGCACACCACGTGGACCTCGGTGCAAGGCGACCGTGGCACACAGGCTGAACTTCAGTGAAGGGCGACCGCGGCACACAGCCCAGAATTCTGTGCAGGGCGACAATGGCACAGAGCTCGGAACTCATCGCTAGGAAACCGCAAACACAGCCCGGAACTCGGCAAGGGCAACCGTGTCACACAGACCAGACCTTGGCGCAGGGTGACTGCGGCATATAGCCTGGACCTCGGAGCAGGACGACTGCGGCACACAGACCAAACCTCAGTGAAGGTCGACTGTGGCACACAGCCAGGAATTCGTCCCTAGCTGACCGCGGAACACAGCCCTGGACCTTGGCGCCAGGCGACTGTGGCACACAGCCCAGAACTCCTCCCCAGCTGACCGCGGAACACAGCCCTGAACCTTGGTGCAGGGCGATGATGGCACACAGACCGGAGCTCAGCGCAGGGCGACAGCGGCACACAGGCCGGACCTCGGCACAGGGTGACCAAGGCACACAGGCCGAACCACAGTGAACAGCGACTGAGGCACACATCATGGCCCTTGGCACAGGGCGACCATGGCACACATCATGGACCTCAGGAAATGGCGATCGCAGCACACAGCCCAGACATCATCTCAAGTTGACTGTGAAACACAGCCCGGACCTCGGCGCAGGGCGACCACGAAAAACAGGCCGGACCTCGTCACAGGGCGGCCACGGCACACAGCCCGGACCATGGCGAAGGGCCAACGTGGCAAACTGCCCGAAGCACAGTGAAGGTCGACCACAGCACACATCCAGTAACTCATTTCTAGCCGAATGCCAAACACAGCCCAGATTTCAGCACAGGGCGACCGTGGAACACAGGCCAGATTGAGGATCAGGGTGACCGCAGCACACATCAAGGACATCGAGCAGGGCGAGGCTGAAAACAGCCTGAACCTAACTGAAGGGTGACCACGGCNTTTGAGAAACATAAGAAAAAGATTTAGGTAAGAGCTAAAAAATGACTGTGGGGGGTTTAGGGAAGCATGAGAGAAGAACACAAGAGCCCTGCACAAGTTTCCAGGTGGAGTGCCAGGAGCCATAGGAAGGAAGAAGTCCAGGACGTGACAGACAGAGTAGAGATGCTAGAAGGTACCAGACGTGGGTGGGGTCATCAGCAACAGCCAAAGACTATGGAACCATCAGCCATTCCTCGTCTTGGCCATACCTGCAGGTCTCCTGGGTTCAACTGACCAGCGTGTCCGCAGAAGTCTTCATGGGCCATGCTGCCCCCTTCCAGGAGGTAAGATACCTTTGCGGGGGAGGGGGGGAACAGAAGAAAAAGTAGGTGTTGGAGAGCTGTGAAGAGTTGTTAACTTTTTTCATTAAAAATGTGTTCATGAAAACTTGCCAGGTGAGCTGAGGGGATGGACCTCAGTTGACAGGGCCCTGCTAGGCCAGGCAACATCTTTGAGAGAATTTCAGTTGGGAGCCTCTTCCTCCAGGCAGAAGCAGCCCTGAGCAAGCAGAGCCCCGACTGGGTGAGAGGAGCTCCAGAGCTCAGGGTAAAGAGAGGAAGCTCCCATTGAGACAGCAGGAACCCTGTTACCGAGACCACGCTGACAGCGGTGGGTCGGAGGACAGATTTCAGACCTCCACACCTTCCTCTACAAGCTGACTGGAGAAATCCAGAGGACCAGGCACGCACACCCACAAAATTGTTCAGTAAATGCTGGCAAGATATGTCAAATGACATATCAGATATTCAAGTTGACTTTTCTAGAGGCGTGTCCATATTAAATCTAAAAGCGCTGTCTGTGCTGAAATTCTGAATTGTCCGTCAGGGAAGCCACTAGCCACAAGTGGCTAAGTTTAAAGTAATTAAAATTAAACAAAATGTAAGATTCAGATCCTCAACTGTACTAGTCACATTTCGGGTTGTACAACAGCCCTACTAGTGGCCACCACAGTAGGACAGTGCAGATGATAAGGCATTTCCATCTTTAGAGAAAGTTTCACTTGATAACACTAATCTTGATAAATAAACCTGGATATCAGCAGTCATCTATGGTAGGCATTTTGTGTGGAGAGCAAAACCTTCCTGGGAGCCTCTGTAATCATGGTATCTCAGGGCAAAACAAGATGGCATCAATTTTAAACTGCACAAGAAAATCAAGCCCTTCATGATTTCACTAAAAGGAAAAAATCAAGCATCTCTAAAATCCATATTTAAAAAACTGTGATTATCCAAACTAACAAAGATGAAAAAGACACCAAATACTTACAAAGGATTTTACACTACCCCAAGGACATGGTAACATCTGAAATATACAATTTAATACTAAAAGCTTAAAACGTCATGTGTATGTTGAGGTTGGGGCCCTTTCTGTACAACTCTATTTAGATTCAACTTTCCATTTTGCTTATTTTGTACACACTTATGAAATTCACCTGTAATGCCAACAAGAAATACCAATGAGCCTCAACAGTTCTGAAAGTTATCCACCAAATCATGTTTATCTGCAAACCACACATGGCTCCCTGCTTCTGGCTTATGGATGACAACTCTGATCATTTGCACTACTGGACAAAGTTTTCATATTATAGCTATGCTAATGCTTCTTTTAAAGTTTAATGTGTTTATCCTTTTAATCTTGGAAATTTTATTTCAAAATTCTCTTTAACCATTATTTAAACAAACAAAACCGAAAATNTTACAAAAATGTTCAATGTCATTACAGGACATTTATGTTGAGTTAGAAATTTGTTCTTAAAAGACTCAAATGTTTCTAAAATCTAATTAATTTAAATGGACCAAAAAAAGTGAATTTATATGCCACTGTGCTGCTACTGCTGCTAAGTTTTTCAACTCTGTGCATCCCCATAGACGGCAGCCCACCAGGCTTCCTCGTCCCTGGGATTCTCCAGGCAAGAACACTGGAGTGTGTTGCCATTTCCTTCTCCAATGCATGAAAGTGAAAAGTGAAAGGGAAGTTGCTCAGTCGTGTCTGACTCTCTGTGACCCCATGGACTGCAGCCTACCAGGCTCCTCTGTCCATGGGATTTTCCAGGCAAGAGTACTGGAGTGGAGTGCCATGGCCTTCTCCCATATGCCACCTTACCTAAGCATTTTCTTGCTTCAACATCAGTGTTGCCATGAAAATTATGTAGCTCAGTTATTTTATCTTTATAAAAATATTCATAAAATTTGATAACACAGTTTCTGTTACAGTTGGTAGAGTATCACAGCTTGTTTGAGCATAATTATGAGTCAGCTGTACAGAAATAAATTCCAGTACATTTTTGTCCCATAGCACTGTTTTTTCCCCCCATAGTTCTGAATACTACCAAAATTTGTAAACATATAATGACTGCAAAAACAAGTAATTTAATCCTTAGTGTTGCACTTTGTAACTGAATTTACAGTAACAGCACTCAAAATAATTTCAGGCATTTTGCTTTAAACAAAATAAAATACTGAAAGTTTTACTTTGATTCCATGAAAAAAAATTGGAAAGTTTTTAACTTTTTTTTTTTCAAAATTATTTTTTTAATTTGACTTTACAATACTCTATTGGCTTTGCCATACATCGACATGAATCCACCACAGGTGTATACAAGCTCCCAATCCTGAATCCCCCTCCCACCTCCCACCCCACAACGTCTCTCTGGATCATCCCCGTACACCAGCCCCAAGCATCCTGCATCTTGCATCGAACATAGACCGGCGCCTCGTTTCTTACATAATAGTATATATGCTTCAATGCCATTCTCCCAAATCATCCCGTCCTCTCCTACTCCCTCAGAGGCCAAAAGTCCGTTCTCTATGTCTGTGTCCTTTTGTTGTCTCACATACAGAGTCATCATTACTATCTTTCTAAGCTGGATTTAGAAAAGGCAGAGGAATCAAGAGATCAAATTGCCAACATTCGTTGGATCATTAAAAAAAGCAAGAGAATTCTTTTTGCTTCTGCTTCATTGACTATGCTAAAACCTTTGACTGTGTGGATCACAACAAATTGTGAGAAATTCTTCAAGAGACAGGAATACCAGACCACCTGACCTGCCTCCTGAGAAATCTGCATGCACATCAAGAAGCAATAGTCAGAACCAAACATGGAACAACGGACTGGTTTCAAATTGGGAAAGGAGTATGTGAAGGCTGTATATATTGTCACCTTGCTTATTTAACTTATACACAGAGTATATCATGTGAAATGTCAGGCTAGATGAAGCACAAGCTGGAATCAAGATTGCCGGGAGAAATATCAATAATCTCAGATATGCAGATGATGCTACCCTTATGGCAGAAATTAAAGAGGAACTAAAGAGCCTCATGATGAAAGTGAAAGAGGAGAGTGAAAAAGTTGGCTTAAAACTCAACATTCAGAAAACAAAGATCATGGCATCTGGTCCCATCACTTCATGGCAAATGGAGAAACAATGGAAACAGTGAGAGACTTTATTTCCTTGAGCTCCAAAATTACTGCAGATGGTGACTGCAGCCATGAAATTAAAAGACGCTTGCTCCTTGAAAGAAAAGCTATGACAAACTTAGACAGTGTATTAAAAAGCAGAGATATCACTTTACCAACAAACATCCGTAGAGTCAAAGCTGTGGTTTTTCCAGTGGTCACGGATGGATGTAAGAGCTGGGCCATAAAGAAGGCTGAGTGCCGAAGAACTGATGTTTTTGAACTGTGGTGTTGGAAAAGACTCTTGACAGTCCCTTGGACTGCAAGGAGATCAAACCAGTCAATCCTAAAGGAAATCAGTCCTGAATATTCATTGGAAGGATTTACTGTGAGGAGCACAGGAAGGATTTAGCTCACATTTGGGTGCCAGATAAAGCTTCTCAGAGGAAGTGAAGCTTGAGGGATGGGAGTAAGCCAGACAAAAAAGATGACAGTGGAGGTGGGCCAGGAGTGTGTTCCAGGCCTACGTGAAGATCAAGAAGTAAGGGAGATCATCTCTCATTCAAGGAACAGGAATGGCAAGAGATAAGCCTACAGAGACAAGAAGGGGCCACAAAATAAAACCAAGTATAGCACTTAATGCATGTTTAGTTCAGCCATGATCTTGGCCTCCGTTATCATGCAATCCCTGCTCCATCAGCAGGGCAGGACCTTCCACAAAGTGTTAGGGAAAACCTCCACTGCCCTTTGTGATGTATCTCCCTCCCCACGGAGGGTACGCCATTAATATTCAATTCAGTGCAGTCACTCAGTCGCTCAGTGGTGTCCGACTCTTTGTGACCCCATGGACTTAACACTCAATTCTTACTGCAGCTCACCCACCCCTCCAAGGTTGGAAGGGAACAACTTGATCTGATTGGTCGACTTAAAAGAAACTGTTTTCCTATACTGAACCCTGCCTCTCCCCTTCCTCTTTGGGAATCAGCCTGCCCACAGAAGGCCAGGGTCCTCTTTCGCTCTTCGCCTCTATGAGAAGGGCCAGCTCCAGCAATCCAGTGAGATTGGAAGAGAGTTTGCCTCAGTTTCAGGTGTGGTATTCGGAAGCCCAGCTGCCTGCAGGTATAAGCCTCATTTGACAGGATCATCTTTATTGGAAATAAAGGTCTATTTTTGTCTGCTATCTATCTTTCTTACTCTTCCATCTGAAATCGTTCAGAATCCAGGCTGGGAAAACAGGCCATTATTTATTCTGTCTCTTCATACCCCCAATTAAGGGCAATTTAAGACCTGCTACTGTCATGCTGTTGAAATCTTACACTGCAGCCTTATAATAAACCCAGCTCTTCTGGAGTAAATTTTATTGAGTGCTGGATCTTGAAAACAAGTATTTATGGAGCACTTACTACAGTGAAAATCAAGCTGGGTGACATGAGGACTCTTCATGTGTCATCCTACAGAACAATGTCATTGGGGGTATATACTGTGTACAGGACTGCCTTGGCAGTGACCTTTATCTCAGCAGGTGACAGGCAGATGGCTACAGAAACTAGAGGATCTGGACTGTGGTGGTTAATTTTATGTTGTCAACTTGACTGGGCTAAGGGATGCTCAGATGGTAGGTAAAACATTATGTCCGGGAGCGTCTGTGAAGGTGCTTCTGGATGAGATTAGCATTTGACTCAGCAGACTGAAGATACATGTTCCACCATCACCAGTGTGGGTGGGTACATCTAATGCTTTGAGGGCTCGAACAGAACAAAAAGGTGGAGGGAGGTGAATTCATGCTCTCTCTTATTCAGGTGAGATGCCTATCGTCTCCTGCCCTAAGACATCAAAACTCCAGGTTCTCAGTCTTCGAATTCTGGGACTTACATCAGCAGTCAGTCCCTTGGACCAGGGCCAGCTTGTAGATGGCAGACTGTGAGCTTTGCCCACCTTCCTTAATCATGTGAGCCAATTCCTATAATAAATCTCCTCTTACACGGTCTTTGTGTATCCAACTGGTTCTATTTCTCGGGAGAACTCTGATTAGATTTTAAATCTAAAACCTCTGCTTGGGAACTTGCGATCATAATGGCAACAATACAACACTGACACAGGAATAAAGGAGACTCATCTGTAGGAGAAATTAACGTATAATCACAGCAATTTCAAATCAGGGGGACAAGGGATGCATTTTCCAATAAATCGTATTGTTGGAACAAGAGACTCACTATTTAGAAAGTATTCACAAGCTAAAAGTTGAGAGTTATGTTTTATTTGGCAGACATTTTTAGGACTTCCAGCCTGGGAAGTAGCATCTCAAGGAACCCTGAGAGAACTGCTCTGAGGCAGCAAAGGGGGAGCTAGTTATAGGAGCTGTGCAACAAAGGGCAGGTAATAGGAACAAAAGATAACCGTCAATCAAAGAAAACTAGATATCTCAAGTTAAGGAATTTAGTGCTTTTCTGTGTATGGGAAGATGTAAGAGTCTAAGTTCACTGAAATCATTCCTTTGATATGCACCTCAGCTATTTGGGGCCAGTATCCTATGTTTTCATATCCTGAGTTTCCTCAGGGTTCACCATAGGGAGTGGCTGCAGTCTGATGGCTGCTGGTGGTGGTAGCAGTTTAGTAACTAAATCGTGTCTGACTCTTGTGATCGCATGGACTGTAGCCCATCAGACTCCTCTGTCCATGGGATTTCCCGAGCAAGAATACTGGAGTGAGCTGTCATTTCCTTCTCCAGGCGATCTTCCCGATCCAGGAATCCAACATGCATCTCCTGCATTGGCAGGTGGGTTCTTTACCACTGAGCCACCTGGGAAGCCCCCTGATGGCTGCTAGATGGCATATATTCTTTACTTCTTGAGTTTCCTTAGGGTTCACCAGCTCACCAGGAGAGATAGCCACAATCCTGATGACTGTGACATCCTTTGTTTACGGATACAGCAGGCAGTATTTTATTTCTCAGCAAAAAGAGAGTAAGCTCTCACTATATACAGAAAGGGATTCCCTGATAGCTCAGTTGGTAAAGAATCCACCTGCAATGCAGGAGACCCCAGTTCAATTCCTGGGTTGGGAAGATCTGCTGGAGAAGGGATAGGCTACTCACTCCAGTATTCTTAGACTTCCCTTGTGGCTCAGCAGGTAAAGAATCCACCTGCAGCGCAGGAGACCTGGGTTTGATCCCTGGGTTGGGAAGATCCCTTGGAGAAGGGAATGGCTACCCACTCCAGTACAGAAATGTGTTCCAAATGGATTAAGAATTTTAAAACTATACTTCAAAGATTTTAATCTAAGGAGACAACAAGAATACAAAATGTCTGCACATATCTATCTTGGAATGTTTATTATGGTAGCAAAAAACCAGCAACAATCTGGATGATGGGTTAACAGGGTTCTTGTTGTTGTTCAGTCGCTAAGTCATGTCTGATTCTTCGCCACCCCATAGACTGCAGCATGCCAGACTTCCCTGTCCTTCACCATCTCCCAGAGTTTGCTCAAACTCATGCCCAATTGAGCTGATGATGCCATCCAACCATTTCATCCTCTGTCACCCTCTTCTCCTCCTGCCTTCTATCTTTCCCAGCATCAGGGTCTTTTCCAATGAGTTGGCTCTTTGCATAAGGAGGCCAAAGCATTAAAGCTTCAGCTTTAGCATCAGCCCTTCCAACGAATATTCAGGGCTGGTTTCCTTTAGGATTGACTGGTTTGATCTCTCTGTTGTCCAAGGGACTCTCAAGAGGCTTCTCCAGCACAACTTGAAAGTATCAATTCTTTGGTGCTCAGCCTTCTTTATGGGCAACTCTCACATACATACATGACTACTGGAAAAACCACAGCTTTGACTATATGAAACTTTGTCGGCAAAGTAATGTCTCTGCTTTTTAACATGCTGTCTAGGTTTGTCAGTTTTTCTTCCAAGAAGCAAGCGTCTTTTAATTTCATGGCTGCAGTCACTGTCAGCAGTGATTTTGGAGCCCAAGAAAAGAAAATCTGTCACTGTTTCCACTTTTTCCCCATCTATTTGTCATGAAGTGATAGGACCAGATACCATGATCTTAGTTTTTTTAATGCTGAGTTTTAAGCCAGCCTTTTCACTCTCCTCTTTCACTCTCATCAAGAGGCTCTTTAGTTCCTCTTCGCTTTCTGTCATTAGAGTGGTATCATCGGCATATCTGAGGTGGTTAATATTCCTCTCGGATAAATGACAGTACAGCCATACAAGAGAATATTATTATGCAACTGTTAAAAAGCAATACAGATTTTTATTCACCATCACAGACAAATGAAATATTATTTAATCAGAAAAGCAGGCTACAGAACAGCAATTATAGTTAAAGGGATCAAATGCAAAGATGCACTGAAATGGGTTTATTTAAATAAAACTATACTCAGTCATGCTGTGTATGCCTGTAAGTGCCCAGATACACATGCACCAAAATGTGATTAAAGGTCATCTCCAAAGGGTGGAATTGCAGGTATATTTTATTATCTACTTTCTTTTCTGATAGTCTGAGTTTTCTGCAACGAGTACTTTTTTTTACAATGGAAACTATTTTTATTTGGAGGAAATAAAAAGGTGCTGCCACTAATGAGTAAATGGAAGTAATGATATGCTTTATTCTACATAGATGCCGTTGAATACTGGCTCCCTGTACAGATGACCTGGGGCTGGACAGGAAGGCAGTGAGACACAAAGCAAAACACTAAGAATCAGAAGAATAACTCCCTATTAGTTGTGAGGACAACACCGGTAGCTCTGACTTTAGTATGTTTCTAGGTGGAAAAGACCTGGAATTATTATAGAGGGTACTCATATCAAAATAAGACTTAGACACTTAGGACTCCATACAAGCTTAAAAATTTCAGAGGGCAAATAAAAAGCTTCCAAATTTCAAACAACCAGCCCAACTACATGGTGTGGTGTCTAGAATTGCTTTCCTTTTCCTGTTATGCATGCATTTTTAATTAAAATAACTGCATAATAAAGGCAATTTTCATTCTGCTTGCACTGAAGCTCCCCTTTGGTTTCTCAAAGGAGTCTCTTTCAAATCATGTTCTTTCCGTCCTGCAAGATTTTTTAATTATCCAAATCTAGGGGCTTTGAAGTTGTTAAGCATCTAAAAATGTGTCAGGCAACTTTCAAAAGTAAATTTTGGGAAGCATGACTCATTTAAAGATGAAAATTTACATGGATATCTAAAGAGGTTTTTTTGTTTTCCAAATTTTATTTTAGAGAACAATTCCAACACTGTTTCTAAAAGAATGAAAACACCGTTATCTCCCCATTTTCCTTACTTTTGTGGTGTGAGTGTGAAAGTCGTTCAGTCATGTCTGACTCTTTGTGACCCCACAGACTATACAGTCCATGGAATTCTCCAGGTCAAAATACTGGAGTGGGTAGCCTTTCACTTCTCCAGGGGATCTTCCCAACCCAGGGATCAAACTGAGGTCTCCCGCATTGCAGGCAGATTCTTTATCAGTTGAGCCACTAGGGAAGTGTGTCCTCTTTTCTCTGGTAATACCAAAGTAAATAACATTTCGCCTATCCTAAATACCATAAAATTAGAGAAGTCTAGGCAATGACACTTTACTGAGTCCATAATGCCTACCTTTTACTACTTAAAAAACACACTTTTAGCCTTTGGGGAAAGAAAAATCAGAAACCGAGGAAACTTTACTATCTTTTATTTATTTACTTTTGCTAAGTGCTGTAATTGCTACACTAGATGATAAAATAAGGTCTGTGGTGGATTAAAAACGCTCAGGCAGTACTTGGAGAATTTACACAATCCAGATGATTTTTTAGGACATTACATAATCATGAACACCTGGAGAACTGCTGTGGGTGGTTGACGGAATTGGGAGTGTTATGTTTAAACTCAAGAATTGTGTATGTCTAATTAAGAAAGAAATCTGTAATTTGAAACAGGTGCTTTCTTAAAGGACTTGCGGTGCATCCTGGTCCTGCTGCGTCCTTTCCTCCTCCTGATCCTAAACTTTCTACGTGTTTTTACTAAATATTTATGCTTCCTTGTCAGTTCTTATTTGTTTGTGTTTGTATTTGCAAAGGGAAAGACAAAAAACCCACAACAGTAATGAAAGAAAAGCGTCACCTGCAGTATGAAGCTTAGAGAAGATGTACCTCTAGGAGTTATAAATTAATTCTGAAGAATTACAGCACCAAATAGTTTGCTGTTTCTTTCTGGATGGTATTTAGGAAGGAGAGTATGATGACTTCATTCACTGCTACAGATGCAAAATGTATTCTTTAAAAGAAAAAGTTTATATTCTAGATTAAACTCTGTTTTAATTTCCATTTGCCCTAAAATGGTGCTTTTATATTCCCTACTGGTAGCTGAGTAGGAAAAAGAGAAAAACAAAACAAAAACATGGGTTGAGGTCATGGCTGATGAGAGAGGCCAGCAAGGAACCTCTTGCGTAACTGAGGCGGCTAACTGATTTTCAAGGACAGAAACAGAATGTTTGAATCCATACAATTCAGGACCTGAGTTATTTTACAAAAATGTTTTAATTTCTTGAGCAATCACTGAGAAACCTGGAAATTGCACGCTATCCCTTAGTTGGCTCATCCAGTCCCAACCTCACAAAAACACCTTCACAAGTGCCAAAAGGTCGTTGCACAAAAGAGGAACAGATGAGCGACACTGTTTAGGTATTCAGGCAAGGGGCAAACTCAAACCTTTAAAAGCTCTGCTGGGTCCTGCCTTGAAATTTCCTGTTACAACCCCGAAGGCTCCAGTGCTTCTGGGATCCTGCCAACACTGCCCCCTGCTGGCACGGCCCTGCCTCAAGAACCGCTTAGATACTGAGACCCTGGGTGGAATCTGGGCTTTGTTGGTTATTCACTAGGTGTGAGATGTAGGGTGAAATCCTTAACTTCTCCGAGGCTTGGTTTCTTCATTTAAAAACAGAGACCTAGGCCATGAGCTCACCATGTGTGGTAAGGACTAACCCAGGTGATGTGTGCAAAACACACAAGTGTTCAATAAGTTCTAGAATCAACACGTTTGACACATTTCCTCGAGCCAAGATCCCGTTCGTTGAGTCCTCTCTTGACCTCCCAGGAATGTATTTCCTTCAGTATTCTCATGGTTTGTGTCCTCACTTCATTCAGGCCTCCATTTAAATGTCACTCCCTAAGAGAGGCCACCCCACAACCAGCCAATCTAACTGGTTAATCTAGTCTCAATCCTTCTATTCTGATCATTTCTTCTTCCTAGCTTTTCCATGAAGGGCACTATATAATCAACATATAATTATATATTCTATAATCATTTGGTTATTCATTCATTGTCTGTCTTTCCTAAGAAAATGACACTTCCTGAAGGTTAGAACATATAGCTGACGCTGAAGATTTGTGGAAGGAAGGAGGGGCAGAATCTTGTATTTGTATTTTGGCATTCACAAAGCATATGATCCTGCAAATATATTACCTACATGTTACTGATGAAAAAACTGTGCCTTAATGTGATTATGGTTACACAATTAATAGTAGCAAGGATTTAACATTTTCTGTCTCTGAGAATAAAACCATTTCACTCTCCCACGGCGTGCCACAAATGCTGGTGTCATCTCAGCACTAATGGAGGTGTTGAAAGCATCGTGCCCGCCTTGGAGGAGAGCTGACGGGAGCTGCCAGAGTAGCCAATGCTCCCACAACTGACTTGAGAGCAATTGTCCTTTTCTATTCTTCCGTTGTTCCCATTTGTAAGTCTCCCAAATCCACTAATTTTCCTTTCACTCTGAATAAAATTTCAGACATGCACGCCGAGGTTCTCTGATGATCACATTCCCAAATCTACTCAGGTTGAACTGCAAACTCTCTGAGAATCTTCCAGCTGCTCCGAGGAGCCCAGATTCAGAAACATCTTTCCTCTTCAAACCCCACTCAACTTTTCTGGGGGAATCTCTTCAGACAAAGTACCCTAGGCTCCCCATGCCATCATCTTGCCAACCTCTTAATGGATGTCACCTCCATTCTGTAAAACTGTAGTCAAGGCATTCACATCCACTGTCTCGTCTCCCATGTTATACTGAAAGGGGCTCATGGGAACGATGTGCCAGCCTCTAGGATGACTCCAGTTTCCCACATATAAAAGCATGGTGCCTGCACCCAGCCGGTAAAGTGGGTCGTTCAAAGCATTGTTGCTTCACAATGCCCTCTGCTGGTCGTTGTGATGTGTGCTGTTTAAATACTGGAGTGGGTCGCCATTTCCTTCTCCATTTCTAAAATCAGTTCTCACCAAACCAGAGATGTGTTGTGAAAAGATCTACTGGTAACTAAGACTGTCTTCTAGCCTGAGCACATTGTCTCTGCTCAAAGATCACATGTCCACATAGCAGGCTGCCCTCTAGCCATTAAGGGAGGGGCTGTGTTGTGGGGTAGAAGGGAGTTTTTCTGCCCAGCAGCCTCTAGTTAAAAGTTGTTAAGGCTGACACTGAAGAAAGAAGGCCTGGAAACACTCTTCCACACACATGGTCCTAGGCAGGCCTGGGTGCACAAGGTTCTTACAGAGACAGATTTAAGGGAATCCTAGTCAATCTCCCTCTTGTTTTAATATTTTGTTAAAATTTCATTATAATATTTAATTAAGCAGCTGACACTTTTTGATGGGTGATTTCTTATTATTCCGGATTCAATTCATTGTAAGGATTTCATTTCTGAAACTCCCTGTGAATGTGTTCATTGCACTTGATGCTACTGAGACAGTTCTCACGATTTTGGCTTTCAAGAAGCAATAAAACACTTTATAATAAGAGGGTCTGATAGAGGGATTTTGTCTTTCTTTTGTCTTTAAATTTTTAATTTTGAAATATTTTAAAATCTCTTTCTCTTTTTATTTCATTGCAGCCTGCAGAAGAGACAATGTCAACACAAACTCATTAATGGGAAGTTAGAAAGCACTCAGAAGGAATGCAATGATTATCCCTTCCCTACTGTAAGGGAACAACTGGCAATTCCAGCAGGGGAAACACTACCAAAATAGGCAGCTTAGAGGAACAAATGCTAAACAGAAGTACGATTAGCCACACTGGAAAGAGAGAATAAAGATCAATTTTGATGATGAAGAATCTAGAGGAACAGGGGAGTAATTCATGGAGGAGGCAGCACCGCCCCCCCCCCCCCCCCCCCGTTTTTTAAAAACCNCTGGTGTATGTAAAGAACTTGGGAGAAGGCACCATGGATATGGCTAATCTACCTTTAATTAAGGGCTCTTTCTCCCTGGCCCACCTTACCTTATCTTGATCTCTACAGTCTCCACCTGAATCAGACTTTTCCAGGCTCCAATATTCCCTTTCCTCCCTTCACATAACCTCAGGTGTAATGAGAATTGTTTATTGTCAAACTTTACACTGCTTATGTGACTACTGGGATATTATTCATCCTCTCTGAGTTTGTGTCCTCAGTAGCAAATGTGACCATCAACGCATCTCCTTACATTTTCGAGTTTAAAGGAGGGAACGTGCGGCGACGACACTGTAAGAGCGCTGGGGAGCAGAGAGTTCTCCAAAGTGTCTGTGGGGAGGGTTCTGGGCTTAATCCCCCTAGGAACCTAGGAGGGTCAAGAGACTGGAGAATCCCAGATCATTCCCCAATTTCTTCCTCCCTGCTCCCTCCATACATACCAAGCCCTTCTCAACGCTCTTTCCCCTTAATTCCTGTAGACACAGCTGTGGGCGCCCTTTCCCTGGAATTTCTTCCGTGTCATTCTCGGTCTCAGGAGATGCTTCGCAGCAGCTAATGAAAAGCTAATGGCCATGCTAATGGGGCTCTGGGGCTCCTCCCCCAGCACCTGGAGCACCCCGCTCACAAACACACTCATTGGCCGGGTCTTCCTTCTGGCCACCTTGCAGCCCCCAGCACGGTGCTGATAGATTCGGGTAGGTAGAGGCAGAGGGATGGAGGCTGTGACCTCCAAAGAGGGATCAACCGCAAAGGTGTTCAGGGAAGCGCGAGTTTCCGATGTGGCCGGCAGGGGCGCCATCGGGCTCTCCCCAAGCCCCAGGCGGTCCCTTCTCGCCGCCGCCCCGCCGCGCTCCGGGATAGCGCGCTGTCTCAGTCATTTATTAATCACCGTAATTAGGGGTAACGACCTCCCCGCCGGCGCTGCCCGCCTGCCGAAGCCCTGCCGGGGTGGGCCTGCGGTGAGTTCTACCTCTAAGGGGCAAACTTGTACGTTTCCCTGAAACGGTCGCCACCGCTGTCGTCTTCTGTAGCAAACACATTAAACATTTTGGCGTCATCACCCGCGTCCTAAGTGAGTTCTTGGAAAACTTAGAGTCCCGAAGGGAAACTTGCGCCCTGGGTGGGTCACCGAGTGGCCTGGCTTGGCCCAGGCCCTCGGGTGACTGCGCCCCCTCCTCTACCCTCGGCGCAGTGGGTCCGGGCCTCTCATACTCCTGTTCTTCTCACCTGGGGTGGCCGTGGGCGTCGGTTGAGGAGGTGAGAAGTGGTGGACTCAGTAGCCATCTCCTCCCAAACCCTCGACCTCCCGACGATGTCCTCACTAAGATGCGTTAAGTCTCAAACTACCCATCGGTTCCCACTACCCGGGAGGCGCTGGGAAGCGCTGGAGGGCGCCGCTTGGTCCCGGACCTTAGGGCAGGAGCGCTTTGGACTTCCCCGTGCGCGCCTCCCGCCCACTTGACCCCCATCCCTGGATCTGAAGTCCCCGCGGGGCAGGGTCTTACCGTTGAGAGAAGGGTCTCCGGGGGGCAGCAGGCTTTGGTTGAGCGCCGCCACCGATGAGTTGAAGCCGAAGAGCAGGTCGCTGGAGTTGGAGATGTCCCCGCCCAAGGAGTCCGCGAACAAGTTCATCTGTAGCAGCGTTTTGAGCAGGTAGCGCAGCATGGCGCGCCCAGATNGATGGAAGCAGGGAGGCAGTTTAGAGGAACCAAGTGAAGAGGACGCCTGAAGCCAAAACTGAATTGAATTGAATCACTGGATCCATGCTGGGGCCCTGGCTGAGACTCCTTGTCTTGGCCAGGAAGGTTGTTTTTTTTTTTTCCAATTGGATTTGCACAACCAATAATGAAACTGATGCTGACACTGGAATGGCACAGGCTTTATTTAGTGGCCAAAGAATTGAGAAGTGGGAACCTAGTTTACAAATATTTAATTCAACTCAGCCAGAGACATCAAGTATATAAGAGGATCTAGGTAAAAAGAAGGGAATTGGAAAGAGTGAGAAGAATCAATGTTCATGACTTATTCAAGGAGTGTGGCTTGGATCTGGAATTGATGCAACTCTTCTTTTTAGTCCTTGTATGGGGCTTCCTCGGTGGCTCAGTGGTAAAGAATCCTCCTGCAATGCAGAAGTTGCAAGTTTTATCCTTGGGTTGGAAAGATCCTATGGAGAAGGAAATGGCAACCCACTCCAGTATTTTTGCTTGGAAAATCCCATGGACAGAGGAGTTCATGGTGTTCCAAAAGAGTCGGACCCAACTTAGCAACTAAACAACAACATGGGTTTTCCAGTGGCTGTCATGGCAATCGACAACTGTAATGGCACTTGTAGGTGTGTTGTTTAGCATGCTAATGTATTACAATGAGCATGTAGATTGCAACACAATGAAGACAAGTCTTCTGCCATCTTGGGCCTTCTTGGTTCTAACCAGTTCTTGTTTTTTTTCTCTTTACAGCTTCCTCCTGAAACATAGGTAAGAGTAATTGGTTTCTGTTCAAGAGAAGGGCCAGGATATGATTCTGATTCAACAGCCTTATTTATTATTAGCCTTACTTATTATTACAACAACAGTAAGTAAATTACTGATGGTGCTGGAATTAGTATCTTGAGGAAGTTACTTTTCTTAAAACCATGAATATAATAACTGCAAGACACCGTGGTGAGTCTTTCATTCCCTTATTCACTTTTCTAGACAAGGAAACNTTATTATTACAACAACAGTAAGTAAATTACTGATGGTGCTGGAATTAGTATCTTGAGGAAGTTACTTTTCTTAAAACCATGAATATAATAACTGCAAGACACCGTGGTGAGTCTTTCATTCCCTTATTCACTTTTCTAGACAAGGAAACTGAAATACACAGACTTGTCCAAGACCTCACAATGAGGCAGAGTTAAAGCAGGGATCAGGAGATAGAGTTTTTTAATTTTTACTTCTGTGATCTCTTTTTGATGATTCAGAAAATATGTCCACTAGATAGTTTGAATTCTTTGAAGTCTAGAACATCTGTGACTGATGGTATTTTTTTTAATGCTAAAATTTACACATTCAAATAATTTTTATCCTCACATAGAATCACAATAAGAAAGTTTTCATTAATTCCAAAACTGATTTTTGATCTGGGTAGCCTTGGACAAATTTTTTAATCTTTCTAAATTTTTCTTTTCTTTTTTTTTTATTATGTTTATTTATTTATTTTTAATTTGACTTTACAATACTCTATTGGGTTTGCCATACATCAACATGAATCCACNGCAGCCCACCAGGCTCCTCCATCCATGGGATTTTGCAGGCAAGAGTACTGGAGTGGGGTGCCATCACCTTCTCTGCTCCTTGTTGCTACAAGAAGTTAAATGACTGGCTAAGTATCCAAACAGTCAACCAACCCAATCTACTTCCTCATTATGCCCGAAGTTCAGAGAAGTGAGAGTATTATTTTGCACTTACAGGCAGGAAAATCAGGTCCCTGAACCATGAAAGCACTGGGTCCCGCACTAAGTAACAGAGGTAGAATGAGGTATAGAATGGAAACTTTGTTCCAGAAGTAGCAGCATGGGAGAGGGAGCAGGTGGGGATTAGATGAGCCCACCTGCCTTGTATGGACTGTGTGTGAGATTGACAAGTCACCATTTCTTTGGCCTCTGTTCCCTCATCTGTAAAATGGGGAGCTAACAATTCCTGCTTTCAGGGTTGCTGGGAGGTTTAGAGGTAATGTAGAGAAAGCATGTGAAGCTTCTCACAAAACATGTAGCTAATATTATTGCATGACAAATTTCCTATGCATTTAATCTTGTGTGGTCAGGCATTTCATTTGGAGTTTACTGATGGGTAACTTCGAAGAATCTTTCTTTGCTCTAGTGTTAAACATTTGGAAAAAGCTTTTTGTCCTATAATGGTCTATGCTAATTTATTCTAGACTTATTTTTAGTCTCAATGAAGAAGCGTTATTTTATATTTGGTAACATAAAAGAATGTTTAAAGACTAGTTTATAGTCTTTATTATATCCCCTTGAATTTGTCTACTTATGAACTGTAGGAATGTAGTCTTTCAGACATGAATGGTTTCTGTCTATAACTGTAATTTGGTAGGAGTGGGGCAGATGGGGAAATTTGTTGGAATTTACTTGGACTACTTTCGAAGAACATTTCCATTAAACTGCCACCTTCCCTCATATGACCTATGCTGGGAAACAGTTGTGGGCACTGCAGGATATTCAGCGGCATGCCCAGCTTCTGCCCACTAGATGGCAGTAGCACCATCCAGTTGGTATGACCAGCATGGTCTCCAGAAATTGCCACAAGACTCCGGGTAAGCAAAATCACCCCTAATTTGAGAACCACTGGCACGGTCTAAAAACCATTCTTTTAGACTAAAAATGGTTCTAATTTCAAAATGACTGCATTAACCCGGGAGCTTCAGGATATAAATATTGGCCTTTAATTCATAACTAGAGATCCAGTTTGGCTTTGAAGACCTTCTCCAATGATGGCTCAACCTACAGCTTTAGATCGTGCCCTGCCCTACACATCCAATTTTTAATTCCACCTAAACTAATCCTTGGTTTTAGTTCATCCCCATATTATTCCCTGTACTTTTTCCTCTGCTGTCCAGACAGTCATCTAACTTATCCCTTACAGTTTTACTAAATGGCCAAACTTTTCCTGAAGCCCTCCCAGACCTGTTAGAAATGCTAGCTTCTCCGCGCGAACACAAAACTTCAGGCACTGGACCACTCTTGTTCCTCCTTAATTATTTTCTCCCTTTCTTGCAAACTGAAAGTCCTCTGCCCCCACTTCTAAACTCATTTGTGTGCTTCCATGTGCACATAAACAATTTTCATTTCCTTTTGGACAGGGAACATACTGCAGAGGAGAAAGTTATGTTTTTTTAATTTGAACCCCTATTTTAAATTTCATGGGCACCTCTAATGGTACACAAATATTTCCTAGAAAAAGCTGCCTTAAGATCACACCCTTCCTTCCACTCTGCCATGTATTATTAACTTATTTGATTGACCAGAATAGAATACAAACCAGGTTGATTTTATGTGGCAGGGGCAGACCCACAAGAGTTTCCGGAGAGCAAGTGACCACAAGAGCACTGTTTAATCTTCAAATATAGCAAGTGAACAGGGAATTTCAAAAATATCAATATTTGAAATAACCAATACACATGGTTCAAAATTCTAATGGCACAAAGAGAGAGGGTTAGAATGAAAATTAACTCTTCCCCACTCTCCATCACCACCAGTAACCTTCTCCTGAAGGTACATGACCAGCTTTTTGGTTATTCTTTCAGAGATAATCTAGACATAGAATCTACCCAAGAATCAAAGTATAAGTAGAAACCACTTATATGCTGTCCATCAAGAGATGAGTGGATAAACAAAACGTAACATAGCCATATAATGGACTATTAGTCAGCCATTAAAAAGACTAAGGTTCTGATATGGACTACTATAGATGAACTTTGAAAACATTATGCTGAGTGAAAGAAGCCAGTCACAAAAGACCACAGACTGTATAATTCCTTTTATATGAAGTGTCTAGAATAGGCAAATTCATAGAAACACACTGTGGTTGCCAGAGGTTTGGGGAAGTGGCAATGCAGAGTGACTACAAATGGGCAAGGGCTGTCTACCGGGGGGTGTCAGTGGCGACACCCGTACAATCTTAGGAATACACTGCTGCTGCTGCTGCTTAGTAGCTCAGTCATGTCCAATTCTTTGCGACCCCATGGATTACAGCCCACCAGGCTCCTCTGTCCATGGAATTTCCCAGGCAAGAATACTGGAGTGGGTTGCCATTTCCTTCTCCAGGAGATCTTCCCGACCCAAGGATCAAAACTGGGTCTCTTGCATTGGCAGAATTCTTTACTTCTGAGCCACCTGGGAAGCTTAAGAATACATAAAAGTCGCTAAATTTTCAAAAAGGATTCGTGAATGTACATTTGTATCTGTCATTGTACGTTCATTTTCTAACAACCATCTTCTTCTATTATCGTTATGTGAATTTTGTGATTTTGTTTTTCTTGCATCAGTGTAGACTATGGAATTCACCATCCATTCAAATATTCCATCTTCCACACAATAAATAATAAACCATTTTGTAAAAAAGAATAAAGGTATATAGTCTTTGCTCTTTATACAAGTCCTACATTATGCCATAACAATTTTGTACTTTGCCTCTGCTGCTTTCCAACTATCACAGAGATTATTCTTTATTAGGACATATCAAGCTATGGCATTCTTCTAACAGCTGGGTTGTATGTTACTGTATGGACACATCCAAGGAGACCACTAATTCTCAACTGGGGACAATGTGGTGGCCCCCCTGTCCAAAGCAGACAGTTGGCAGTATCTAGAAACATGGTTTGTTGTCACCACTGGAGGTAAATAGGTACTATTAGTATCTGGTGAGAAGAGGACGAGGATGCTGCTAAACATCCAAAAATGCACAGCTCCCCCTCCCTCACACAACAAAGAATGATCCACCCAAAATAGCAGTAGTACCAAGGGTGATAAACCTCCATTTAAACAGACCATGATTCATGAAAATGTAAATTATTTATAACATCTGCTTTTACAATGTTGCATAATATTCCAACTTTCAGGTATATAATAATTTCCTGATATATAACCTCCACATATATAATTACTCCCCTTTATTTTAGATACTTCGCTCCTTTTTTTAACTTTTTAATATTGCACTGGAAGAAACACTTGTATAACAAGCCACTGTTCTCACATTGGGCTTTTTTTTTCCCCAGGAAATTATTAGATTGCTATAAGTAAGGTAATGGTTAAAGGAGAGTATGTTTTTGGCCTGGAATTATATGGGGCTCTTATTGTTATTATGAATGGGATTTCCCCACATTATATCTAGTTATTGCCTTTGTGCAGGAAAGTAGGTGACTTTCACAGTTATTTTCTATCCAGCCATTTACTTTTTTTTTTCTGTCTGTACCACGTGGCATGTGGGACCTCAGTTCCCCAAAGGGGTTTGAACCTGTGCACCCTGCATTGGAAGGCAGAGTCTTAACCACTGGACCACCAGGGAAGTACCTATCTGGCCATTTAAGTAAGACACTTTTGGTTGATGTTCTTAGCATGGCGGTGCCAAGGGGTATCCATGGAATGAGGGAGACTTTAGTGTCCTTTCTATAATCTATTAGTGTTACCCTCAATTCTTGCCAAGTAAACATATGCACTAACATCCATCCATGCACTGAGCTGTGACCATAATTTCCTCCTCAAATCACATCACCACACAAAGCTGGATATAGCCACCATGGGTTAGGGTTAGGGTTCCCACAAGAATTTGTTTCCCCCTCCTTTCCAAGAGGTATGACTCTTATTAATGGCCTCAAAGCTTCCAGAACCATATTCAATCACGACAGTGCTGGTAGACATTCTCATCTTTTTCCTCACAGTGTCAGGAACTTGTCAATACCTCCATGTTAAGAGATGACAGAGGATGTTCCTTGAACAACAGAGTCTCTCAGATGTTCAGAAAATATCCTTCTTTCCTAGTTTTCCTATTTTTTTCTTTCCAGAATAGATTTTGAATTCAACTAAACTTTTTTTTTTCCAGGTTTGATTCAACAATAGTATGCTTTGGGTTTGAAAGTACAATAAGTTAGTAAAAACAAGTTGCATGGGAGACAGGAGGTTTGGATCCAGCTGTAAGTTTTAGGTATGAATCACCAGAACCCTACCCTTCCTCTTGGGATATTGTTCAAGGGGTTGCATGCAAATGCCACTGGCTGCCAACCAGTAAACGTAAGTGTGGCTTTTCTGATGGGCACACCCCTGGAAATACAGCAGGTCTGTTCTCTTGAACAAGATTAAAGAACCTGCTGAGGCTTGTAGTAAAAAACGTGATAAAACATTTCTAAGCCCAGCTAAGGAAAGAATGGACCAGACCATCCTAAAACAGCCCTACGAGGCAGGCAGGACAGTTACTCCTAACCATCCTTCAATTTAAGCAGGAGTGACCAACAGCATTGGTTTCTCCAGGACCAAGGGGTTCCCAGGAACACAGGTCTTTCAGTGCTAAAACCTGGAAAGTCCCAAGGCTATAATTTAAAGGATGAATTTAAAAGGCACAAAATGTGTTTCTTCTCAGGGCAGGTGAAGGGTTCATCAACGGTGTGTGAACTTGAAGTACTTCTCTTTCAGGTGAAACTAAACCTGGGCAGGGTGTGGATTAAAAAGGAAGAGTGCTGTGCATTTTGTCAGATGGTTCTTTGTTTCTGACCATTGAGAGCTGCCCTAAACAAATCAAGATATCAGGCCAGATCAGAAATAGGTGACTGGAAAGTCATTCTGCCCTTTACCACAAGCCTTTTCACAACAATGCTTCCTGGAGTAAAAACTCCAGGCAGGAAATACTGCATACGTTTTCCCTTTTGTCTTGGGACCACCAGCTGTGCCTTCCCCTCCAGGGTCTTCCTTCTTCCTAAAGTTTTCTGCAAGTTTTTAACAGAAAATACCTCACTATCCAAAGTGAAGAGTTAAATTTTAGAAAATAATTAGCCGTTAACTCAATAAAATCAGCTCTTGGATCACAGCTATATTTCTTGAATAAAGAAGATGTGGTATAAACACACACACATATATAAAAATACACAATGGAATACTACTCAGCAATTAAAAAAGGAATGAAATAATGCCATTTTTGCAGCAACACAGATGCAACTAGAGATTATCATACTAAGTAAGTCAAGAAGANGGATCACAGCTATATTTCTTGAATAAAGAAGATGTGGTATAAACACACACACATATATAAAAATACACAATGGAATACTACTCAGCAATTAAAAAAGGAATGAAATAATGCCATTTTTGCAGCAACACAGATGCAACTAGAGATTATCATACTAAGTAAGTCAAGAAGAGAAAGACAAATACCACATGATACCACTTTCAAGTAGAATCTAAAATATGACACAAATGAACTTATCCACTCCTGCAGTGGAAGTGTGGAGTCCTAACCACCAGACTGCCATGGAATTCCCTGTAGATTTTTGAAGTTCATATTAAAAGACAGCTGAAACTTGG
>SJYV01010007.1:0-69407 GCA_006410875.1 Neotragus pygmaeus
TGTTGTTTTCCTCTATTTCTTTGCACTGATCGCTGAAGAAGCCTTTCTTATCTCTTCTTGCTATTCTTTAGAACTCTGCATTCAGATGCTTATAATTTGCAAAATTTTGTTTTTAATGTGTGTGTTTATCCTTAGTTGTTAAAATACTTGGAATTGAAATTGACCTCATTACTTGAGTTCAGTCAGTTTTGTCATAAAAATTTATCTGAACTTATTTGTAGAGTTTTTATACTGAATTTTAAATATTGTCATCTGACTTGAAACTTTATCCTAAAAAGCTATGATACCAGGTGTGCATTAAAGACATGTTTTGATTCCTGTTATTGTTTTCATCAATGCTACAATTTCTTCAATAAAACTACAATTGAATTCTCAGCTACTTTAATTCACAAGGGAATTAATGCAAATACTTTTTTCTTCAGGGTCTTTATTGTTAGTCTATAATGTTGGTAGTATATAACTATATGTAGGATCATTTTCCAATCCAGATGATTAGTTTCAGAGACCCCAACACATGACAAAATTGACTTGTGAGAATATTTTTTAAACTTTGGAAAATGAGAGGCCCATTTAGGGTCCATATTCAACTTTTTAAAAAACTTGACTTAATTATACAATTTTTTGGAATATAGTTATTTTGTGGAGATTACTTAACTTGTTTGGGCTTTAATTTTGACTTTAAGATGCAAAGTTAAGAAACTTCATAGATATTGCAAGAAATGCTGGTTTAGTTTTTTTGAGCTATTTCTGACCAGTCTTCATGAAAAACTTTTAATGTAAGTATATCTTAACTAAAATTTGTATAGAAGTATATTCACTTACATTTTATATTATAAACTCTTTTATTGAGCATTTTCTTAATCAGGTATAATTTTATCATTGAACCTACATGTCTGCTTATCTGCAGCATGTTAAATAGAAGACTAGATTCATTACAATGACGCAGAGGTAGGGAGACNTAACTAAAATTTATATAGAAGTATATTCACTTACATTTTATATTATAAACTCTTTTATTGAGCATTTTCTTAATCAGGTATAATTTTATCATTGAACCTACATGTCTGCTTATCTGCAGCATGTTAAATAGAAGACTAGATTCATTACAATGACACAGAGGTAGGGAGACCACATAATTATTGACTAAATTAGGTCATTTCTGTGAATGAATGGGAAAGCTATTAAGTGTTATTTCTGCAAGCATAAACTGGAATTGTCCTGGTTTAAAAGGATGAATAATCAACTTAGCAGGACACTGCAAGATCCTGAAATACCTTCTAAATTGCTGGGTTAGAAAGTTAGTTTATATTCATAGTGGTTTTAGAATTGAATATACTTTACTTCATATTTTTGAACTGATTTCCCCTTTTTGATGTTGAAGAGAATAATTGATTAATCAGAATAAATACTTTCTTGTCTGTCTCAAATGATTGAGTGTGCTTTACCTGTGTACCTTCACTCTCTCAGGAAACCTATTTGAATGACTTACTAAATGTATTATCAGGGGTAAAACAACTTGTTTTCAGTAGCAGATTATATTTTAAAAAGTATGAAAATCAAGATTTGTTTCAAAAGACCTAGAATATTCAGACTTAGAATATTCTTTGCCAGGGTTGGTCTTGCCCCTTTTCTCTCATTCTTATTAGTTGTCATTCTACTGCTTAGAATTGTCATTAAATGGGCATATGAGTTGAGAGGTTCTGTCAGCACATTAGGCTTCCCAGGTGGTGTGGTGGATAAAGAATCTACCTGGCAATGCAGGAAATGCAAGAGATCTGGGTTCCCCCTGGAGGAGGAAATAGCAACCCTCTCCAGTAGTCTTGCATGGAGAATCCCATGGATAGAGGAGCTTGACAAGCTACATTCCATGGGGTCCAAAGAGTCCTAAATGACTGAACATGCATGCATGGCATGAGCACGTTCAGTTTGGACAGCTCCATAGATACCCAGCAACAGGACATAAAGCAGAGAAAACTCTAACAGTAACCTCCTCTAAGTTGGTTTATTTGCCCTTGTTAATAATGTCTACTTCAGAGTGTATTGAAATTCAAGTGAAAGAACCAAAATGGATTTTTGAGCTGAAATGAAGAAAGATTTCCAAACAACTATCTTGGACAGAGGCATGATATATTTGCCATATATTGTGCCTGTTTTAAAAAGAAATAGTCTTAGTTCATTAACATGAGAATTGCATAAGGTTGTTGTTGTTGTTGTTGTTTTTAACAGTACTTATCTTGAATGAAAATTTTGGTGAAACATATTTGAGCTACATGGGGTTCACATCTTTTTATCTTGTGAAATTTACCAAAGTCATTTTATTAAAATTTTCTGGAATGAAAAACGCATACAAATAATAATTAAATATTCAACCATCAAGTTTCAAAAGGTAACTCTGCAAAGTTTTAAGAGGATCAAGTTGGAATTTCACCTAAGAAAAATTATAAAACTGATGTAATTAGCACTTGAACATTCATTGGTATTTGAGGAAGAAGAATAAATGTGGGGAAACAATCAGTTATATTTACTCAGTTAGAACTAATGCATGAGGCCAGCAACACAAGGGAGGGCATTCTCAAAATTGCTACTATTACATATATTATACTTCCTTTCAGCATCTGAGCTTCCACATGTATTCCATCAAGTCTGTGTGCAATGCGTCTTCTTTTGACAGGGGCATGTGGAGGGGGAGGGCTTTCCTCTAATTCAGCCAGGCTTCAGTGACCCACTAATTTGACATCGTTAAAAAAAAAAAAAAAAGAACACTTGAGAAGCTGAAATGCAGACGGAGAACTGACTTGCCTTGTGTTCAGAAACTTGACCTACCCAGAATATGTATTTTACAGATGAGGAAACAGAAGCCCATAGAGCCCAGAGTTCACACAGGTGTTAATGCAGACGGAGGATACACCTGTCCACCAGTTCTTGGTTCCAGCTGCTTTCTACTGTGCAGCACTGCACCAGCAGCTGTCCCCACGCAGATTTATATTTCATGCCTCTGAGTTTTATTCTTCCTTGGCTAATCCAGTGGTCACGAGCTCCAGTGCCTACTGGGACCAGTGAGCTTCTGTAAGTGCACTGAGTGGAGGATGACAAATACTGCTGGGGACTATGGCAAATCAAGAGAGCACAGGTCCTGCCTGACATGGAAGGCTCCAGTCCTTACCGCAGGAGTGTGGGCCTGCTGTGGCCTCCAGATTTTCAAGAAAAGCCATAAATCTCCATTTTTATTTGAAACTTCTCAGGCAGGACAGGTCAAAGAAAACTTGCAGTCCCTTGGACATCTGCCTGCTGCTTGAAGGTTGCAGCCTCCACTTTAGTGTATGCTTCTCATCTCCCTGAAGCAGCAACCATAATTGGTGCCATTGTTTAAA
This sequence comes from Neotragus pygmaeus, assembly GCA_006410875.1. Classification (NCBI taxonomy): domain Eukaryota; kingdom Metazoa; phylum Chordata; class Mammalia; order Artiodactyla; family Bovidae; genus Neotragus; species Neotragus pygmaeus. The sequence goes on from SJYV01010007.1 coordinate 3,372, forward strand.
ATATCCAAGGCACCATTTGTGCATTATGTCTTGGAATCCTCTCACTATCCCAGGAAAATATTGAAGATGAGGAAACTGAGGCTCCAGCTAAAGACAAGGCTAGCCTACCCTTGTCTGATTCACAGCTGTACAGCCAAACTTATGGTTCACCACCACTAGTTGAATTAAACCTACTGGTGAATCTATAGAGTTTTCCAAAGTCTATTTCAATTCAGCTTTTCAGACATGTTCTGAATTTTATTGTTCAGTTACTCAGTCGTGTCCGACTGTTTGCCGTCCAGTGGACTGCAGCATACCAGGCTTCCCTGCCCTTCACTATCTCCTATAGTGTGCTCAAACTCATGTCCATTGAGTCAATGATGCCATCCAACCATCTCATCCTCTGTCACTCCCTGCCCTTCTTTTTGTGCCCTCAATATTTCCCAGCATCAGGGTCTTTGTTTTGAATTATTGCTATCTAAAAAGCATTTTGTACCCTGAAGATAAAGAATAACATTGCATAAAACATGACATTTGGCCTGGTAAACAAGCTACATTTCTATACTAATAATTATTTTAAACATAGAAAGTGATAATTTCTAGAATTTAAATCACATCTCTGGTGTAATGTTTCTAGCTGGCTATTCTGTTGAGTCCTAGATGGGATGACATATATTTCTTATTTTTCTTTTAAAAAAAAAAAAAAGATTATTTGTATACATGTAGAGATGAAATTCAGGCTTTAAAAAATCTTATTAGGCAATTGATACTTTTGACATTTATTCCTAAAGGTAAAATTATTTCAATTTGATTTACTATGTATTTGGAATTGGAACTCTAATTGACTCTAAGTTCAATTTTATTTTTTTATTGATATCATTTTAAAAACAATTACAAAAATTATTTTGATTTTAATTATTTTGATCTTTCAACTTTGAGTACAGTACTGTCACTGTCAATTTAGTGGAACTAGTAGAATCTTTTAAAAATTAGTTTCTAATATTTTTATTATTATTTTCTTTCTCCCTCTGTCTTTCTTTCTCTCTCTCTGTCTCAGTATGGCGATGCATTCTTTCACAATGTATATCCCTAATTAATTGCACAGCCACATTTCATTTCAACTACAGTCAAAACTTTTTATCTGTCCTGACATCTGTTTCTGCTACATGCAGAGATAATCAGTTATATCAGAAGAGAGGTGACAGGAGGTCTCTAAGGAATGGGCACTGCAGTGGATGCTGTTGGTTCCTTGTCCTGATCTTCTTTACTGGCCCAGTGCACGCATCCCTCAGCTGCTGTGATGTTGGCGGCTAAAGGCTCACAGCTGTCCCTTTTCTCTGAAGAATTGCTATTGGCTGAACCAGGAGCTGCCTGGCCTTCTAGGTTTTTTCAAGGTGGGAAAAACGCTGTGGGGCAGTTTATGCTCCCTGTCCACAAGGCTGAAGCCTGACTCTAGCTGAGAGCAGATTTTTTTGCTTAGTTCTTCCATTACCCTATACTGCCCCCTCACTCCATGACTCCCACGAGTGTCCTTCAGTGAATCAAAGGCACAGGAAACTCTATCAGGCTCTTCTTTGAGGGAACGCAGGTAAAGAAGACATGAGAGTACCCATTAAGTGTTGTTGAAATACACTGTCATTTACTAGAAAATGTGCCTACACGTGAGAGATCCTTTAATTTCTTGTGCTTTGTTCTTGTCCCTTATGTTGCTCAAAATCAGAAAGTATACAAGACTTTGGGGTATTTGAATAGAACAACGATGAGAACACATGGTTTGAAACACAAGCTCTTCTGCCCTGCAGTCTCTAATGTAGATACAGATCCACTGTCAGGAGAAAAAGAAAGAAAAGGTTAACATGGAAATAGTGAAGTGATTTTAAGAATTCTGCTGGGGATTTCAAGAGCCCTTTGTTTTGAAGGTTAATGGTGATAACAGAATCCACCATGATTTGGGAGGTTGACTCTCAACTCTGAACCTTAAGTGATTGACTGAAAATGCAGTCTCCAAGAGCAAAAAAAAAACAAACAGATTTACAGTTGCTTTTTTTTGGTAGGTGGTCTTTCATTTTAAAAACTTACTAGTAATGATGCAGTTGTAAAAATCTTAATATCTTTTTCTCCTTGTTCTCATTTCCCCTTATTTCTACCCCATTCTACCACTCTCACCCACCCCCATCTCTTATACACACCTTTCTGTCTTTTGTGCCTTCTTTCAGAATGCCTTTCATCTCGCTTAGCTTTGCCTTCTTGTGTGTGTGCTCAGATGCTCAGGCATGTCTGATTCTTTTCAACCCGATGGACTGTAGCCCACCAGGCTCCTCTGTTCATGGGGTTTTCCAGCAAGAATACTGGAGTGTGCTGCCATTTCCTATTCCAGGGGATCTTCCTGACCTAAGGATCAAACCTGCATCTCTTGTCTCCTGCATCAGCAGGCGGATTCTTTACCACTAGCATCACTTGGGAAGACCTAGATTTGCCTATTTATACTTAAAAAAAATGTCACCATGGCACTTTTTAAACGATTATTTAAGTCTCTGGTCATTCGTAAGGTACCAACATATGAATAACTGAGGGGTTTTAGTTTTTCTTTCTTTTATAAAAAGGATATTTTCCAAACATTGTTTTACATGTAATTTAATATCTGAAAATCAAATATATAAATATACCTTAATAAAATGCTTAAATAATTTCTTTGTTCACATGCATTTGTTCAGCCAGAGACTATTTGTAGCTTATCTGGGAAAATTGAATATGATTTAGTATGTAATATTAAATTATTTCAGAAATAAATTACTGGAAGAAATTTGGTCATTTTTTTCCCTAGGAAAAAATGCACATTCCTGACATTTATTTTCAGTTTGATATTCATTAAGTTGAATTACATAATTTGTAACTGCCAGTTTTCTCATTCACCATGCCAAGACCAAATTGAATGATAAAATTAAAAAGAAAATTATGTTTACTTCTACATAATTTTACTCATTTTGGTTTCCCTTGCATTCTATGATACATAAAGATGGGTAGGAACTTTTAAAAATAAACAATTACTTCTCTCTAGAGGTCGCATTTTTAATCAAGTTTTTTGGGGAAATTTATGGAGATCTATATACCTTTCTCACATTTTTCCCATGGATGTTTCTGCTTAGGGTACCAAGACAGAAAGGGGAATCATTGCTAAAAAATTACCAAAAAAGGTGATTTACTTTTTAAATTTTTTCTGAAAATAGTTTTTTAAATGTAGCTCCCTCAGTGAGCCAAAAAATCTCAGCTTCATATTGTTTTATTTTTAGTCATTTATCCAGAAATATTGAATATCTCTTTAGATCAAGCTATTCCTATCAGAGTTCGGGTGTTAATTTCTATCATGTTTTCACTATTCTGGATTTTGGAGTTTCATATAGTAACTCTTTGGTTGGTGCAAAAGTAATTACTGCTTCAGACTGAATTTTAAATCATCATAACTAGGCTCAAACACATCTTTATTCATCAAAATAGGAATCATTACAATCAAAACATTTTTGCCAATGAAAAATAAATTTGTTTATTCCTGTAGCATAAACATCTGTGCTTTAGGAATTCGACGAAATCTTGGAAAGCATTTTCTGCCTCTTGCTGGTTGTGGCAGCATTGTCCTTGCAAAAAGTTGTCGAGATACTTGAAGTGGTAGTCGGTTTGGCAAGAGAGCAGGTGAATATGGCAGATGAACAGCCATCTGTTCAACTTCTGAAGCATTGGTTGTGCTACATGCAGTTGGGTGTGTCGCAGAGGAGAATTGGGCCCTCTTCTGTTGACCAGGGCTGACTGTTGAAGTTTCAGTTTTTATGTGCAGTTCATCGATTTGCTGAGCATATTTCTCAGATATAATGATCTCACTGGGATTCAGAAAGCTAGAGTAGATCAGTCTGGCAGCAAACCACCAAACAGTGACCAAGACCCTTTTCTTGGTGCCAGTTTGGCTTTGGGAAGTGCTTTAGAGCTTCTTCTCAGTTGAACCACTGAGCTGGTCATTGCCGATTGTCCTATTCAATCCACTTTTTATCTCGCATCACAATCTGATTGAAAAATGGTTCATTTTTGTTGCATAGAATAAGAGAAGATGACACTTCAGAATGACAACTTTTTTGATTCGTAGTCAGCTCATGAGGCACCCACTTGAGCTTATTCACCTTTCTAATTTGCTTCAAATACCAAAGGAACATAGAATGGTTGACACTGAGTCCTTTGGCAACTTCTTGTGTAGTTGTAAGAGGATCAGCTTCGATAATGGCTCTCAAGTGGTTGTTGTCAACTTCCAACAACCAGCCTCCAGGCTGGTCAAGGCTCTGTCTCAAGGCTCAATCTCCTTTGCAAAAATTTTCAAACACAATTAACGACTGTACATTCATTAGCAGTTTCTTGGCCAAATGTGTTGTTAATGTTGTGATTATCTCTGCTGTTTTAAAACAAATTTTGAACTCAAAAAGAAAATCACTCACATTTGCTTTTTGTATAACATAATTTCTACAGTCTAAAATACTATCTAAAATACATAGCAAGAAATGTGCATTAAAATTATGTATGATATAACCACATTTATTTAAGAATATATTCCAATATCAAGGCTCAATAATGCAAAACTGTAATAACTTTTGCACCAATCTAATAACACATTCAGAACAAATCCAGTGAATCAATTAATTATAAAAATGAAAAAGATAAATGTTGAATTAGGTTTAAACCTTACTCGAAATAACAACGATCTTTTTTTCTTGAGTTAATTGTAGTATCTTAGAACAGTGACACAACAAAGTATCAATACACCTACAAATGTATTTCATATCCTATATGTAGAAATAGTGCCATCTATGAAGAGATCTAGATCTCTTTCTAGGTTCAGTATCTAGAGATTTGGGAAGCTCTGTGACTTTGGGCAAGTCATTTTACCTTTCTGGAGGCATCAGTTTCTTTATCCAGTGTTTGGGGGGATTGATAGAGATCCCTATAATACTTCAGCATGTCTGAAAGGCTAAGAATCCATCTTAGCATTGATAATAGAACAGTTTTTAATGATTCCTAGTGGTTCAGGCACTGGTGATGCTAGGTTAATGACTCTGCTGGGAGTAGAGCTTCTTCATTATGAAGTCAGCATGTTCCACAGCTCTTTGTAAGTTATATTAAAGATGCAGATATTAGGAGCTATTCAAGACAAAAATACCTTTAGCTATGTTTGCAATTTAGGTTTGAAGGTAAAGTCGGGCAGACAGTGAAAGAAGTGGGAAATTCATAAAAGTCTCCTCTTTCTGTTTCCTTATGCATTCTGAAAAATTAAGACATTTATTGAATGATCCCTCAATTCCATCACTTGTATTGATATAGGGAAATGTTTGCTATAGGCAGGTAGGTTGGTTTGACAATTAGGCAGGTAGGTTGGTTATGTCAATACTTTACTCCATGGAGAGGGAAATGGCAACCCACTCCTGTACTCTTGCCTGGAGAATCCCTTGGACTACAGTCCTGGCGGGCTACAATCAATCCATGGGGTCACAGAGTCAGACATAACTGAGCAACTGACACACACAAAATTAAGAGATACTTGATAGTACACTTTATCCACTCTCCCAACTCCTGCAGGAAGCAGGATGGGGCAGGCAGCCCCTGGGACGCAGGATTGCTCGCCAATCCCCATGCCTTCTGGAAGTCTTGCGGTCTCAGTCACTGCAACAGCTGGCCTTGGGCAAATAAAAGACTAAGTTGTTTACTTAAAAAAAAAAAAAAAACTTAGTGAATTCCGGTCAAAATATTGCCTCAATCAGCATTTGGTGAAGAAAAGGATTAAAAAAGAAACAAAATGTATGTGTGTGTGCATGGGTATATGTGTTTAAGGGGGTTTGTATTTATGTTTGCTTTTCTTAAGTTTTCTGAACTAGTAAGTGAAGCAGTGCTTTGGGTCATTGTGTGTAAGTGATGGTGATGGTAGCGGTGATGAAATAATCTTAAGTCTATTTTATGGTCTATAAAAGAGAGAAATCATTTAATCACTCTGGAATGACAGGGTGGTATGATGGCCTGAAGGGAGATCTCTAGTTTCTCCCTCCAAATGGACTCTTACTTCTCCAGGGGATACAAACCATGCTCGCCTTGCTCTAAAGCCAAGCACCAGTCCCACGTCTCCATGGGTTCTGGTGTCAATTACTGCTCTCCTAGAATGCTTTTGTGTGTGTGTGTGTGTGTGTGTGTGTGTGTGTGTGTGTTTTAACTAGCTGCTTGCAGCTTAACAGTGTACCCAAGCATCATCATAAAATTCTCTTTAACTCCTATTTCTCTGCATCTTTGAAGCCACATTTCCCAAATGTTGATATAACCTCGAAGCTACATTTCCCAAAGTATGTAACTCTTAGAAAACAGGAGTTGATTCTCTAGCCAGACTTCTCTTTCTTTCTTTCTCTTTCACTCTTGTTCAGCTTCAAAATGAATTTCAAATGATATACTTTTGGAAATAATACTCTAAACCAGTCTCTCTAATTCTCTATTACTAACACACCCAAGTCAATGTATTTTGTTTGTTGCAAATATATATTTAAATATTACATTATATTTCTCACTAGAGCCTCATCTATGCCTCCTTTAAAAATTGCATACATTTGTTTATAAGGTCTTTTACCTTAAGAAAACAGCTTCATAAAAAGGATAGTCATATTTTAATCCACTTAATTATTCTTTGAATTCAGTCACTAAGTAAACTCTACACAAAATAGATGTTATTTAATTGCTTTCTTATAAATGAAATAAAAATATAATTCTCGTAGGTTAAATGGCTGAAAAGCAGTTTTTAAAGTGAGATGGTTCTTCTGCATACTGAAAATGACGAGTGTTTCCAAGGTGAGCTTACTACAGCTCTAGTTATTTTCTAAGCCTTCTTCCATATTTATATACATGACATTGAAACTTCATATGGTTTTCCCTATAAATGTCCATATTTTTAAATATTTTAACTATACTTTGTAGCATAATTACTAAATAGGTTTTTCTGTGTATGTTATAGTTTAAAGAGCTTCAGTCTTATCGTTGTATACTGAGTCTGCAGTGACTGCTTCTTTAGGTTAGTCAGTTAACAGATGAATGAAGTGTTGCTGGAAGAAAGAGAACAAAGTTCATCTTTTTGTTCAGTGTAAATATGGGATGCTGGGTAGTTGGTGATTTATTTGCAGTGAGAAAATGGGCCTTGCTTTTTCAGACACGATCACCAGTGACATATAAGCCAAACATAAAGGAGCTTGTGTGGCTGTGGTTCTGGAAATCTGGTGGGGCAAGGCCATCTTCTAGTGCTTTATCAGTTCTTGGACAAGGACTTCAGGGTTATGTTGAGTAACACATTCACTATCTCAGTCTCTTCTCCTCATTAAGGAAAGAAAAAAAACTCTGCCATAATGTGATCCATGATTAGAGTTAATGCAGTCTCTAACATCTCCCAGATGTTTCAACATCACTCACATCACTTGCAGCGTTTATAAATGTGATTTGTCTATTAGGTTTTTCTTTTTTGGCCCAAACATTATCTTCCTGCTTGAAAGAGAAAAAGCTAAATTAGGGACTCAATGAGTTACTTAACATAATTTACAGTATGTTTAGAAACAGTGCTAAAATGCTGAGTATGTAATCAATGGCACATTCTCATAAAGAATGTATTTGCAATCCCTAACAGAAATGTGATCATGCTGAAATGACCAGATGTCTCTTCTTAATGGTATCCCTTTTTCTATACTATGCCTCAATTCCAACTTTCTATGACTATGAATGACCATAATATACTTTTCTAGTATAGGGATAGAAATAGCTGAATCCCAACCTGGGAGAAAATATCTTTGTGGTATTGAGTTAGTAGTTTAATTTTCAAAATTGTTGTCTTGGTCATGATATTTTTAGGAACACTTTATCACAGTTATCCTTTTTCATTTTGTTTCAAGTTTCTGTGTTTTTCAGTTTCATTGTGTGTGTGGGAGGTGTGGCGGGGGGAGTGGCGCATGCCCACATGTGTGTTTATAATACAGATGGAACACCTTCTTTTGCCTTTCTATTGTGTGAGCTACGCATCCTATATCAGGTAGTCATATATTTATATGTAGTGAATGTGACTCAAACATAAGTTCACTGGAGCTTAGAAACCCCCTAATTCATAGATTAAAGCATACATCAACAACAAATGAGGAAGGTGCAACTTTCAAAGAAGTAAGAATTATATTTGGAGAAAGCAAAAATTTTCTGAGTTAGAAAAAGATACTAGTCTTGATTTGTATAACACCTTAATATTTTTTATCATTGTTAGCTGTTTTATCTAATTTTTCAATTTATAAAACAATGTCTATGTTATTACATTTAACTTTCATAATTAATCTTTGAGTCAGGAAAAAATAGGTATTACCCCCCAATTTACAGAAGAGGAAACTGATGCGTGAGTGGCTGAACCATGTACATATCCTTTCCCTTCTTAACCCNCAATTTATAAAACAATGTCTATGTTATTACATTTAACTTTCATAATTAATCTTTGAGTCAGGAAAAAATAGGTATTACCCCCCAATTTACAGAAGAGGAAACTGATGCGTGAGTGGCTGAGCCATGTACATATCCTTTCCCTTCTTAACCCTCTTCCATTACTTCGTGGGGCCTATAAACCTCCATGCTGGGAACTTCAGTCCTCTTGCTCTCCATGTGGGTGTGCCATAACTTGGCACTCACTCTAGGTCCTCTAGGGCATATAGGAAGCATTTCAAGAAGAGATTTTAAAATGCGTGGTTGAAATGAAGCCTTCTGTTGCTTGGCTCTCCAAGAGATAAACACCAGATGCAGACATTGATGTAGCAATGATTATCCAGGCTGATGAGCATGTTATTTTGATTGCAAGGACAGTGGACTTAGAGGCAGTGCTTGGGATGGCTTTGGGAACAGTAGGAGATTTTGCAAATCCATCACTCCTTCCACTCCAAAGGGTCACGTGCCCACTTCTGACAAGGCAACTGACCACCACTGCATGTTCACACAAAGCTGTCCCCAAGTTTTCACTGTCCACCAACTTGGCAAAGAAGGCACTTGATCTTCATAATTAGAAAATTTGGCCCAACTTACAGAAGTTTAGTTTACTAAAAGTCTGAGCCATGTGTGTTTTGACTCTTCATGACATATTCAATGTTGACTGTTTTGGTTGAAAAAATAAATGCTGTTCCAAACCATGGGATATTCTGTCCTTATCACTACTGTTTTCACTTGCTCAACAGTTAGAACCTCCAGTCCAGAATTTACATTCAAGAATATTCTGTGAAGAGCTAGATTTTGGGGTCAATTTGAGATATCACACTTTATTTAAATATTTATTATTTGAATTACATTTTATTCTAATCCAAATAAAGTGATTGACTATAGCAATAATTTTTAAGTATTAGGATTGAATAGATAAACATTATTACTATGGTATTGAGAAAAAAATAATGAAGATTTTTCTGCATAGGTGATCCAGACCAAAATCACAGTTAGAGTTACTTAATTTGTTATTTAAGTCATCCTATGTAGGCACAGTTTATAAGTTATAATAAACATTTAATTTGTGCACACATGTATGCACTTCTAGAATTAATATATGTACACGTGCATAGTGCCATATCATTTAAAAACTGTTTGGCTACATTTTGCATCTATATACACTCAAACTGCCTGGTTTTACTTGGCTGAAGCCACCATACAGCCCTAGAATAGGAAAATGTGACCTCTAAAAGTATAAAATTTGGTGAAACTTACTATTTTTTGGTAAAAATTGCTGTTTTTGGAGGTGCTTTGTTTTTCGTAAAATCCTATTAGACATGCAAGGTGTTTCTTTCCCTTAGATCTATGTTGAACATCTGTTGACTATTGGTTATGCATAGTAGATGATTAGAGTTACTTAACTGCATTATTCATGGTTAACATTTATTTCTTTCTCTATCATAAAGGAAATTTTTTGATGTTTTTAATTATCCATTTTATTCAGCTAACTAAAACTTTGGCTCATGGAGGAGAACCTAAGAGGCTAAGCACAAATATCTTATTCTAAGGGCAAACTATGGAATCCTCTTCAAATTCTGTCAGTGGGATTTCAATCAGAACATAGGCTGTGCAATTTCATTGTGTCATTGTCACTTACCAGCTATTTAAATTTGGGCAGATCCTTAATATTCTGATACTGTTTGTCCATCTGTAAAATAGAAACTGTAATACGCTAAGACCTTTGTGATAACTTATTGAGAAGATATTTATTAAAGGAGCATATTCCACAAATGTACTATAATCAGGAATTGGATTACAATCAGTAAAGTAATTCCATGTATACCAGTAAATATATATTGCATAAGAGAGATATTCTTGATGCTTGAACTACTCTTAATTTCCCATATTACTTCTATAGAGTACAGATGAAAGAAAGACTTCATTCTTTCTTTCATCTGTATAGAAATAGTCCTCTTAGTCTTTCCATACAAATTGAAAAATGCCTCAAGAAATTGTTTGAGCCATATTGTCTATATGTAAGAATTATTTGCTTCAGAAACAAGAAATTGGGTACATTTAAAAGAGTATGTTATTAGAATTGGAGAAATATAAAAACTAATTGTGTGTTCATATAGTTACTTATTTGGTAAGTATTTACTGAATCTGCTGTTTGTCTGGCACTTTTCTCTTATCTAAAGTTTCTGTGTAAATAATGCTGATCCTGTGGCTCCTGCCTCATGGTAATATAAGGGATAAACAGTAAAGAATGATACAGAAAATTGTTTAATTGCAATTGTGATAAGTGCCTTGAAGGAAAATGTACAGTGAATTAATGAAACATGATAACTGTGGAGACTGCCTAGGAAGACTTTTGAGAAGAGGTCTTTTGACCCTGGGAAGAGTCCTAAGAATTAACCAAGCATGAAGGGAATTCCAGTCCACTGCAAGGACCAATAGAACTACTCTAAAGTTCTAGGAATTAGTCAAAACATACTAAGGTCACATATTTTTTAAAGTCTGAATTTATTTTATGTTTGTGCTTAATTCAGATAATATATTTTTTAGAAAATTTAGGTGCACAAACTGCATATAGCTGTTTAAATATGAATGCACATTTTGTTAGTTGAGTTACTCCTTAACTAATCAGGCTAACCTAAAACAGATTTGATCTTGAATTATTATATGCTATCCGTGATTTTTGAATGATTTTTCCTGTCTACATAACTTCTGGTGAACGAGACTGTGGAAAAATGAGAAAAATGGTACTGAGACTGGCAAAACTGGTTAATCTCAGAAAGCTGCTTGGAGAAACAAGAGGTTTGTCATGATGATTGGCAGTACCTGAGCATCCAAGAAAAACATACTGAGGTTTGGATTTTCAAACTTCCAGAATATTCAAAGGGAATTTGCCAAGTTGTTCTAAAGTTATTGCTTTATTCAGCTTCCCACATTGCCTGTTACTCTTTTAAATTTGATGTGATTATATTTAATATATTCAGCTGTAGAAAAAAGATAATTGAGATGAACATGTCAATACCATTTGGTTCATCTGTCTTGATAAACATGATTAACTTTGTGAAGAAATTAATATGAATTAATATTAAAATTTTAGTATGGTGAGTCTGCTTCGAAGAAGAAGGAGAAGTAGTACTGAAAAAATAGTAAGGCTGGCAGATCTTTATGTTTCTAAAAGATTTCAATCTATATCCTGAGACGCTGTTATAGAAAGGGAAGTTTGTGAGAGAAAATTGCTCCCTGATGCAGTTGGATCATAATGTATTTGTTTCTCCAACCATTACTTCTTATCACATTATGAATGGAGCCACCACTTAGCACACTAGGTCTGTGTGTGCCTGGCATTCTGAACCTTAATCTGACTAATGCCCCCATTGTAAGATGTAAATAGATTACAAAGAAAAATTCAATATTTTCGCCTTTCTCCCACCAGAGCAGCCCACATTAGTTGTTTCCTGCCACATAATTGCATTACATGCCGGGATGTGATCCATGGTTAATGGCAGTCACAGGCAACTGTCACTTTGCTTTTAGCCTTGGCCATTCAGTGTGATTTACTTATTTAGCACCATGACAAGAACTAGTTTTTGCAAACCAGTTGTGGTGGCATGACACCAACCTCTACCAAGAAAACAGATTTTTTATGTTTTCCAGAGGGATACCTTTGCCGATGAGTAAAGCACATATACATACAGCCTCTATAAGGTAGATTAATTAATTTGTGAAGATTTTTTATTTCTTTGAAAATACTGACTAATTTTTTGGTCAACACTTCTGAGAAATGATTTTTATTACCTGAAAAGTTAATTTTTGTTTTAATCTAATTTATAAGAACAAGAACAAAATTGCTCTTAGGTAGTAGTGATAGATACCTGAGCAGTTTCCTATGCAGCTGGCATGAAAAAGTTAAAAATCTAGTTTATATAGTCATTAGCAAGTATAATTTCAGGTAGAGAAACTTTAAACACTATTGAAATGTGAAAAATGGTTAATTTTAGGAGATTTTATTTTTATGTATAAGCAAATGTCGATTTAAATGTACTTGAATCATCTAGTTATTTATATGAAAATTTCCTCCCTGAGGTGACTTGAATATTGGAAGATTTTGAGGGCGAAAAGTGATGTCCTCTCATTGTTTTATTTTATGTGGACTGTTCATGCCCAGTTTCCCTCACCACGTGGTCTACGGGAAGAGGATTAGACAGTTGCTAGCTGTGAATGAGAAATTCTCCATGCTTGGTTGAAAATTGTCCATCCAATTTCTTTGTCAAAAGCTTAGGAAGAACTTCCTGATTCCAATATGTTTTTCATACTTTCATCATATTTTTTTGTGCATGTGAAAAGCAAAAATAATGATTTTTCATATTTTAGTCTTATTTTTCACATTTGCCTTCAAGTTCAAGCTTGACTCTCTATTTTAAATCTTAAAATGATCCTTTATCACCAATTAAATGAAGACATAGCTCCTGTAGTCATGGAGCATGCTAGGTCCTTCATATTCTGATCCTGCCTCCTGCCCTCTTTTCCAGCCTCATTTGTATTTCAATATTCTATTGGATTGCTATGCTCTTGAACCACTTGGTGCCACTTCTTGGCATCTTGCTTCCTTCTTGTCTAACAAATATTCGTCACTTACCTGTCAAGATTCTTCCCAAACGAGATGAACTTGACAAAGCAATCTCATTCCCTCACATCTTCCAGACAATGTCCAGAATGTTACCTCCAGCCATCCCTGCCCAGCTACTCAGAAGAAAACTCCCATCATTTCCCTTCCACAGTCATGGTACCTATTGCTGTTTTTCTCGATTTTTCCATTGCATGGTTCTGAATCCCTGTCTTTCTCTCACACGTGACAAGAAACCCTTCAAAGAGAGGGACCAGGTACCATTTAATCAGTTTATATCTTGTGCATCTAATGAAGACAATGCAGGTTCTCTCTAGAATGTAGACATGAGAACAGATCTGCTGTACATGGAGCTTATCTAGGAGTTCTGTACATATCTTCTGAAGGAATGAACCAGTGAAAATATTAAGAGAAGAAACCACTTGCTAAACAAATGTAGATTGTTGTCTAAAGTGAAAGTGTTAGTTGCTCAATTATGTCCCACTCTTTGCGACCCCATGGTCTGTAGCCCGCCAGGCTCCTCCGTCCATGGGATTCTCCAGGTAAGAATACTGGAGAGGGTTTCCATTTCCTTCTCCAGGGGATCTTCCCAAACCAGGGATCGAACCAGGGTCTCCTGCATTACAGGCAAATTGTTGTCTAGTGGTTAAATATTTCTCAATCAGCTTTTACATTTTGGGCTTTTTTCTCCCAGGATAATTCAATTAAGTTGAATATCTAACACAGCACTAGCTCTGTGTGCCATGTTTTTGTCATGTGGAGAGAGGCAGATTCCATTTTCCTTAGTTTTTTGGCAGAGCTTGTCTGAAATTCTAGCATGCCATGAAAGTGCTGAGGTTTGAAAACCTTCTGAACCTGAGATGAACAAGAATTAATAGCAATCTCTTGTTAGAGAAAACACACATATGTGAACACAATTGAAAAAAAAAAAATTGTATTACTAACGTGAAGTCAAATGGGCCTTAGAAAGCATCACTACGAACAAAGCTAGTGGAGGTGATGGACTTCCAGTTGAGCTATTTCAAATCCTGAAAGATGATGCTGTGAAAGTGTTGCACTCAATATGCCAGCAAATTTGGAAAACTCAGCAGTGGCCACAGGACTAAAAAAGGTCCGTTTTTCATTCCAATCCCAAAGAAAGGCAATGCCAATGAAGGCTCAAACTGCCACACAATTGCACTCATGTCACATGCTAGTAAAGTAATGCTCAAAATTCTCCAAGCCAGGCTTCAGCAATACGTGAACCATGAACTTCCTGATGTTCAAGCTGGTTTTAGAAAAGGCAGAGGAACCAGAGATCAAATTGCCAACATCCGCTGGATCATGGAAAAAGCAAGAGAGTTCCAGAAACATATCTATTTCTGCTTTATTGACTATGCCAAAGCCTTTGACTGTGTGGATCACAATAAACTNGAGGAGAGGGGGACGATAGAGGATGAGATGGCTGGATGACATCACCAACTCAATGGTCATGGGTTTAGGTAAACTCTGGGAGCTGGTGATGTACAGGGAGGCCTGGTGTGCTGGGGTTCATGGGGTCGCAAAGAGTCGGACACAACTGAGTGACTGAACTGAACCGAAAAATGAACGATGTTGAGCAGACTTTCATGTGTTTGTTAGCCATCTGTGTGTCTTCTTTGGAAAAATGTCTGTTTAGGTCATTTTCTCACTTTTTAATTGGGTTGTTTGTTTTTCCGGTATTGAGTTGTATGAGCTCCTTGTATATTTTGGAAATTAATCTTTTGTCAGTTGTTTCATTTGCTATTATATTCTCTGATTCTGAGGATTGTCTTTTCACCTTGCTTATAGTTTCCTTTGCTGTGCAAAAGCTTTTCAGTTTAATTAGGTCCCACTTGTTTACTTTGTTTCTATTTCCATTAGTCTAGAAGGTGGGTCATAGAGGATCTTGCTTTGATTTTTGTCATCGAGTTTCTGCCTATGTTTTCCTCTAAGACTTTTATAGTTTCTGGTAATTACATTTAGATCTTTAATCCATTTTAAGTTTATCTTTGTGTATGGTGCATGTGGAAAAGCAGAGACATTACTTTGCCAACAAAGGTCCGTCTAGTCAAGGCTATGGTTTTTCCAGTGGTCACGTATGGATGTGAGAGTTGGACTGTGAAGAAGGCTGAGCGCCGAAGAATTGATGCTTTTGAACTGTGGTGTTGGAGAAGACTCTTGAGAGTCCCTTGGACTGCAAGGAGATCCAACCAATCCATTCTGAAGGAGATCAGCCTTGGGATTTCTTTGGAAGGAATGATGCTGAAGCTGAAACTCCAGTACTTTGGCCACCTCATGTGAAGAGTTGACTCATTGGAAAAGACTCTGATGCTGGGAGGGATTGGGGACAGGAGGAGAAGGAGACGACAGGGGATGAGATGGCTGGATGGCGTCACTGACTTGATGGACGTGAGTCTGAGTGAACTCCAGGATTTGGTGATAGACAGGGAGGCCTGGCGTGCTGCGATTCATGGGGTTGCAAGGAGTCGGATACAACTGAGCAACTGAGCTGAACCTTTTCTTTGTGGTTCTTGTGTTTGGCTTCTTCCCTGGAACTCACCTCCTGCTATTTTAACAAGGTCATCAGTGACTATCTGCTTTCAATTATCAAGAGTTGTAAGGAGTTTCTCTTGGATGAACCACAAAATTATTAGCTTTTATGTCATCAAAGAGTTTCTCAGATATTCTTTCTGTCTTTCTGAACCAGTATCCCCAGGGTATCAGTGTTCTTTTATATTCAACAGGAATTATGAAATCATTTTTTCCCATTTCTTGGGGCATTGGCCTTGAATTGTCTCTGACAACAGCTCAACCTCTTTTCTCTATATATATATCCATTTTTTTCCTGACTACCTAATAAAATAAGGAACAAAGCTAGGAAAATGCTGAGGCAGACTTTGTATAGGGTTTTAGAACACTCTATGGACTATAAGTAAGCTTGATACCAAAAGCTGCTCTCTTCAGTTTTGGTGATGTCCACATTACTCTCCTAGTAACATTCCTCTACTAATACTAATAATTCTACTAATAAGGTCTTCCCAGGTGGTGCTAGAGGTAAAGAACCTACTAGTCAGTGCAGGAGAAGCAAGAGACCTGGTTTTGATCCCTAAGTCGGGAAGATCTCCTGGAGGAAGCCATGGCAACCTGCTCCAGTCTTCTTTCCTGGAGAGCCCCATGGAGAGAGGAGCCTGCTGGGCTGCAGTCCATACGAGTGCAAATAACTGGACATGACCTAAGTGACTTGAGTGTCATGACTTAGCACACACGCATGCGTACATGTTACTCTATTACAACTTATCTGCTAAATCTGAATTTTCATTTTGCTATAACTCACTACATACATATGATACAATTTTGAAAGTAAGATATTGTGAAGTGATAAACAACACTGAAGGAATGTATTAAAACTATTTTTCAAATATATGTGCATATGTATATATGAAGAGAGAGAGACACAAAGATAGAGAGAACCATACTTGATTGCTTTAATTCTGGATTCCCAGTGTCTGGCACACAGTAAGCACTGAAAAAATAGTTGTTGAATGAAAGAACAAAGAAGGAAAAAAAGAATGAGCATTAGTTATAACTAGTTATTTTAAAGAGCTGTTTCAATTTGCTTATTTATAACTGAGATCAGAGTGTTGCTTGCCCTCTAGTGGTCTGTTTTAATGCATTAAGGAAATAAAACTAACTTGGCCTTTAAAGATAAACATTTACTTGATAATATAAAATATTTATCGGTGGATAGTAAGATCATTTTTATTTTTAATAAGTATATGTCTAATAAAATTGCCTTTTGAGTGTTAAAATGTTTTGCAGTGAAACATATGTCAGAGAGAATTTGGGAAACCCAAATAAAAGACTTTTCCATTTAGAAAGTTGCAGATATTTTATGTGAGAGGTTGACATCTTAAACCTGATACTACTATATTTTAGCTATTTTCCCAAAATTTGTTGTGCCTCAAAAAATGTAGATGGAATTCAAATTGTGTTTCTTGTCTTGCAAGAATCAAGTATTGCCCAGGTGGAAAACAAAATCTAGCAGAGTATTGTAATTATAGACATGAAATGCAAACACACTCTTCTTGTGGAATATTTTGATACAGACAGTTAGGAAACTACTGGCAATTTAGACACAAGTGTGGCTGATTAATATTTACTTAGTTTTTAAAATGTTATTTCCATTGTTCATGTTTGGTTACTGTTACACAAATAATTACTTGGATAAAAATGGCCTTCTAGTCTAACATCAAGTATAATTAATGAGAATAAAATTAAATGAAAATTCATAAAAACTTATGAAGAATATTTTTCTCTTAACAGCTCTCTAATTGTCTAATAATTGTCTTTAGTCTACATGATTGCAGTTATTTTTAATTGAATTAATAACAAGGTATATACATTTTTAGTGAGCAGCAATGTTTGAATCAGTTATTTAAAAGAGAATGTCAATCCAGATTTTCATTAAACCTCTTTCTTCTCTTTGCTTCAGTTTATAGCTTATATAATGGAAATAAAGATGGATTTTTTCTAGCTACAAGGCAGGACCTGGAAATTAGGGTGAAGGCTAATGTCTCCAAAAAGCATAAAATTGTCGACTAAGAGTCTTTATGAAATCAATCCATGAACTAGGAAGCTTAAAATAAAACTTTAATAAATATTGGATTATGTTTCTTTGACGGCTATCAGATACAGCAAAATAATTACACTGAAAATTGTGGGCAGGTATTTTTATGGTTACTAAAAAAAGTTTAAAAAAATTTTTTTCTGGACTTCCAAAATTTTTAACTGATACAGTAACACAAGTCAGGAGTATACTTCATTAAATGTTATTAAACATATTTTAGTGCACCATATGCTATGTTGAAGCTTTTACTTGATCAAAAATTATGTTTTCACATTCTCAATTCTCTAGGATTTACCTGAACTCACTTTTGAAGTTTAGAATTATAGTGAGAAATTATGAATTCAATACATTTCAAAAATTTAAAGATTTACAGTTCATTTCTTTACTCTGGAAAGTTCATGTCCTGAGATCTAATTGTTTATAGAAGGAAAAACTGTTTCATCTTCAAATAAAATTTTTGATACTGTGTTTAATAAAAGCTGTTTACTGTAGGACTTCATAGATTATTATTAGCACAGTAATATTAAGTAATGTGCATTATTAAATTCCAAGATGGGTCATACAGCTCTTTTCAGGTATGAGGAACTCCCCTTTTAAGAAATTTTGGGCTGCAAGAAATGCTTACCTGATGCATGCTGTTTGGAAACAAACAAAACTTAAGTAGGGCATTAAAGAAAGAGCAGTAAAGATGGACAGAAAAAGAAACATAAAATGAAATAAGAAACATCAGTGAGTGACAGCAAGAATGAAAACATAATTTACAAGTATATTTTATTAGTTCACTCTGACTGAACAAGAAGATTCTTATTAGCAAATAGTGTTCACTGAATCTGGGCCACTAACAGGGCCCAGATTGCCCAGGTCTTGATGCCAGCTTAAGGGATTTGGGCTTTGTCACATTGTATACAGGAAGATGTTAAAAGTTTTAATGAGGAAATTGATAATAGTAACAGTGTGTGCATGTATGCTCAGCTGCTCAGCCCACTAGGCTCCTCTGTCCATGGGATTCTCCAGGCAAGAATACTGGAGTTGGTGATGGACAGAGAAGCCTGGTTTGCTGCAGTCCATAGGGTTGCAAAGAGTCAGACACAACTGAGCGAATGAATTGAATTGAACTGAACTCCAGGGAATCTTCCCAACCCAGGGATAGAACCCAAGTCTCCTGCATTAGTAGGCAGATTCTTTATCCCCGTGCTACCTGGGAAGCCCCAATAATAACAGTAGACATCATCTATTGAACAGTTGTCTTGGGAACTTTTCAAAAATTGCTTTACTTGTATTAACCCATCTATTTCTCCCAACAACCTTAAGTAGTAGGTAGGAAATAAGGTAACAAAGTATCAGGTAACTTTTAGAAGATTAGTAAAAGTGTGAAAGCTGAAGCTGGCATGCATGCATTCCCAAGCAGTGTGCTTTCAGAATCTTTGCCTTTAAATTCTATTCCATGTGTAAATATGTACATTTACACTCTATAAGGAGTGTAAAGCACTGTATAAGGAGATAAACAGAAATCATATGTAGGATAGATCCAAATGGAAGTAGACTGACAGAAAAATTCTTTCGTCAGGAGGTTCTTGCAGTAAACCAAGTGAAAGATCCTAGTATTTTTCACTACTGTGATAAGGCATGCGCACGTGCGTGCTAAATTGCTTCAGTCATGGTACTGGGAATGAAAAAGGAGTGAACTTTAGAGATTCTAAGAAGAAATCATTAATGCTGAACATTTTGACTTAATTGATGGCTTCACATTGATCCAGGGAAATAGAGGAGTTCCCTATATCAGTTATAGCTGACTGTGGCCTTTTGAGCAAAACTGAGGAATTCATGCAACAGAAATCATCATAGGGAAAAATGATGCATCTGAATTTTAAAGCTCTTTAGTTGGAGATGATGTCAGCGAACTAGAATCATGTGACTGTATATCAGGAGGGAGAAATGGCTATACACAGAGAACTCGAGTTATCGGCACCATTTTGAAGAGTGAGATCAGGAGGAGGTATGAGGATTTTTTTAAGGCCAAGTATGAGATAAGAGCTGAGTTTAGAAAAAGGGGTCTTGGGATCTACTCAGTGTGACAAGTCTGTGGAAGAAGAAAAATCAGATAAAGAAACTAAGAATGTATAGTAAACAGTGGTTAACATCACTAAAAAGATAAAGCGATGACTTCCACCATTGTTAAGGAGGACAGAGAGAGAGAGCTAAAGAGAGAGAGCTGGAATGAGGGAGGAAGGATTATAGGGTTAAGCTGTTTCATTGATTGGTCTGTTTGGCTGTCATTAGAAAGAACTTAGTCACTCCAGAGTTACCAGCTGTCAGTTACCTATCCTAATTATCTAATGGTGTATCATTAGCTTATTTTCTTCAGTCATTTTGAACAGATCATCACTTTCCTTCTATCTGTCAGTTTTTCAGTATGATATTATATTAGAGAAGAAATTAAATGTGTTCTGTCCTTTTGGTGTATTCGGTAGTCTCAAATTCATGAGAGTAAAAACGTTGAAAACTGAAAAATGCAGCACATTTGTTGGATTCTTATATCTCTATTGAATTCCTAACCTGTACCTCAAAATAAAACTGGTTAGAATGCAGTTTCTAGTCATTTAGTATATATGTATGTGTTTGTATTGTTGTTTTTCAGTCACTAAGTTGTGTCCAACTCTTTTGCAACCATATAAACTGTAGCCCTCAAGACTTCTCTACCCATGGAATTTCCCAGGTAGGCATACTGGAGTGGGTTGCCATGTCCTTCTCCAGGGGATCTTCCTGACTCAGGGATGAAACCTGCATCTCCTGCACTGCAGGCGGATTCTTTACCACTGAGCCATCGTGTGTTGTGCATACACCTATGTAAATAGACCATTTATTATAGTTTATGTCTCTCATGCCTTGCTTGGATTTTATTTAGTAAACACATTGAATACTTGTACTCAAAATCCAAGAAGGAAGGCATCAGAGGTGGCTCAGCTGGTAAAGAATCCACTTGCCAATGCAAGAGATGCAAGAGACCGCAGATTTGATCTCTGGGTTGGAAAGATCCCGTGGAGAAGAAAATGGCAACCTGCTTCAGTATTTTTGCTTGGAAAATTCCATGAACAGAAGAGCCTGATGGGCTACAGTCTATGAGGTCCCAAATAGTGGGACATGACCGAGCATGCATGAACACATTGAATACTTGTACCCAGAATCCAAAAATGAGGGTATTAGAATATAGTAATAATGGGAGAAATTGAGATGTGTCCTGGATATTATCACTACTATATATGTAAGCAATAATTTTACTCTATTTCATTCTTCTTATTGATACAGTGCAAATATTTAAAAAAAACAAGTTGATAATGTGGTTTCTGATTAATTTTTCCTAGATTTACCATCTGGGTAAGTCAACTACATAGTTATTTTGCTAGGTCTTCTTTCCAATTAGCTTTTACTCAACATGCTGGATTTTTCTTTTTTAAAGGAAAGTAACACGTAATATTTTATTACATCAAAGACCACTCAAAATAGCAACTTTAAAATGTGTGAATGACAGGTTAAATTACTACTGAGGATTATGGTTAACATCACTATCACCTAGAGGCAAAAAGCATCATGCAATGTTGGTGGTTTGGTGACATATTTTGAGTGGAATGTGCTATACTATTGGGCATTAGAAAATGTAGTAATTTATGATAGTTACTGAATATGAGGCAGATAAAAGCAACAACTAAGGACAAATACTTTCATGGCACTATTGCTCTGAACTTACTGCTCCAGAGTTGAATATTCTGTAACTAGCTAATGATTTTGCTTCTAAATTATTTTTGATTATTTTTAGATAACAATGTTTTCTACTCTATCTACATTTCTTGGGAAGACCGTAAAATTAATTTAGCCAATTTTTAAGATTAAGATGAATTTATAATGAAAATAAAAATTAGATGAGTGAAGTGAATAAATGAAGCACAATTTTCATCCTCTTCTTTTCACGAGATATTAAGAGAAGGGATCCAGGTCAGCACATATCCTAGTCTTCTGGTAGTACTCTGAAGAAAAAAGCACTTTAGAGTGACTCTTTAGCCTTGAAATGAGTTCAGTCTTGTGTTCTTTGAATCTGTTTTTAGCCTTCCTCAGAGACAGAGATAAAATCAAAGTTGTGACCTTAACGCTTCCTCTTTTCAGAAGACTTCTTACACTTCTTAACACTTTTCTCACTTCTTACAGAAACTATGGCATTGCTTTTTCAACGTCCCCTATATTTCAAATAGAGGAGCAGCAGTTTTGCCATTAGATATAAGGTCATATAGACGCATATCTTTTTCTTCTGGAGTATAGTAAGTAATAAATTCATTTGGATATCATGAAAGTTTCTAGAACACAAACACAATGTGTTCCCATAACATAAATTTGACATGTGTTGAGGAAGAACTTTTCATAATAATGATCAAACCAATTTGCTTTACTTGCTTAAAATATTATGTCACCCAATGACAGAACAAAAAAAGTGTTTATAGGACATACTGCATAATTAGGAAGTAAATTCCTAAGATATATGGCTAATACAGCAGGATTTGAATAGCACCGATTCTAAAGCTGGTCTTTGATGAGAGTGGGCTGAAACAATGCAGGCTTTGAGAGCCTTGCAAAATCTCAATTAAGTTGCTGAAATGTTTCCACAGTTTATTTTTCTAGGATCTTTTCCATGACTGCTTGCTCATAAAGACCTGGTTGTGGAAGGAAATTGGGCAGGAACTCTTGAATTGGCCTCTTGTTTGCCTAGTTCTATTGACCTGTACCAGGGTGGTAACACTTTGGGGGCCTTAAGTTGTTCATTTGCTACTGTTCTTAATAGATAAATTACAATAAGTTGTTCCTTGTTAATGAATAATTAAAATCAAGTTCTAATAATGGACCTACTGAAGCAGGGGAGCAAAATTCTGAAATCGAAAAGTGAATATTTGTTGATTTTTCTCTGTGAGTCCCTGCCCTATTTAGCATAGTTATTTTCATTTTTTTAAAAAAGAGACTATCAGGAATATGAATAAATAAGCTAAGACTCTGAGCTCTATACTGTTGAGTTTGAATAATTCATAAATAATAAAAAATCTTTTATTGAAAGTAATTGTGAAAAATTGAAAATTAAATAATATTATAAGAAAAGATCATCAAAATTATAAAATGGACCCCCAAACTTAAACTGAAATATATGACATCATGAAGCAAAGATATTAGTCAATGACTCACATAAGTGAGGGTATATTGCACATATATATGCATATACAATATCTTTGCAAAATATATTTTTTAAAATTTTGGCACAAAGATTAACTTTTCATTCACTGTTCTATTATGTCAGCATCTCTTTTGAAACCACAGCTTGATTTTGTTACCGTGTGTGTAGACTTGAATTAATGTGTGTTTTTCTCCCATTAAAAACTTTTTTCTACTCATCTTCAAATAATAGATGAAATCAGTAATGAAATACTCCTAAATTATTCAATACTCTGGTCATGATTATGACTCATGTTAGTTTTTTTTTTTTTCTTTTGAGGGTACTGTTAAAGAAGTTAGGTCCACAAAGATGTGATTCACGTAACATGTGTATACATCCTTTATATATATTTGCCACAGACATGGGGTCAGGAGGAAGTGAGAGGTGCCCAAAAGGAACAACTGGAGATTTAAAGACAGAAGGTTAAAGAAATGCTTAAAGTTTTCAGTTTATTTTGTGCTATATTTAGAACTGAATAGTGAGGGGATTTGCTCAGAGAGGAAGTGTGTTTGCAGTAAGAAAGGGGAAGAATCCCTAGTGTAGACAGGAACAATGTAGACCCTAGTGTAGAAGAAAGAGTGGTGAACCTTTTCCAGGATTTGAGGACTGGGGAGTGGCTTCTTATATTATCATACACTGAATGTTTATTATTTTATAGAAAATATCAGTGAGATTTCAAGAAGTCTTGGCTTTACCGTTAATCTTGTGAATGGATTTAAGATAAAATTATATATTATAAAACTTGTAGGAAATAAAATTTCAGGATTCTTAGTGATATTAGATAGTGGTGATTGATTAATGACATTAATTTGAAGTTCCTGTTATGTTGATATGAAGTAGGTTGATATGAAGTGATAATTAGGGGCTGAGGTGAAAGAGAAGAAAATGCCATAGGTTTGAAATTAAAATTTCTTTGTTATGCTAAGGATACTAGTGAAAATTTTCCACTGAATATAAACAAAATAAAATTGGATAGGATGGAAGCAGTGTTCAGTGTCAAACTATAATAAAGAATTTAGAGGAGTAGGGGATGCTGCTGCTGCTTATTTGCTTCAGTCATATCTGACTCTGTGATCCCATAGACAGCAGCCCACCAGGCTCCCTGGGACTCTCCAGGCAGGAATACTGGAATGAGTTGCCATTTCCTTCTCCAGGGGCAGGCATGCTATTTTATGCTTTTTTAAAGAGTCAGCTAGGTGGTTTTGCATATTCTTCAAGTAAAAAGAGCAGAAATAAAATAAAAACATGTAAATAATATGGTTTCTATTCTTTTAGTGCATCTTAATACATTTTCTGAAGTTTTTATTTCATTTCACTTCTGTTTTTCAGTAACTTTCAGAAGGTTTGTGTCCTGATGGCAGCCAACCAATATTAGAAAAATAAACTGAATTTATAGCATTGAGAGAAGAGTTATGTTAAGTGACTCTAACAGACAATATGTTATAATGAGAATCTAAGTGAATGCCAACCTATTAATGTTCAGAAAGAGAAAAGTTAGATGTATTATCCAATAATTACAGATTTGAAGATAATGGAAGACATATGACTTAAACGTTTTTTCCACAATAGGAAGTTAAGATGTGGAATACATTTGGGAAATATTAATAAAGGTCAAAAGAATTTTTTATGAAGAGAGAATGTAAAACCAGTTAGAATCCAGCAAAACATCACTTGAAAAACCAGGAATGGGAGATGTATGGAGTCTTGGCAAGCTGGAAGTTTTGATGATTTGGTAATATTTTATAACTCTGTAATATATAAAATAATCTGGGCTGAAATTTATGCTTTACCCTAAAAGAAAGTTATGGAGGGATGATTTTATTAAGCCTTTAATATAATGAAAATATCTACTTTCATTGTTAATAGTAGTAAAAATAGTGGTGCCTGTATACTGAGGATTGTTCACAGGCAGTCAAGACTGTGGTGAACTTTAGGGACTGTCATGTAATTATCTCATATAACTGTTTGCAATTATGTATAAGTCAAAAACATTTTTATGTGAAAATTATTTTTGTTGCATGTCTAACAAAGTTTCTGATCCCGAGTTTTTACTAGGTGATCAGGGTTGAATCAAATCCACTGTAATACAACAACAAACCAAACTAGGAAATATTACATTTGTCAGTAGAAAATCAAGCATAAATGCTCATTAACTTGTGTCAAAATTAGTAATGAAGTTTGAATACACCACCATGGTAAGAATTTGGAAATATGATTATACTTCAACCTAATGAACCACAGTTTTTGAATTAAAAAAAAAAGACCAGTTCTTAGAAACCCTAATTTGTCAACAGAAGAGTAGGATTCATTTGTAGTTTTTTTTTTTTCCTTGACGTTTTTTTTTTAACTGAAGGAAATAGATTTCCTATTTCCTCTTACTGTAACATTTATCTATGGCTTCATCACCACAGGCTTCCAATCAAGAAATAAACATTTCAACATTTCCAACATAAGAGGAAAGAAGCTTTGTTAAACATACATATATTTCAAAAACTGTTTTACGTGGAAGAGGTCATTCATCACTGTGAGAATATTTTCAAAGGTGGTATCAGATGTGAAATTCAAAACTGCCTCAAAGCTGAATCCTGAAAAGGGAATTGTAATAGACAAAAGAGTCCTTGGTTTTAATCATGTTCCTAGGATTCTGATTTTCCTTTTTAATATTTGTACAAGTTATAGGTTGATGTTTTAGAAGCTATTGCTCCTCAAAATTTTTTATTTCAGATATATATGTATGTATTAACAAGAGTCAAAGAAGTTATTAATTTAACAAGTGATTGAGATTTCTACAGTCTTTAGTATGTGTTGATATTAATATTTGATTAGCTGGAAATAACCGTTCAGCTATGAAAGAGTTCATTAAGATAACCAGTAACAAAAAGTATGTTGCAACTGGGGATAGTTAGACTTCTTAGAAAGCAAACTCCTTTCGATTTGCCTAAAATAGTAAAATTATATGTAAATTCTGTATTTATAGAATGGTTGCTGACAATAAAAGCCCTATATAATGATCTGGTTCTAACAATCTTGAACCAGTGAAATTTGCCTCAAGCTAGTTCTTTTAAAGGACACAGGCACATATAGAATAGAGGACTAGCTATATATATATCTTTAAGAAGTAAAATCTAATTGTACTGTCATCTATTTCAGTATTTCAAATACAAAGCACGTTCCAAGAACTAAACTAAGTAGGTTAATTTGTCCCTCTGTGTCAAGCAGAATTAAAATCACATCTCTTTTAATGTCTGTGAATAAGGTGTTTTATCTCTAACACAAATTACCCAAATTCTACAAGTATTTATTAACACATAGGAAACACCATTATCCTGGGAATTTATTTGCTAATAGTCATTCAGTTCTATTTGTAATAGCTATTAATATTAAAGGGCTTCCCTGGTGGCTCAGAGGTTAAAGCCTCTGCCTGGAATGCGGGAGAACCGGGTTCAATCCCTAGGTTGGGAAGATCCCCTGGAGAAGGAAATGGCAACCCACTCCAGTACTCTTGCCTGGAGAATCCCATGGAGAGAGGAGCCTGGTAGGCTACAGTCCATGGGGTCGCAAAGAGTCGTACACGACTGAGCGACTTCACTTTCACTTTCATTAATACTAAAAAGCTGTAAAATTTATGTTTGCATGTTGTAGCACTTAGCCTACCCAAGGAAAAGAATATACCATACTTGTATGTAAACCCATTCAAGGTGATATCAGTGGGACTGAATTTTCTGTCCTTAAATAACCAGTACCTAAAAATTACTCTCTAGTATTTCAAAGAAGAAAGTGCTAAATACTATTAGCTAAAAGAACTTTCTTCCTGACTGCATTAATTTCCTGTTCATTTCCTTAAAGGGAAAGTTTTGATAGGGCTTATAAATTACATGTTCCTAGCCGAATAATAGCTTGAGGAAAAACATGTAATGGCTCTCCTTAATCAAAATAAGAGCAACTTATTGTTTATCCAGCTGAGGAACCTAGGATCAAGTGTACGCATTTTATTATTTCTATGGCAAATCAAAAGTAATCCACAGAAACATGAACCAAGGAAACAAGTGTAGAAAATTAGGAAAAAACACTAATGTGGCTATGAAAGACAGTTTCTTGGGAACTCAACTATTCATTAACCAACTTATTCATTTAGGACTTGCTGTGAGCCAGTTATTGGCCTATTAGTACTAGGGCTATCATAGTGAGCAAAACATTTATACATTTATAGTCCCTGTCCTTATGAAATGTATTGTCTGGGAGGACACTGAATGGATAGGAAGAGGATTGTAGAGGCTCTTGACTCCTTTGAAACTGGAGAGCCTCTCAATAATATTCCATGTGGCATAACAAAGTGCTAAGAATGAAACCATAATGGAAATTAAATTTATTTTCTATTGAAAAGAAAATATTACGGCACTTCTGTGAACTAGGAGTTAAGGGATTAGTTGCTCCAAAAGCAAATTAAACCTCCAAATTTTATATCATTTATATTGTCTCCAGGTCAACTGGCTTCACAGACTAAACTCTAAAGTGCTCCAGTTACTAATGAGTCAGACACTAAAGGTGTATTAAGTATTCGAAAGATGGAGGGATTCATCCTCATGTGCATTCTGTTTTCTGACATCCAGGGCTGCACTTAATGGCCTGGGAGGTAGCCAGTTAACCTTTCTGAAACACAGCCCTGTCTGGTCATGTTAATCACAGTGAACGACTGTCCTTTCAATCCTGCTTTTTCCTCCCCAGCGTCTTCAACTTCCATATGTGCATACAAATCCCAGCTTTTAACTGGACATCACTGTAAACTCACTTTAATGGCTTAGGCAAATTTGTCTATGAGTGAGGACACGGAGTGTGTGGAATGTTTTTAGTCTCTTTACACTTAAAGGAATTTAGGCTTCCTGTGATTGACTGCTGCGTTCCTCTCTCCATCTCTCCACCTCTCCACTCCTCTGGTTCAGATCAATGTCGGTAGTTAAATGAATCCATTGTATGAATGCGTCTGTTGACCTGGCCTTCCTCATTGATTGCATAAACTAGTGCACAGGAGTGAGGTTTCTAGGGAAGAGAACTGGCCTGCCACCTGCCCTTGCCACCACTCCCTGAGATCATGGGGGTTTCCCACAGAGGTTACTTGTGCAGAAGCAGGACCTGGGAACACTCAATTAACCACAAGGAAGCTGAAAGCCACATCCAGCCTTTATCCATAACCTGTGAATGCATTTATTAATATAAAGGGAAGACAGCAGTCGAGGGCTTTGTTGGCCTTCAAAACATTCCTGTAAGGGACACTGACCAGATCCTCAGTTGCCTAACGGGTATCAAGCTGACTTTTTAATCTCCATCCATTATATCCAGATAAGAGATTGGGAGCTCGTGTACACCTGTGGTGGATTCATGTCGATGTATGGCAAAGCCAATAGAGTATTGTAAAGTAAAATAAAGTAAAAAAAAAAAAGAAAGAAAGAAAGAAAAAAAAAAGACTGTTGAACGGGATCGCTGATTCAATGGACATGACTTTGGGCAAACTCTGGGAGATGGTGAGGGACAGGAAGACCTGGCATGCTACAGTCCATGGAATCGCAGAGTTGGACACGACTTGGCGATTAAACAACAACAAATTATATCCAGACTATACCTCTCACCTTGAACTATGAGATTCACTGGAATTTGTGTTTTTTTAAAGTTGAGATATGCAGGTGACACCACACTTATGGCAGAAAATGAAGAACTAAAGAGCC
Organism: Neotragus pygmaeus; assembly: GCA_006410875.1. Classification (NCBI taxonomy): domain Eukaryota; kingdom Metazoa; phylum Chordata; class Mammalia; order Artiodactyla; family Bovidae; genus Neotragus; species Neotragus pygmaeus. Next base: position 32,078 of record SJYV01010007.1, read on the forward strand.
TCTTGATGAAATTGAAAGAGGAAAGTGAAAAAGTTGGCTTAAAGCTCAACATTCAGAAAACTAAGATCATGACATCCAGTCCCATCGCTTCATGGCACATAGATGGAGAAACTGGAAACAGTGGTATTTTTCTGGGCTCCAAAATCACTGCAGATGGTGATTGCAGCCATGAAATTAAAAGACACTTACTCCTTGGAAGGAAAGTTATGACCAACCTAGACAGCATATTCAAAAGCAGAGACATTACTTTGCCAGCAAAGGTCCGTCTAGTCAAGGCTATGGTTTTTCCAGTGGTCATGTATGGGTGTAAGAGTTGGAATGTGAAGAAGGCTGAGCGCTGAAGAATTGATGCTTTTGAACTGTAGTGTTGGAGAAGACTCTTGAGAGTCCCTTGGACTGCAAGGAGATCCAACCAGTCCATTCTGAAGGAGATCAACCCTGGGATTTCTTTGGAGGGAATGATGCTGAAGCTGAAACTCCAGTACTTTGGCCACCTCATGCGAAGAGTTGACTCATTGGAAAAGACTCTGATGCTGGGAGGGACTGGGGGCACGAGGAGAAGGGGACGACCGAGGATGAGATGGCTGAATGGCATCACGGACTTGGTGGACATGAGTCTGAGTGAACTCTGAGAGATGGTGATGAACAGGGAGGCCTGGTGTGCTGCAATTCATGGGGTCGCAAAGAGTTGGACATGACTGAGCGACTGAACTGAACTGAACTGAACTGATGGAGAAGAGCTGACTCATTGGAAAAAACCCTGATGCTGGGATAGATTGAGGGCAGGAGAAGCAGGGGATGACAGAGGATGAGGTGGTTGGATGGCATCACTGACTCAATGGACATGGGTTTGGGTGGACTCTGGGAGTTGGTGATGGACAGGGAGGCCTGGTGTGCTGTGGTTCATGGGGTTGCAAAGAGTCGGACACGACCGAGTGACTGAACTGAACTGAACTGAAAAGTTAAAAATAACATAATGAATGGGATTTTTCCTAGAGTAAAAAGTAAGTTTTGAAACTGTATGTTTGAAAATATTTTCCTCACTTAAGCTGATTTCACCTCCTCCTTGATAAATTTATTTCTTACTCTGTTTCCATCAGGGGAAAGAGATTTTGTTAGCAAAGCACTCTACCAATAAAGAATGCTGTAAACTTGCATTTTTCCTTCTCTAAGCATAGAGAAGTGCTTATTTTTATTTGGAAAAAAAAAACAGATTTATGTCAGTAAAAGAAAGATATCAGTAATTAAAGTAGCATTTTTCTGTGTCTTGCCTTACCTGAGTTTTCATGAAGTTTTACATTTCACTTCTTATAAATAAACTCCAAAATAAAGTATTTAAATGTAAAATCTGAACTTGGTAATAATAATACATGATCCCCCAAAAGATGTATTTCCCAATCAGAAAATACTATGGAAGAAATAAAGCATTGTAACAGAGGGATTTTCCACAGATTTTTTTAAATTGCAAATATGTAAAGACTGGCTCAAAGTTTGAGCTACAACCAACCTTTGGAGAAAAAAAATCCTACAATAAATGATAGTATTAGCTCACACCTGTATACACATTTAAATTTTTAGAGCATTTTGACAAATAACATCTCATTTGATAGCTTAAGAGAAGACAGAATGCTTTTCTTCGTATGTAATGCTTGTCAAGAGTCAGCGGAAACTGTGTTTTAAATGCAGCCACTCTTGTCCTGGTGGGTTATAGTCCATGGGGTTACAAAGAGTTGGACGCAACTGACTGGACACATGCACCCACTCTTGTCCTTATGACTCCCTGAATGATCTTTCTTTCTGCCAAAATAACTACTGTAATATATTTCTGATTTGAGGTTAGAAAATAAGAGATTCAGATATTATAATAAATAGTAGGAAAAAATGTACATAGTCCTCAGTAAAACAGTTGAAAGAAATAATTATTTAAAATATTCTGATCTAACTCTACAACATTAAGAGAATAATAATAAACAATAAATGCCTTTTCTTAGTTCTTTACTGAGTTTCAGCATCCATGATTGGTGCTTCTTGAATCAGCAGTCTTTGATGTTTGAAAAGCCTGAAAGGTATATATTATCATTCCCATTTTCTAGAGAAGAAAATTGTCTAGCTAAATAGTTTGCTGTTGTCCAGTTGCTAAGTCATGTCCAGCTCTTTCGGACCCCATGGACTGCAGCACGCTAGGTTCCTCTGTCCTTCACTATCTCCTGGAGTTTGCTCAAACTCGTGTCCATTGAGTCAGTGATGTCACCCAACCATCTCATCCTCTCTTGCCCACTTCCCCTGCTCTCAGTCTTTCCCAGCATAAGGATCTTTTCCAGTGAGTCGGCTCTTCACATCAGGTGGCCAAAGTATTGGAGCTTCAGCTTCAGCATCAGTCCTTCCAGTGAATATTCAGGGTTGATTTTCTTTAGGATTGACTAGTTTCAACTCCTTACTATCCAAGGAATACTAAGAGTCTTCTCCAGTACCGCAGTTTGAAAGCATCAGTTCTGTGCTTAGCTTTCTTTATGGTTAAATGGTAATGGAACAATTAAATCAAAACCCAGGTCTATGAAATTTGAGAGGTTGTTGGTTTAGCATTATTCTATGATTATGATTTATCTGATCACTGAATAGAATATTATGTAGCTGCTTTAAAATGTATCAAAAAATTGCATGGGATTATCTGAAAATGCTTATGAGGGAGTATATAAAAATGTAAGTCACAATAAAATACATATCTTTAGAAGGACTGGGGCAAAACATGTAAGATGAAAGTAGTTTCTGTATTATGATTTTTTTTGGGGGGGTATACTTTCTAAACTTTCCTTAATATTGTTATAATTATATTGTTCATAGGTTTTAGTCTTTAAATAATTAGTGAATCAAATGGTTGAGGGATTAATGAGTGTGTGGAGAATATTAACTATTATTTGTGTCACCTGTGTGCCTTTTGTACCTTGAGTTTACATTTACTGCATTAAGCCTTACAATTTGTTTACACCCGTAGGAAACCATTAGTGATTTCCACATAAGTGTAGCCTCCAGGATCCAGCATGGCCCAGAGTGTTCATTAAATACACCCCAGATGAATGACTGTTGAATAAACAAGGGTTTTTCTTAAAGCTCATTAATAATACAAAGTTAGTGGAATAAGCATAGAATTAATGCATATAATCTCTCATAAACGCCTTATATTACATATGTCAATATGGGTTTATATTTCAAAATAAGTATAACTATATATTTCTTGTACTTGTTCTCAATACTGTTGTCATTTAGTGCCCAATATTTATGTCATTTGATCAAATTAAGATTATGCTATATTATGAATAATGTCTCTATTTTAAACCTGTGCTGTATTGTGATTAGTTGTTCACTCGTGTCTGACTATGACCCCATGGACTGTAGCCCACCAGGCTCCTCTGTTAATTGAGATTCTGCAGACAAGACTACTGGAGTGGGTTGCCATGCCCTCCTCCAGAAGATCTTCCCAACCCAAGGATCAAACCCACGTGTCCCACATTGCAGGTGGATTTTTTTTTAATTGGAGGCTAATTAATTGTAGTGGTTTTTGCCATACATTGACATGAATAAGCCATGGTTGTACATGTGTTCTCCATCCTGAACATCCCTCCCACCACCCTCCCCATTCCGTCAATCAGGGTCATCCCAGTGCGCCAGGCCTGAGCACCCAATCTCACTCATCGAACCTGGACTGGTGATCTATTTCACATGTGGTAATATATATGACCAACCTAAATAGCATATTAAAAAGCAGAGACATTACAAAGGTCTGTCTAGTCAAGGCTATGGTTTTTCCAGTGGTCATGTATCGATGTGAGAGTTGGAATATAAAGAAAGCTGAGCGCCGAAGAATTGATGCTTTTGAACTGTGGTGTTGGAGAAGACTCTTGAGAGTCCCTTGGACTGCAAGGAGATCAAACCAGTCCATCCTAAAGGTCAGTTCTGGGTGTTCATTGGAAGGACTGATGCTAAAGCTGAAACTCCAATACTTTGGCCACCTCACGTGAAGAGCTGACTCATTGGAAAAGACCTTGATGCTGAGAGGGACTGGGGGCAGGAGGAGAAGGGGATGACAGAGGATGAGATGGCTGGATGGCATCACCAACTCAATGCACATGAATTTGGGTAAACTTCAGGAATTAGTGATGGACAGGGAGGCTTGGAGTGCTGCGATTCATGGGGTCGCAAAGAGTCACACGTGACTGAGTGACTGAACTGAACTGAGTATATATGTTTCAGTGGTATATGTTTCAAATCATATGTTTCAATGGTATATGCTTCAAATCATATGTTTCATATTCATATATGTTTCAAATCATCCCACTCTCACCTCCTCTCACAGAGTCCAAAAGTCTGTTCTTTACATCTGTGTCTCTTTTTGCTTTCTCCCATATAGAGTCATCATTACCATCTTTCTAAATTTCATATATATGCATTAATATACTGTATTAGTGTTTTTCTTTCTGACTTACTTCATTCTCTGTAATAGGCTTCAGTTTCATCCACCTTATTAGAACTGATTTAAATGCATTCTTTTTAATAGATGAGTGATATTCCATTGTGTATATGTACCACAGCTTTCTTATCCATTTGTCTGCTGATGAACATCTAGGTTGCTTCCATGTCCTAACTATTGTAAAAAGTGCTGTGATGAAGATTGGGGTACATGTGTCTCTTTCAATTCTGGTTTCCTCGGTATGTATGCCCAGCAATGGGATTGCTGGGTGATATGGGAGTTCTGTTTCCAGTTTTTTAAGGAATCTCCACACTGTTCTCCATAGTGGCTTTACTAGTTTGCATTCCCACCAACAGTGTAAGAGGGTTCCATTTTCTCTGCACCCTCTCCAGCATTTATTGTTTGTAGATTTTTGATAGCAGCCATTCTGACCAGCATGAGATGGTACCTCACTGTGCTTTTAATTTGCATTTCTCTGATAATGAGTGATATTGAGCATCTTTTCATGTGTTTGTTAGCCATCTGTATGTCTTCTTTGTAGAAATGTCTGTTTAGTTCTTTGGCCCATTTTTTTGATTGGGTCGTTTATATACAAGAGCTGCTTGTATATTTTTGAGATTAATTCTTTGTTGCTTTGTTTGCTATTATCTTCTCCTATTCTGAAGGCTGCCTTTTCATCTTGCTAATAGTTTTCTTTGTTGTGCAAAAGCTTTTAAGTTTATTTAGGTCCCATTTGTTTATTTTTGCTTTTATTACCATTACTCTGGGAGGTGAGTCACAGAGGATCCTGCTGTGATTTATGTCAGAGAGTGCTTTGCCTATGTTTCTTCTAGGAGTTTTATAGTTTCTGGTCTTACATTTAGATCTTTAATCCATTTTGAGTTTATTTTTGTGTGTGGTGTTAGAAAGTGTTCTAGTTTCATTCTTTTACAAGTGGTTGACCAATTTTCCCAGCACCACTTGTTAAAGAGATTGTCCTATCTCCATTGTCTGTTCTTGCCTTCTTTGTCAAAGATAAGGTGTCCATAGGTGCATGGATTTATCTCTGGTCTTTCAATTTTGTTCCGTGGATCTATATTTCTGTCTTTGTGCCAGTACCATACTGTCTTAATGACTGTGGCTTTGTAGTAGAGCCTGAAGTCAGGCAAGTTGATTCCTCCAGTTCCGTTCTTCTTTCTCAAGATTGCTTTGGCTATTCAAGGTTTTTTATATTTCCATACAAATCGTGAAATTATTTGTTCTAGTTCTCTGAAAAATANTTAACTTTTAAGTAATAAAAAGACTTTCAAGATGGTGCTGGTTATATGTAGTAGATATGCTAAATGTCAACAATGTTAAAACACAGAACAAAAACAGTGCTGAAAGATCAGTTAACTGCCTCTCTCCATAACACCCCCCAAAACTTAACAAAAAATTTAGGAACAAGCCTATATTTATGCAAGGTAACTCTAAATGATTTAAATTGATCATCTTATTCTGACTTAATCATAAATTAGAATTGTAAAAAGCTGTGTCAATAATTAGCAGAAACATCATTTTATTCACACAAAATCTATAGAAGAAATTTACAGATTTATAAAGAAACTAAATGTGTTTATTAAAATGAGACTTTTACATGGATATGCAAAATGTGCCCATAAAGGAAACTAGTGACCACTTAAATGCTTGAAGTCTAACTGCTATATTGTTCTTATAATAGGCTAAGCTCTATCTTCCAAGATTTACATCTATTAATTCAACTCTCACAACAAGATTATGAAGCTGGGACTATTATTATCCCCATTATAGAGATGAGAAAATTCAGCCCTAGATGCTTAATTATCAGTGATAATTGGGGATTTGAGGATTGAAACTAGTCCACATGGCTCTAGAAGCTGNATGTGTAGAGTTTTCTCATTTGTTGTTGGAAGAGATTCCTAGCATCATTCAAATCATATCACACACAAAGCAATCACTGATATATGGAATTATTTGTTTGTTCACTCATTCTTCCATCCTTTTTTTTTTTTTTTTGATTGTTGTTGTTCATTTGCTAAGTTGTGTCTGTGACCCCATAGACTGCAGCATCCCAGGCTCCTCTGTCCTTCATTATCTTCTGGAGTTTGCTTAAACTCATGTTGATTGAGTCAGTGATGCAATCTAACCATCTTATCCTCTGCTTCCCCCTTCTTTTGCCTTAAATCTTTCCCTACATCAGGATCTTTCCCACTNAGTTGTGTCTGTGACCCCCTGGACTGCAGCATCCCAGGCTCCTCTGTCCTTCATTATCTTCTGGAGTTTGCTTAAACTCATGTTGATTGAGTCAGTGATGCAATCTAACCATCTTATCCTCTGCTTCCCCCTTCTTTTGCCTTAAATCTTTCCCTACATCAGGATCTTTCCCACTAAGTCAGCTCTTACCATCAGGTGGCCAAAGTATTGGAGCTTCAGCTTTTAGCATCAGTCCTTCCAATGAATATTCAGGGTTGATTTCCTTTAGGTTTACTGGTGAATATAACAGTTACCAAAACAGATATTCTTTTATTTTCAATGAAATTATTGACTAATAAGGGATAGCAACAGATGATTGTAAAATTATATGGGTAGGGCTATGATGCAATAAAAGGAAGCACATAGGAAATGCAACCAGCATGGACTTACAGTAACAGGTCAACTGGAGACAGTCAAAGAAGGATTTTTGTTGTTGTTAGTGTCATTGCTATCAGTTAAATGTGAACTAGAACTGAGGGCAGTGCAGCTTAGTAAAAGGAGTGGAAGGAGAAATAGGTTTCAGACAGAGTATATACAAAGACTTAGAGGCAATAAATGCTCACTATATTAGTTTATTTCTAAGTGTGTCCTGGGAAAGCATTCTAGGAATAGAGGGGAGAAGGCACCAGATCTTGCCTTATCCAAAAGTAAAATGTCCCCTTATGGTTATTCTAATACCTCAGAGTATTGTGCCTAGCAGAATTCAGAGGTGTACATTTATTATTCCTTTTTGAAAATAAATTTTTTTAGTTTAGTTTATAGCATTTTTAAGAACAAAATCATGAATGTATATAAAGTCTATCTGCAGTGATATTATCATAGCACAAATTAAAAATGAATTGTATCCAATTTGAGAAATGTTAGATAAATTACATGTCTTGAAAATATCCTGCAATCAAACTTATGTGGAGAAATGTTCATAATTCTACATGTAAGAAGATTTTTAAAAATTGTATTACAAAACAAATATATTGAGTTGGCCTAAAGTTTGTTTGTTCATACTATCTTATGGAAAAACTTGAATAAACCTTTGGGCCAACTCAACATTATTATCATTTACCAATATCAACATCAAATATGTTCATCTAGACAACCATATCTGGAAAATAGGATTGTGAGAACTATTAATATTTAATCTTACTTTTCATTGTTTTCCATTTCTCTATAATAATCAGGCAGGATTATTATTAACAGAAAATTATTATTACTATTAGCAACAAATTTAAACTAAAACGGATTCTCATAAACTTTTGGACATATTAGGCAGATATCTTGATACACTTCATTCTAATTAGGAAAGTTACTGGCAGTGCAGAGTTTCTCTTCCCTGAATTTCCCAGAAAGTACAGAAAAAAATATCTTCCACTTACTGACATTATTTTCCATACACGGAGTAGTGACTGGGAGACCCTTATATGGTACAGAGAAGACCATCAGCAAGTATTTTCTGAATGAAGGAATAATAAATAAGGGGAAAAGAGGAGTTTTTGTACAAATTTCAATAAAATTACAAAACATACTAACACTCTTTAAAGCAGTGGTTTCCAACCGTTTTGANTTTCAATTTTTTTGAATTTACCAAGGCTAGATTTATGGCCCAGGATGTGATCTACCCTGGAGAATGTTCCATGTGCACTTGAAAAAAAGGTGAAATTCATTGTTTGGGGGTGAAATGTTGCAAGTCGATTTTTTTACCAGCTTAGCTACCAGGGAAACCTAGGGTGGGCTAAAAGTGGTTCTTTGTTAGTAGCACACTTGAAAATATTTTAGGTTCAAACTTACAAGTGGGCTGAAACTGAGCAGTGTATCATTTCCTAATTAAAGTAAAAAACAACCTGTAATTATTTCTAGTTCTGTATTCTTCGATATTTAACATACCACAGTATCAGATGTGTATAGTTCAAAATGCAGTCAGTACTTTCAATTTCTTATCAGATAATATTATACTTTTCTTGGCCCATCTGGGTCATTCAGTAGTTTGAAAGAGAAAAGAGAAAAGCAAATAGACATATTTGGTTAAATCCTAATTTTTGAGTCTCACTAAATGTCGCCTTTGAAAACCAGTAAATGCTAATGCATGAAAGCAGTGTGCAAACAGAGTCAACAAAGGAAACCACTCTGATAAGTTGATAAATAAGGATTTATGCAAACTAATTTATATATAGAATGGCCAATGCTTTTTTTCTCCAGAATGGTATAATATCTGAGGCCTTGGATTTTCAGTTTTCTTAAGGTCATTTTACATTTAAAAGTTTTATTCAAGTAACTTTTATTGAATTGCTCCTATGTACAACATAGATGGGATAGTGTATGTAAGATACCTTGGAAAGTTCAAAGTCTATACAAATAAAAAGTGTTGCTATTAATATTATGTCCCTGAGTAATTTCTAATTTCTTCATGTGAGAAGAGGGTTGCCTATAATCTTGATTCTTTGTCCTGAATTTGAACTTCGATGATCCTTACATTTGGGCTTCCCTGATAGCTCATTTGGTAAAGAATCCACCTGCAATGCGGGAGACCCGGATTTGATTCCTCTGTCAGGAAGATTCCCTCGAAAAGGGATAGGCTAACCACTCCAGTGTTCCTGGGCTTCCCTTGTGACTCAGCTGGTAAAGAATCCACCTGCAATTCTGGAGACCTGAACTCAATCCTTGGGTTGGGAAGATCCCCTGGAGAAGGGAAAGGCTACCCACTCCAGTATTCTGGCCTAGAGAATTCCATGGACTGTATAGTGCAAGGGGTCACAAAGAGTCAGACACGATTGAGCATGTTTCACTTTCAATTGTTACTTTCAAGCTTCTTATTTTTGGCCCGTTATGTTGTTTCTACTGTAACCGACAGATTCCCACTAGACTCATAATTTAAAAATGAAGATGACTGATTCGGTCACAAAAGAATATGAGCTTTAAGTTCAGAACTCTAGATTTTAAGTCTTGAATGTGCAATTTAATAACTGTTCAGATGTGGGCATCCATTTTACTTGCTGGAGTCTTAGTTCCTTGTCCATAAAATATAGTTTATAACCTACATCTTAATTTGTGTGTGCTTGTGTGTTAAGTCACTTGAGTCATGTCTGACTCTTTGTGACCTTGTGGACTGGAATGCACCAGGCTCCTCTGTTCATAGGATTCTCCTGGCAAGAATACTGGAGTGGATTGCCATGCCCTCCTCCAGGGGATATTCAGATCCAGGGATAGAATACACATCTCTTATGTCTCTAATTTGCTTATTGATATTGTTGTGAAAGTATATATAGAGAGTACAATATCTTATGGAAAAACCCAAATGAACTGTCTGGCCAACCCAATATATGTGAAGCTAATGTGATCTTGATGATAAGTACATATCAATTATTATCTTTTGTATTATAAATATGTGGCTCTCAACTCCATATAATGTCCACCCACCCTTTTCCTCAGAGTTTCTTTCAATGCAAAAAAAAAAAGTCAGTGTTTAATTTGATCTTGAAATGAGAAACTCTTTCCTTCTGGTGTTAGAGACAACAGTTTTTGTTAATTTCAGAGCAACCTCTGTACATCAGCAGAACCTGACATCTATACTGATAAAATTTGTCTCTCTTGAAACTGACCAAAGCTGCAGGTGATATCCAAAAGGACTATCCTATTATTAAGAACATTTGCAATAGAAGGGATGGGAAATGTGTTAGAGTCTTCATTTCGTTTGGACTTGGAAAATATACATTATGTTGAAAGAGAAAACTAAAGAGCAATAATTTTTTTCTTTTCAGTTTAATGACTAGTTGATTTCCATTAAAAATAATTAGAAATGTCCCTATAAGTGATAAATGCCCCTATAAATGATATGAACAAGTTTATATAAGTGGGTCATTTTTGTTCCATGTGGAGAAATAATCCTGTATAAAGCTAAATTCCAAATATCTCTGTACATGGTAATCATGTGCGTTAATATAAATATACACCAATTTATAATGAAATCAACTTTTCCTTAATCTTTTTCAAATTTAAAGAAAGGTAATAGTTACTTCTGGGTACAAAGATTAATGAAGATACTTATAATAGGTACTGACTTAAAAACTGTGTCAGTTCTGCACTTTAAGAGCTTGTGAATACACTTTATGAACATCTTCATTTTAAAATTGAATTTCAAAATATTTTAACTTTAGCTAAGATTTAGTTTAATGAGTTTTCATTTTAACATTGTCTTTTTGAAACAGAAGATGCCACTCTTTCATTCATCAAATTTGTTTTTTCTCATCTAAATTTTTAAATTTACAACTTTGACAACTCCACCTAATGTGGGAAAGCATTCTAAACAAGAGGTACATTCCATGCACTTTATTTGATAAAAAGCATTGAATTCACTTAACTACAAAGTTGGAGGTATGGGAAATAGCAACAAGATATAAAAAAGATCTCTAAGGCCCAAAGCAAAGTACGGGACCTTTTTGGTCTAATTTTTAACGCTGATCAATAGTAACTTTTTTTACAGTTTCTGAAATCTCTGAATGAATTATGAATTGCTATTATTATTATGCCAGTTGAATATCTGAACATGCAGACCCACCTTGACACTACTATTAAATTATAAATGAGTTGCTCTTTTATAAATGTGAATGGATTTAAATAACATTTGATTAGTGCTTTTACATTCTCCAAATAGCAACCACTCTTTAAGCCTGTATGGTGATTTAAGCTCTATTCAGTCAGTCATCTTTGTTAACTTTTTACTCACTGATCATATGAGTGGTTTTCATTTCTTGCCCTTTTCAATCTTGGGAACATTTTTTTAAGAACCTTAGAGTAAGTCAAGATAACTGACTCCTACAGTTTCAATATCTCCTTACTGAATTTTGATACCATAGTTTTGATTTAATCATAAAATACCTTATATTTGGCATCTTTGGCAGATTCCACTCTTTAAAACTTAAAAAAATAGCATTGTTGTTGAAATAAAATATTAACTGAGAATGGTAGTGGAGATTTTCTATCTGTCATTTACCTTTAGATTGTTTATTAATAAGATTAGCCTTTAGGTTGGAATATTGTTGATCAGCCAGACATCTTTGAGTTAAAAAATGAATGATTTTCAAGCAGAAATATGCAGTGTTTTGTCAAAACTTTAAAAATTCCTAACCCAGCTACTAGATGCCTTAAAAATATGTAAAACTTTTGCCCTATAGTACAAGGTTGGAAATGAGTATCTTAGCACAACTGATAGAGTTCAAAGATTTATTGAAAGAAAATAGCATGTTTATTATTTTAACCATTTGGTAAATATGGTTTTTTTTCACAGATTAAAAAAATTGTTCAAGTTTAATAAAACTCACCATCTATTGTTTTCTTCCACTGATTATAAAAAGTACATCGTTAGGTAAAGACATTTAAAAAACATTTTTTATGTTTTTAAAATTTTTATTGGAGAAGCTGATTTGCAATATTGTATTAATTTCAGGTGTACAGCACAGTGAATCCCTCTTTTTCCAAAAAAGTGTACACACTAGAACCTTAACTTGAAATTTATTATTTAAGTTTGTCTCTAACTTACATTTCCTGCTATCTTTCCAATCCAGAAATTCTGTATAGTTACTGGATTGTTGTAATCACTTTTCCAAAGAGCTTTTGCAAATTCCATCTTCAAAGCTATATCCTTACTCTTGGTTTGGAATTATTTGCACCTTCTTTGCATTCCATTATGGTCTCAGACTCTAGCTCTGGGAATAACTCCTCACTGCAAATCCCAGCCCATGGTTACTTCACATTTATCTGAACTTATATTGCAGTTATTATGTTTGTTCTAGTTTGAGATTAAGATTATATTACCATATATTAAGGGCTTCCCAGGTAGCACTAATGGTAAAGAACCAGGCTGTCAGTGCAGGAGACATAACAGACTGAAGTTTGATCTCTGGGTCAGGAAGATCCCCTGGAGGAAGACATGGCAACCCACTCCAGTATTCTTGCCTGGAGAATCCCTATGGACAGAGGAACCTGGAGGACTCTTTGCAGCCCATAGGGTCGCAAAGAGTTGGACATGACTGAAGCGACTAAACACACATCATTTATTATTGCAGGTTACCTGTAAAGCTGATCGCAAGTATATCATCTTATGTACTTGTAAATTCTCTCCAACATATATCCCAACAGATAAAAACAGTTTAATATTTGTGAGCTATTCTCTAGCTGAAAAGAGTACTATGAATCAGTCAAAATCAGAATTATTTATCAATGTAAAAGAAATTAAGCTGTTTACTATTAAATATATGTCTAGCTATCGGAGTATTACCTATAGGAATCCTTGGACAGTTACTTTAATATGGAAATGAGAATGAGGTAAAACAAACCTAAAAATCTTATCCAAGTTAAGTTAGTTGAAAAGTTTAAGTTAAACATTGCATTTGTAGAAACTGACTCCACCAATTTCATTAGGTGACGAATTTTTCTTAGAACAATAGTAAACCTCACCGCAGGCCTTCCACTAGTTAACTCAACTCCATTAAAGGTGAAGTTGAGTGCGTGTGTGTGTGTGATAACATGGATGAAAGATTAAATTTATTTTTCCTACCTTGGACTTTTGAATCTTAAACAGGATTAAAAATGTTGAATGTGCAAGGTTATCAAAAGACAAAATCTTTAAGCTATCTGATATGCATTTTGAGAGTGAGTATCAAAAAGAAAAGAGCAAATAATTCAGGTTTCTAATGTTGGAAGAGGAAGGCTCAGTTCAGTTCAGTTCAGTCGCTCAGTTGTGTCCGACTCTTTGTGACCCCATGAAGTGCAGCACCCCAGGCCTCCCTGTCCATCACCATCTCCTGGAGTTCACTCAGACTCATGTTCTTCGAGTCCGTGATGCCATCCAGCCATCTCATCCTTTCTACTAAATTGATTACCTATTATTTTTAACAAGAAGCAGAAACCACTTTTTAAATTTTACAACAGTTTCAGTCTTAAAAAAATTAACAATAAATGGTAGAAGCATGATAGAAACAAACATGTATAAAGGTATGTTCAGTGGTGTTTCTGTATCACAACTTGACGATAAACAGAATAAAAGGTCTCAGAAATAGAATTACTTTTTCCTGAGTTGCTCAGTTTTTCACATGTAAGTCTTCAAAAGGGCTACCTTGATAGCTCAGTTGGTAAAGAATCTGCCTGCAATGCAGGAGACCCTGGTTTGATTCCTGGGTCAGGGAGATCTGCTGGAGAAGGGATAGGCTACCCACTCCAGTATTCTTGGGCTTGCCTTGTGCTCAGCTGGTAAAGAATCTGCCTGCAATGCAGGAGACCTGGGTAGATCCCTGGGTTGAGAAGATCCCCTGGAGAAGGGAAAGGCTACCCACTCCAGTATTCTGGCCTGGAGAATTCCATGCGCTGTATATTCCATGTGGTCACAAAGAGTCAGACACAGCTGAGTGACTTTCACTTTCAAGACTTCAAAATGTTCATTAAATCCATTAAATCTTTGGCCTTTTGGCTGAAACTCTGAATAATTTTTCCATACATGTGTGGGGCTATGACCACTTCTCTTAAACACTGACCTTTTTCATATTTAAAATGGCAGTGCAGTACTAAACTGCATTTGTGCCTGTGATTATTTTGTCAGTCTCCCGGTGGCTCACTAGCAAAGAATCTGTCTACAGTGTGGGAGCTGCAGGAGATGTGGGTTTTATCCCTGGGTCGGGAAGATCCCCTGGAGGAGGGCACGGCGACCCACTCCAGTATTCTTGCCTGGACAATACCATGGACAGAGAACCCTGGCAGGGTATGGTCCATAGGGTCACAAAGAGACAGACACTACTGAAGCTACTTAGCACGGCACCAGTTAAATATTACTAAAGTCATGTTTTTCCTTGTTTCATACAAAAAAAAAAAAATACACAGGTCACTGTTTTGGGCAGTCATTGAAAAATTTTATTTGCCAATATTATAACCTTAGAAACTCACTTATTTTTGTGTTACTATCTACCTACTTATTTGTTCATTTGGCAGCTATGTATGAAGTTCCTACACTATCCTATGAACTAGGCATTGGGGGTTTAGATAAACCTAGTCACTGCCATAAGGATCCTTTTATTTAGTGGGAAAAACAGGAAATAAATAATAATTACCGAAATAAAATATATTCTATAATTGATCTAGCATGTGAAATGAGACCTCTCTGGGTATATAATATTTCAATAGTTGTATGATTTAAAGCATTTTATATTTATAGAATATTTTGTCTTTTAAAGTGTTTTGTTATTTATCCTTTGGCACAAATTAAAACATCTGAGACTACCTCTGAGATGTTCTTTTAATCAATGTGACTAATGGATACATGTATTCAGAAATAAAATTTTCCCTTTAGCAGAAGATTATTGAGAGATAACTACTGGATGGTAATTTTCTTTTCCATTTATATTTGTGGTTATGCTGACATTTCAGTAAGGTTTTATTGAAGCAATAAGGTCACTCACTAAAATGCAGGTGATGAATCTAATAATAGTGTTAATTATGCTTTATTTCATATATATAGACATGCAGAATCTGAGTCATAGCTAGGATGTTAATTACTTTATAAGGATTAGAATAAATTAAGGTAGGGGCTCCGTCTATGTATTAATTAAAAGTTCACAATGGGATCAGCAATTCAGATAAGCAATAAAATGTGGTTGAATGCTTATTTCACTATGGACTTTAGGATGTTTACTGGTAGAAATATCTTGGAAAGTTCAAAACATTAGCATTGTCCCATTTTAACAGCTTTTTCCTTCTGAGCTACTTCTGTAAAGACTTTTGGTAACTTGCTGTATTTAAATTTGACCTTTGCAAACCCCTTCCATCTTCTTGAAATACTACTGTAAAATCATATTTTCCTTCCATGTTTGCCTCCACCTCCCAGATCTATCTTTTTCAGTCTCCTTTACTGACCGTCATCAGTGTTGAAGTCTCAGAGCTCCATCCTGAGTCCCTCTCAGGCCTCTATGTATTAGGGCTTCATCATGTATTGTTTCAGTTGCGTACCATACTTTTGATGACCTTTTTTAGATAGTCTCATTTACTCCCATGGATTGAAATTTCAACTTCATCATGATGTCTCCTAAATTCAAAATTTCAGTTCTGACCTTCCTCCTGAAATCTAGAATCATATAGTCAACACCTAGAATATCACCTAGAGTATCAATGGGCTTCCCTGGTGGCTCAGACAGTAAAGAATCTGGCTGCATTTTTGGAGACCTGGGTTTAATCTCTGGGTTGGGAAGATCCCCTAGAGAAGGGAACAGCTACCCACTCCAGTATTCTGGCCTGGAGAATTCCATGGAGAGGAGCCTGGCAGGCTACAGTTCATGCAGTTGCAAAGAATTGGACACGACTGAGCGACTTTCACTTTCACCTAGAATACCCTGTCCATGACAGAATTCTTGCTTTCTTTCCCTTCATTCCTTACCCCAGAACTCACTTTCTGCATCCCATCTCCACTCCTCATTTTCTCACCATATACTTCACCATCAGAGAAGACAATGGCACCCCACTCCAGTACTCTTGCCTGGAAACTCCCAGGGGCGGAGGAGCCTGGTAGCCTGCAGTCTGTGGGGTCGCTAAGAGTCAGACATGACTGAGTGACTTGACTTTCACTTTTCACTTTCATGCACTGGAGAAGGAGATGGCAACCCACTCCAGTGTTCTTGCCTGGAGAATCCCAGGGACAGGGGAGCCTGGTGGGCTGCCGTCTATGGTGTCGCACAGAGTCGGACACGACTGAAGTGACTTAGCATACTTCACCATCTCTCACTGAGCTCCACTTGCCTTCATTCTGTTCCTACTGTACGTCCCACATAGGGCCTTTGGTTCTTCTGCCTGCAATGGCCTGTCACCAGAAATCTACCTCTGCTTTCGTAACAGGCATCACTATCGCATCACTCTAGTGTAACTTCTTAGATCTTGAAAAATGTATTTGTTATTTATTTATTTTCTCCTTCCCTTCCTTCCTCCCTTTCTCCCTCACTCCATTACCTTATTCCTTTCTTGAATTCTCTCATTTTTATAACATTGTTCTACCCTCATCCCCTTTGTGTATAACACAGTTTAATGTAACAAAGAATAGATAAATACCTGCCAAATGGTATGGTTTAGTCAAATTCTCATTTTTCTAACTGATCTTTTCTGAGGTTACCTCAGAATGGTGGAGGGCATGCATGTCCATGTGAGAGTGAGCTGCTACTTCACCTAATGTTATCATTATCTAAAGTTATCTAAATATTTGAAATATTCTGTGCTAACAACTCTTGCTTCCTCTTGAGACTGTGAATAGAATTATTTCCAGATGGTCCAGAAGTTTCAGCATATTGCTACAGTTAACAAAAAGCTTTTGTAAATGTTATATTAACCACTAAGAAGCATGTGCTACCATTAATTTGTGTTATGAGTTCCTGTTAATGGCAGAATTTGCCTGTACATGCATTTTTCTCCTAAAATTGTATATAATAATTAGAGTACTGGTTGCAGAAAATTATAGATAATGAAAGACTGACACTACAGTACTTAAAAACATGTTAGGTGTGCCTTTTAGTAAAGAACTAAATTTTCAGATGTTATGGGAGTACAAAATTTCTTTTAAAAATCTGCTAAAATAAAGCTAAGGAGACTTTGATTATTGTTGTTAAGTGAAAAAGGAAAGAGTCGCTCAGTCATATCTGACTCTGTGACCCCGTGGTCTGCCAGGCTCTTCTGTCCATGGAATTCTCCAGGTGAGAATGCTGAAGTGGGTAGCCATTCTCTTTTTCAGGGTATTTTCCTGACCGAGGGATTGAACCCAGGTCTCCTGCATTGCAGGTATTTTTCTTACCATTGAAGCCACATGCTAAGGTAAGACCTGGGTTATTGTTGTTAAGGAATGTATAAAATGTATTCATTTATCTTTTTATTTTCTTGTATTTATATCAAGTAAATCAATAGCAAACTCTCTTTGGAACATTATATTTCTCTTTGTTACTATGAATAAATTAGCAGTATATTGTATTCAATAGTACAGTGTGTTTTTGAAGTTCCTTAATGTGAATATAAATAAAGAAATAAGCTTAACATCAATATCCTTGCCCTTTACTTAGTTATTTCCAGAACATTTCCAAGATAGAACATTTAAAAAGTCATTTGGGCTTACTGTAGTTTGATTGAAGTAAGCTAAAGATTGCTTTATTGACTGGACCAGTGTATTAATCGAAGAAGAAAGAAAGGTTATCACACAGTATCTGGAAAGTTTTAAAGAAAGTGGAGTGGGATTTTCTAAAATTTTCTTCTACCTACTTATAAATAGTTGATTTAAATGAAAAAGACAAATCTAAAATTATTAGGAGGAAAGAGAACCAATAATGAATTCAAGGTCATAAAGTATACTTCCTATTTCTTTACAAGAACCTACGGCTATAGCTTCTTTTGCTGCTTGCCAGCTTATATATGGTTACCAGGGAAACTTCCTGTTCTAAATTATGCTGTGTGAAACTTACATGTATTCTCTTAATTTAGATCCCATATTTAGATTCCATTTAAAATAACTAGGATGTGGTAGGAGGGAATTCTCTAATATATCATTTAACATTTGTAATTTCTTTTTTAAAATGAAAAACTTTGATGGCACATAAGTATTTATAATAGTATAAATCAATACATAGTACTTTTAAACATCTCATAAATCAGGCCTGTCTGGTTTCTTTGTTTAAATAGAATAAATTAGGCAAAAAGCAATGTTTTACTTAGAGTGATTTTATGTATGAATATTAAAAAGTATACCATACAGTGTAGTATTCATAAGGCATTTCTGTTTTGTATTTCTTGTGGCAAAATATATGCTAGAGATTTGTGGGCATACTTTCAAATGGGAATAAATACTTGTAGAGTTTTAGAGAATCTAGTACTAAAGTCTTTCATGAAAACTTTGTATTCGGGTATTAGATAACTCTGTTCATTGACTTGTTTGTTCATTCAACAAGCACATACCTGTTCACTATCAGGTACATTGCAATGTGCTAAACACAAAGGATTCCAAATCAAATATTTTACCTGTTCTCAACAAGACCAGAGAAAAAGATGGCAATAAGTCAGTCATCTTGGTATACTGTGATAAATTCTATAAAAGAGAAATGCACTGGGGGCCAGAGTCAGGGTGGAGGAACATTCAAATGAGATGGTAAGGCTCAGGATCATCTGGGTTCTTCCGCACCTGTAGGAGACATAGATGAAAGACTTTGTAAGTCAAGGAGTAACTCAGATGATCTGATTTGCATTTGACAATAACTCTGATGGCAATGTGAAGGCTGATGGGGATTCATCCAGATTAGAGATAAGAACACAGAATGCTAGGAGACCACCATGTTGTTCAAGTTTGGAAAGGTAAGAACCTGAATGAAGGCATTTGCAGTAGGAATATCAAGAAGGGATGCCAAATAGTGCTGACGTGGCAATGATTTGGAGTCAAATAATGTTAGAGAGGAAAAAAACTACATTATTTTATATAGGTATTTTATAGGTTAGGAAAAGATGGCCTAGAAAATGATACTTACATGTAGTCTAAAACTTACATGAAACAGCTATTGTCACTGTTGAACATGCTCTATTTTCAGGAACATTTTTTACACTGGGTTAAAATAATAAAAACTTTCTGTAATGGTTATAAATTGTGAAATTATATATTTAATTTTCCTTCATGTATATGTGACATTTTGAACTTGAACAAATAAAAAACTAAAAAGATAAAAACTGATTTTTTTAAAAAAATCAAAGCTGATTAAATCAGATAAAAATATTTCAGCAAAAGGTTGCCCCTTAAGAAACCTGGTATTTTTCAGAGAAATATATTTTAGAGTTCATTTCTGACATAAATTTATAAAATCAGTTAATGTCATCTAACATTTCCTTAACTATAATGATATTGTTAATGGAAAAGATATTAGAAGGTTGTATAATTAAATGCATATTTGAACCTGTGGTTATTCTGTTCCTAGTATTACTCATAAAAGCATAAAAGTGACCATCTGGGTAAAGCAAGGATGTAGTTTTGGAACCCTACCTGATAGCCTTGACCCTTTAAACCCATAGCTGAGATTTAATGTCAAAATAAGTTATAGAAAAACATGACAACAAAACATCTCCTTTTCTATTCCCCTTTAAAAATGACTAAAACTCAAGATGTATTGCATATCTAACTGCTATTAATTTAGGAACATTTCATAATCATCAATATGATAACCAGTTTATATCAGTTCACAAGTACTTAAAAACTGAAGTTTCTTAGTACTTATGAAATACACAGAGAAAACATGAGTATTCCACTGACTTGTGGAGGAAGGAATCTATATTATATAGTGTTATGACTGTTAATTTGCTTTGGGACCACATGTGAAGTTCATTTTATACTGGTTTTTTACTTACATACTGTGCTTTTCAAAATACTATAAAATGGATATTTAGGGCTATAGGCATTGATATGAGAAAGTTCCATAATTTATTTGATGACAACTTAAGTAACTAACATAGATTTTCACATATCATTTGTTTTACATTTTTGCTAAATATTTTGTAAAATAGCTTGTGCTATTTTACCTTTAGGCATAATTTAGAATGTAACACACTTAGTATCACTATAATAGACATTGTCATATTCTGTCTCAGCATAAGATATGTAGTGATTCCCAAGACAGTTCAGTGCAGTGAATTTTTTGAAATTATATATCTTTTTATTGATAATTGTTATCAGAACATGTAATTAATAACATACCATGTTCCATTAAATAGAAATTTATGTAATTTTTTCAAAATATATGCTCATATTAGAGAAAGGAAGGTAGAATATAAATGTCACCTATTCTTCACCGCATTTGTTTTGAGACCACTGCAAGGAGATCCACTCAGTCCGTCCTAAAGGAAATCAGTCCTGAATATTCATTGGAAGGACTGATGTTGAAGCTGAAATTCCAATACTTCAGCCACCTGACTCATTTGAAAAAACCCTGATGCTGGGAAAGGTTGATGGCAGGAGAAGGGGATGACAGAGGATGAGATGGTTGGATGGCATCACTAACTCAGTGTAGATGAGTTTGAGTAGACTCCAGGAGTTAGTGATGGACAGGGAGGCCTCGCGTGCTGCAGTCCATGGGGTCGTAGAGTCAGACACGACTGAGTGACTGAACTGAACTGAATAGGAATTATGTTCTATCAGCTGAAAGAGATTATATATGCTTGGATGAATTACATTTGTCATTCACAAAGTAATTTATAACTACGGACAAAAGTTTAGGAAGTGTTTTCAGGTTTAAAAATAATTTCTTATTAAGATAACAGGAATTTGTCAAATGGTTTGGGTTTACTTTCAAAGTTTATCTAGAATCACACCTCCAATCCTTTCACCTTGGTCTAAACTATTATCATGAGAATGAGTCATTGTATTGGCCTCCCTAATTAGTTGATTGCAGCAGAACAGACTAGGCTTTTGCAAGCAATGATTCTTAACTCTCCAAACCTCAGTGGCTTAACACCAAAAAAATTCATATATCTTACTGACAAAGGTCTGCTTTATTTTGACAAGATGAAAATGCTACAGGCGACTTCTCACAGTCACTCAAGGATCCAGGCTGAGGGAAGCTGTGCCATTCCATGTCGCCAGCTGAAACAAGGGGAAAAAAAGACTAGATAATTCTAGAGTCACAGCATAAAAGTGACACAGTCACTACTGCTCACATTTCATCATCTGGACATCAGTCCTGTTCCCCCACTAACTACAGACAGGCTGAGAAACACACTTTTTATATACCCAAGTAGCAAAAGGGGACCAGGAACTCTCAAGCACTCTTAATATCTTCCCCACTAGTTTAGATGATCAAACCCTCCTTGCTACAAGATAATGTCAATAGAATAGTAAAGTGATCATTTTAATGTATCAGATCATGTCACTCTTCTGTTTGAAATTATATTGAATGGCTCCCTATTTAATTCAGAAGGAAAACCAATGTTCTTACTGTGAACACCCTCCTGAGTGGCTCACTCCCTTCTTTCTTTTAAGTCTCTTTGTTGAGGGGACCTTCTTTATTACTCTGCTTTATTTTTCTCTGTGGCATTTACCACTCTTTGACATACTGTGGTTATTGGTTTTGCCTGTTTGTTGTTTGTCTCTTCCTACTAGAATGCAAGCTACAGAAGGGCAAGGCCTTTATTTAATTCACCCTTATAACACCAATGCCAAGAGTGGTGCCTGACATGTTAGAATATGAATGAATGGAGGAATGAATGAATAGGATGCCCCTAAGAACTGTGTTGAAAATCTCCTTGCCTCTGTATAGTTAACTTGTTTGTCATATATTATTCTTTAAGAAACATGTTTTTTTTTTTTTCCCCTTACTTCCTTTTCCCCCCTTGTTTCTGAAGGTATCACTAAAATTTATCATACAAAGACATGTACCATGCTAAATGGGATCCCAGGTTGAAAACAGTAAAAATGAGAGATTAAAGGCAAACCTGGGGTACCTGTATAGAAAGATCGTATCAAGGGGAAAGAATCTGCAGGTCAAGGGAGGTCTGATTTGACGTGAGTTTTTAAAGTAGCTTCTGAACCATGAAAGATTAGTAATAGAATATAAAACCATAAGTGAATATTTTTCTTAGTTTTATTTATGTTAAAATGAGACTGTATCTGATTGTTGAAGTGAGAAGAGCTTATCACTCTGCCATCTTTATGGTAAAATCATAATCTACCAAATTAAATATTTGTTTAAGATTTCACGTAAGCGGATGTTTATTAGTGTAATGAGTAGAGAAAAATATACTTTCATATACACATACACACTTACATAGGTAGAATTAAGGAATGAGTATTTATAAGATAAGAGAAAGAGGTAATAGGAAAAGTGCTGATTTAATGTTGACAGTTACAAAATGAAAAATGTTAATATCCTTTTTAGTTCACTTGACAGGAGATGACCTGTCAAAGAACGGAAGAAGAAGGGAGTTTGGGTGAATTATTTACTGGTGTGAGACTGATGATTTATTATGCCTGAATGGAATTTGAGTTCTTTGCCAGTGAACAGTCTAATATACCAGAACCAAACCCAGGCGTTGACTATTAGCAGGAGGTCTTGAAAAAAGGTAGTGATGGGCTGGTGCTTATAAAGGGCTGGCTTTGGGAACTGCTGGAACCCCTGTTGCTATTCCTGTGAATTCCATTGTGGTCATCTTAAAATGCTTTTATTTTTTCCTCCATCTGAGGCATGACAAGCAGGCTGTGTGCAATGGCAGAAAAATGACAAGGGGTGATCCTTGAGAAAATTCTCAGTCAGATTCCATCATATATACATGTAAATGGTAGCATTTATTGCCTATTTCTGAGGACATGGCAACTAGTAGTTGTTACCTTGTTTCCTGAAGTAACAAGTGTCTCAGAAATAGTAAACTGATATCCCATTGTGTGTCAGAGTTCTCCAGAGAAACAGAACCAATATTGGTTTTTTAAAGATTTTTTAATAAGGAATTGGATCACATGATTGTGGAGGCGGAGAAGTCCCCAGACCTGCAGCCAGCAAGACTCAGGGGAGCTGATAGTACCGTCCCAGTCTGAATGTGAAAGCTTGAGAAGCAGTAGAGTCATTGGTAAATGTTCCAATTCAAGTCTGAGTGTAAAGGCAGGAGAAGACTGACGTCCCCAGCTCCAAGGTAGGCAAAGAGAGCTAATTATTCCTTACTCAGCCTTTCTGTTCTCTTTGGCCTTCAAAGCACTGGCTAAGGCCCACTGACACTGGAAAGGCAATCCGCTTTACTCAGTCTGTCTCTGCCATGCATGCTAAGTTGCTTCCGTCTTGTCTGACTACGTGTGAACCTATGGACTGCAGCCTGCCAGGCTCTTGTGTCCATGGGATTCTCTGGGCAAGAATACTGGAGTGGGTTGCCAATTTCTCCTCCAGGGGATCTTCCTGACCCAGGTATCAGACCCACGTCTCCTGTGTCTCCTGAATTGGCAGGTGGGTTCTTTGCCACCAGCACTACCTGGGAAGCTACCTCCACTGACTCACATGTTTATTTCATCCAGAAACACCTTCGTAGACACATCCAGAATAACATTTAGCCAAATATCTGGGCTCTCTTTCTCCCAGTCTGTCACCACATAAAATTAACCATCACATCTATGAAAAGTAAATTACTTTTTGGCAGGAAAGGAAGATTTCTGGGTGGAAAATACATTCACATTCTTGGGTTCTTATAAACTAAGCTATTCCTTAGAATAAGAGAACTCTTACCTCAGTTAAATACAGTTCATCAATAACCATTGTTTACTGTAGTTGTTACATTTTGAACCTCCATATTGTTTCAAATATACCTTCAGGTGACTAAGTGGGGAAATACTATCAACTCAAATAGTAACATAGGTTTTATCCTCTGCTGTGGTTTAACTACAAGATCTCAATCCTGGCTGCATATTAGTACTATCTAGAGGAGCTGTAGTGTTGGAGAAGACTCTTGAGAGTCCCTTGTACTGCAAGGAGATCCCACCAGTCCATTCTGAAGGAGATCAACCCTGGGATTTCTTTGAAAGGAGTGATACTAAAGCTGAAAGTCCAGTACTTTGGCCACCTCATGCGAAGAGTTGACTCTCTAGAAAAGACTCTGATGCTGAGAGGGATTGGGGGCAGGAGGAGAAGGGGACGACAGAGGATGAGATGGCTGGATGGCATCACTGACTCGATGGACATGAGTCTGAGTGAACTCCGAGAGATGGTGATGAACAGGGAGGCCTGGCGTGCTGCAATTCATGGGGTCGCAGAGAGTCGGACACGACTGAGTGACTGAACTGAACTGAAAGGAGCTTTGCAATCCCACAGACTGTAGCTCACCAGTCTTTTCTGTCCATGGAATTCTCTAGGCAAGAATAGTGGAGTAGATTGCCATTCCCTTCTCCAAAGGAACTTCCCAACCCAGGGATTGAACCCTGGTCTCCTGCCTCACAGGCAGATTCTTTACCATTTGAGCTACAGGGAAGTCTTAACACAAAGGAGCTTTTAGGACTTCCCTGGTGGCTCAGAAGGTAAACAGTCTGCCTGCAATGCAGGAGACCAGGGTTCAATTCCTGGGTCAGGAAGATGCCCTGGAGAAGGGAATGGCAACCCATTCCAGTATTCTTGCCTGGAGAATTTCATGGACAGAGGAGACTGGTGGGCTACAGTCCACGGGATCACGAAGAGTTGGACACGACTGAGCGACTAACGCTTTCACAGGAGAGCTTTAGGTCTTCCCAGGTNAGAACCTGGTGAGCTGCCGTCTATGAGGCTGCACAGAGTCGGACATGACTGAAGCGACTTAGCAGCAGCAGCAGCGGAACGGACAAACCTAGTCTAGTAACAATAACATCAACAGCAACAGTAATAACAATTAAAATGTATTGAGCACTGTGTGCCGTGCACCGTTCTAAGCATTTCACATATATTAACGTATTTAAATGGGGGCTTCCCTTGTAGCTCCTTCAGTAAAGAATCAGCCTACAATGCAGGAATCTGCCTGCAATGCAGGAGACCTGGAATGGATTCCTGGGTCGGGATTTTAAATAGCATATCAATATATAAACAAGGTGTTGTTATTTGTGCGAGCTGCATGATTTGTCCAAGGTCATGTGACTAGGGAACACGAGGGCTGCAATTCCAGCTCCAGAGCCTCTTCTCTGAAACTTGAGAATGCATGCTGAAATACAACAGCTGAAGGCAGTTGTGTCTGGATGGCAGTTTTTTCAAAAAAAAATCACACTTCTTACAAAGACAGCATTATTCTAAATTGAGGAACGTTCTAATGTAACATAGGCTTGATTAAAAAAAGGCCGGACTGTGGTCTGCCCCCTGGGGAGGTTGTCTGATGAATGTGGATGGACCAGGGCAGCAACAGCATCCAAAGGAGTTTTGGTTAGAAGGTGGTGAGGCCTGCCAGTGGAGACCCTGTCTCTCCTGGGGACACACCTCAGACAGTGCTCTTAGCTTGGCTCCGCCAGCTTCAGTTTCTCAGACATTTTTCCTTTCTTCACTCCACATTAATCCCCCCTTACGCTGACATATTCTTTTCTGGGTTATGTTAATATCACCACTTAAGTCTTTGACCTGGGGATCAGGAGTCTCTTTAATTTTGCAATTTTCTTTCTTGTGATCTATTTTGTATTGATCATGATAGTTTTAACTCTCACAGTGCAGCCTTATTTCCAAATTAGTAGTCTGCCTGTGT
Organism: Neotragus pygmaeus; assembly: GCA_006410875.1. NCBI lineage: Eukaryota > Metazoa > Chordata > Mammalia > Artiodactyla > Bovidae > Neotragus > Neotragus pygmaeus. Next base: position 57,990 of record SJYV01010007.1, read on the forward strand.
AGGTAACATAAAAAGGATAACAAACTCACTGGGCTAAAAAGGCTTCTCCAGAGGGTGCCTAATCTATGTCACAGCCAGTTGGCAAAATTGTTCTCCAGTGTCTTAGAAATATGGCTCTCTGCATCTTTATATATACATCTGTTCCTTCCCCAAATCTATGAGCAGTCTGATTTAATCATCCTAATGGTTAGCTTTAGACATTTTTATGTAAATTAAAATTCATATTCCTTTTTACTTGCTTTCTCTCTTATACCTTATGTGTGCACAGGCACACTCACACACTGGGTCACAAACTAGTAATCTCACAGACTGTTGTAATTCAGTCTTTGTTGGTGTTGCTGTTCAGTAGCTGTGTCCGACTCTTTGCAACTCCATGGATTGCATCACCAGACTTCTCTGTCCTTGACTATCTTCCAGAGTTCGCTCAAGCTCATGTCCATTGAGTCAGTGATATCACCCAATCATCTCATCCTCTGTCACCCCCTTCTCCTACCCGAGATCTTTCCCAGCATCAAGGTTTTTTTTCTAATGAGCTGACTCTTTGCATCAGGTGGCCAGAGTTTTGGAGCTTCAGTTTCAGCATCAGTCCTTCCAATAAATATTCAGGGTTGATTTCCTTTAGGATTGACTGGTTTGATCTCCTTGCTATCTGGATGAATCCAAATAAATGAATTTGATGTCAGATTACTTTTCCTCATGCAGGCTACAGAAAAGAGCGCAGTCTCTGGAGGCAGGTAGACCAGGATAAAGAGACTCTGTGTAACTATAGAGTTACTTCATTGCTTCCAGACTTGATTCTTTTCCTATAAACTAGGGATAAGAGTAGTATACACATCAGAGGGTTAAGATGATTTCTTTTAAAGTATGGGAAAATTCTTATTGCTATAATATGCATTATTTAGTATTAAACCACTATATTTTTCACATATCATTTCCACCATTTAATATGTGATGTTAGACATATGACAGTATTAAAGATCTTCAGTTCTACAACTTGTTTTTCTTTGGAGTATAATTGATTAGTTGATTTACAATGTTGTGTTAGTTTCAAATGTACAGCAAAGTGATTCAGTTATACCAACACACATATTCATTCTTTTAAAAATTCTTTTCTTATATGTGTGCTGTGCTGTGCTTAATTGCTCAGTTGTGTCCAAGTTTTTGTGACCCCATGGACCATAGCCTGCCAGATTCCTCTATCCATGGGAATTCTCCAGGCAAGAATACTGGAGTGGGTTGCCATGCCCTTCACCAGGGTATCTTCCCAACCCAGGAATTGAACCCAGGTCTTCTGCATTACAGGTAGATTCTTTACCATCTGTGCCATCAGAGAAGCTCCTTTTCTTATATAGGTTATCACAGGATATTGAGTAGAGTTCCCTGTGTTATACAGTAGGTCCTTATTGGATATCTGTCTTATATATAGTGTAATTTTTATTAGTAGAGTCATAGGTCTTTTCTTTTCTTGAAAACAATACTATTAAAAAAAAAAAAAAAGTGGGCAAGGGGACTCTTCCCAAACAGTATTAACCATGTATGTGATCACATTGGTTTGATCTGACCTGAACAAAATACCACCCCAAACCAATATGTATTGGGATTTTTTTTTTTCATATAAACACACATAAATGTTCTAAGCTCCCAAATTAGTAACAAATGATAGTTTGCTTTCACTGGACATTCAATCTTGTCATGAGACACAAGTTAACATAGGTAAAACAATGAATAAGTAAACCATTGATAAATCTTCACGACAAATTGCAATTCAAGTCTCACTCTTATTTTATGAAGGAGGACGAGAGATACTTGCCCAAATTTCCACATCGGGAAGGGCCATGAACTTGGCATTCGGTCCTGGTTCTGAATTCCAGGCTCTTCCTGTTACATCAGCTGTTTTTCAGCCTGTGCAATTTTTATGTCACGAAAGACTTTTTGGTGTATTTTTATTTTGTTTTGTTTTGATTAATGTGAGATGCATGATCTTTTGTAGCATGAATAAATTATGGGATTTTAGAAACTATATCAAAATGTGAATTTTTAAAATTTAGGAAAGGGGGTAGAGGTTAGGGCCATGTTCTCTGACAAAACTAATGGACACCCAAACTCTAAAAAGTTATATTATTTTTCATTTGTTTATGTGAAATTTTATGTAATTTGTGCAATGTTTTATGTGTAAGCTACCATCATTTTCTAGGGCAAAGAAAATAACTCACTGTTTGTCATCTCCAAACCACCATTCCTTTTACAACTGCAAAATACCCTGTGGAGATGGTATATGCCAGGCCTTTTTAAGACTTTACAAAGACAGGAGACCAACTGCTTTCAAACAGAAATATTTACTGAGAAGCTAATCCGTATATCAGAGATCTGAAGAAAGAGAGCATGACTAACAGCTGAAAATAGGGCTCATTACTGGAGAAACTGCAATGAGCCCAGGGGGAAGTTCTCTAATTCTAAAAAGGATGTGTTTAAAAGGAAAGGCCAAGAAATGGAGTGAGATTGAATGATATATTTGAAGTAGGAAGTTGGACAAACTGACTTTGGTTAGTGAATATTAATAGAATTGAATAAAATAGCCCCATTATATTATCACAATGCATCATTGCATCATAGAGTCTTTAATCAGAAGTATTTGTTTATCTGACTAGGAACCTTGGCTTATCCTCAATAGTGTGTAATAATGCAGGGAAACATAGTATGGGCTTGGCACAATTACATGAACTTAAAAAACTACTTTATTCCTCTGTGAAATGTAGTGGGGACCTTCTTGTTATCATTAGTGATCGTGGTGTCTATTCAAGGAATGAATAAGCTGGTAATAGATTTTATTCAGGGTCAAGCATGGGGGGGATTAAAACAATGAAAATTAATCATATGAAAAATTAATGCTGATCATAGAGGTTTCCTAAGAGCAAGTTGTGCTTGCTGCTTTTGTTTTTGAATATTCTGAATGTGATAGAAAGAAAGTGAAGAGAAAGGGCCCAGCATGTAAGCTTTCATATAGCCATAGGATTTTTAATATATGCCATTGTTTTGTTCTCTCAGCAGCTCTTCAAATTAAGTGTCATTATTACTTCCTCTTTATAGATTGGGAGATGGAGCAAAGAGGGAATGGCTAAAGCAAGACCCAGAATGGGTCTCTGATTCATATTCCATGTTCTCACATATTCTCTTCAATTGTGGATTTTTCACAGGGTCCCTGGAGTTTCTTAAGTCAGTTTTCAGAGCACAGAGTATAAAGACACCTCCTAATTTAAAATTAGATTTTGCCTTTATCTTCAAGAAAGCAGAGACATTTGACCTCAGCTATGAGTGAACAGAGCAGGAGGTAGAACCCTAGGATGACTCCCAGATGGAGCTGCTTATTAGAGTACAGAGCAGGCTGTACCAGGAATGTGTTGCGTGATAGAGATAAACCAACATTTATGAAAGCAAGGGACTATAAAACAAATACAAAACATTCAGAAACAGGGAAAACTAATCTATGGTGTTAGTTTTTAGAACAGCGATTAGTTGGACACAGAGAACTTGAAGACAGCAGGAGGGCAACTTCTGGGATTCTGGTAAAATCCTTTTTCTTTTCTGGTGCTGGGTGGGCAAGTAGGTTCATTTTATAAAATTGAATGAGCTCTACATTATAATCCATGTATTTTCCTAAGTGTTCTAAAATTATTCATTATTTTTATTTTACGCTTTCGTTTGTATGTAATCATGTATTGTCTGGGCTTGCCTTGCGGCTCAGATGGTAAAGAATCTGCCTGCAATGCGGGAGACTTGGGTTTGATCCCTGGGTTGGGAAGATCCCCTGGAGGAGGGCATGGCAACTCACTCCAGTATTTTTGCTTGGAGAATCCCCAGGGACAGAGGAGTCTGGCAGCCTGGCAGGCTTCAGTCCATGGGGTCACAAAGAGTTGGATAAGACCGAGCGAATAAGCACAGCACAGCATGTATTGAGTGGTTCTTAAGGTGTTGGTTTCTATCCAGTTGTTACATGTCTTTTTAAACTATATATATGACCAAAAAAGAAGTGTGAGTATATATAGATGCGTACATATGTGAAGCCCAGTTTAACTGCATCTCAACTGTGTGGCAGAGGGCCAGTCACAGAAGGCATATATATCAACTCTGAGAAATGGAAACAGATTTTTTGCACAATATAAACATAAGGGGGAAAATAATAACAGTAATGCTTTCTGAGTGAAAGGTAAACATTAATTACAGAACCATTGAAGGAAGAATTTATCACTGAAGGTTTAGGTGATATAAGTAAGCAATTTGATTATATGAAATATCAGTGTCTTCAGCACAGAAAACATTGAAGGCTGAGGAAAAAAACGTGTTCTGTGATTGCAGCCTATCAGAGTTGAAAACCCCTGTGATCTCTGTGAGGGAGTTAGATCTTGAAAATAAACAGATTCTCAGCTGGGAGCTATTATTCTAACATGTTTCCCTTCCAGAATTCTGTCCTTCTGAGACACTGAATGGACCTCACTCTCTCACAATTAAATCACTAATGGCTACTGGCTGCCCCATGTAGACGTCTACAATGCAACTGATACTAGATTGGGAATATGCCACACAAGAGTGGAGGTCTTAATATTTCTGGAGTAACTTCAGCCCAGGTCACTGACTTTGAAAATCTGCCTGTATGTGACCATCTCTAAGACTTCATCTTTTGATAAATTTCTTCAAAATGAATACTTAAGAACAGGTCACCTCAATTTAACTTAAATTTGCGCCTGTATTAGAAGACAATGAAAGAAAATTAAACCATTGTTAAAGACATGAATTCTAAATGAAATGTGCTCTTATGAAATCTAAAGATAAATGCAAGGACATTTCCCAGCGAAAAAAGGGAAAGACACAACACATATTTAATAAAGCACAAAGAAGCAGCAAGCTCTCAAGAGAGAAAAAGGGAATATTTTACTTAGCTCCACAGTGAGAACTTGAATATTCGCTGGTGAACTTCCCATTTATGGATGTGAAAATGAAACAGGACCCTGGCTAGCAGGGATGAGGATAGGACAGAAATCTTAGGCAAGCATGTCGTTCTTACAGTGATGTTTCAGATATAGGCAGTACTGTAGGTCCCTGATCACAAGTTTCAAGGAGAAATTTTAAGGCAAAGTGTAAGGAGAAAGTAAAAACCAAAAAAAGAGGCTTCATCATTAATTACCGGATGAGTCTGTCATCCTCTATATTTTGAGGAACATAATAGGAGTTAACTTCAAAATGCTCTGTACCATTGGCAGCAAAATATAAGATATTTGAGTAACAGTCTGGTTATTAACCAATTTATGATCCTTTTATTTCAGTGAAGCATAAGGGACATGATAAGAACTTGCTATAAATAAACGATGGCTTTGTTGAACAAGAGCATTTTTTTTTTTTTTAAGATTTTAAAACAATAGAATGGGCCAAATATCCTTGTAAATTACGTTAATGAGATAAATTGCTACTTTTAATAGAGGCTCTGTGCTCTATGCTGTGCCTTATGCAGATCTGCCAGTTAATAAGCCTGAACAGTGTTTCTGTTCGTGGAAAATGAATCTGTAACGATTGTCAGATTATCTGTTTGGCATGCCTGGCTGGTGTCTGGAATGGCACTTTGCTAATGTGCTTTTACTCAGTGTCATTAACCCACACAAATGATTGAAAGGTGAATTTATATGTGTACCATGGGGCTCAGCACAGGGAACATGTTGCAGTGAAATGGTCCTACAAAGGATATAATGAACCATTCATTCTGGATTTCCATTCTTCAGTCTTCATATCCTCACTTCAGAAACATATGATATTGAAATAGGTGGAGAATAACAAGACCAAACTACTACCTAAAAGACACAACTTATCATTGCCTTAAAGTCTGAAAAGTTACATAGTTGAAAAATGAGTAGTCATCTTTCTCGCATGATTTCCATTTAGAGGAATCTTGGCAAAAAAGTCAGATAAATACTTTGGAACTTTTGGAATTTATTTCATACAAAAATATTTTGGAAAAAAAAATATTTTTGAAATTCTTAGAAAAGTAGAACTTGTGATGAAATTGTGACACGATTGAAATTGTGAAACCCATCTCTTACTCCTTTATCACTGGAATTCAACTTACACTTCTGTGGATTAATTAAAATACTTTAGAATGAAAAATATTCTTCTTTAAATAACATCTGTGATAGATTATTACAGCAAAGCCATAAAATGGAAGNAGAAAAGTAGAACTTGTGATGAAATTGTGACACGATTGAAATTGTGAAACCCATCTCTTACTCCTTTATCACTGGAATTCAACTTACACTTCTGTGGATTAATTAAAATACTTTAGAATGAAAAATATTCTTCTTTAAATAACATCTGTGATAGATTATTACAGCAAAGCCATAAAATGGAAGCTACCAAATATTTTCCATTTCCACCTCTTCTTAATGAGTTTTGTTTGATATTCCTTCAGCAGGTATTTTAATTTACACCAATGCTTTTAATTGCTGTAAATTTTAAATAGATTTGTAAATAAGTTGTGGCCTTATTCCTAAGGAAATAAATAGGAACTGTACAAACTATGCTCTGACTCTGATTCCCGTTATCTGCTGGGCTAGATTTTGTTTAGATTTAATAGCAATGCTTGAGGCTTTTACTTACTTATGTTTATAACATAATATATTTATTTTTATCAATTCAAGTTCAAACCAAAATCAACACTTTCAAGGAAAATCCCCCTTTTCTGCTTTTAATTCCAGCCTCTTCACCTCTGGCTTACTGTGTCCCTCTCTCACTCTTGGCCTTCAGAAATAGAGTTTTAAGTTTCAGCCATTTTTTCTGTATTTAAATTTGAGAAGTTGTATGAAAAATATATCTAAATTTCCCAAGTTGACTTCATTTTGCTTGGATAATTGTTTCCATCTTTATATCTTTCTTTGACAAGGATAAAAAAATTTATATGTTTACCTACATTCACCATATATAGCAAGAAATTTTTCAGCACCATTAATCTATCTTGTTGAGCAATGAAATATTTCATACTTTTTTTCTTTTTTAAAAAATCAAGGCAGCTTTTAAAATTCAAAAAGAATGATTAGTAATTTCTGCTTACCTAAGCAAGTAGGCCAGAAGGGTTATTTGGTCTTGCTAGAAATGGGTTTTCTCTATCACCTCCTTAAAATATTTATCAAACCAGAATGTTGCTTATTTTCCTGCTCTGGTTATAGATGTTTGTTAAATATAAAATTTGATAAATATCTGACCCATCTAAAAACCTATTATGAAATAGCCTCACTTCGTTTTGAGAATTCACTTTGTTCATGTTTATAATTTATTGCCATCAAAGCTGCAGTTTTTTCCTGGCCCTTCTCTCTGCCCTTTATCATCCACCATCTTTTTCTCACACTCACACTAGAGCTACTTAACAAGAGTTCCCCTTCCAGGGCAGCATCTAACTCAAAGGTGCAGTCCCCATCGTTTGTGATGTTGTGATGTCCTCTGCTGACCAGGTAGTCCAAGTTACACTTTAATGGATCCATGTTAAATTGCCCACTCTTCCCCTGCTTTAAAATACTGACTCTTCCTCAGTGGCCTTCTTAGGAAATACTTTATAAATAATACTTTATGGAGGGACTATTTGGACACAGGACTTCACTTAACTGTCACATAATTTTGTGGCTTTTTCAAACTTAGCTTTAGGATCTATGCAGTATTTTTTGTCAACTATGGGATATGTTGTTACAAAATAATGAATGTAGTGAACATCGGGGTACATGTGTCTTTTAGAATTGTGATTTTTCTTAAGACATGAAAGCAACCTAGATGTCCATCAACGGATGAATGGATAAAGTTGTTCATATATACAATGGAATATTACTCTGCCATAGAAAGGAACAAATTCAAGTCAGTTCTAGTGAAGTGGATAAACCTAGAGCCTGTTATATGGCCTGACAGGATCTCTAACGAGGCAGTAGTCAATCTTGTCAGCAGGGGCCAGGGTCCTCTGAAAACTTGACTAGAACTGGAGGGTCTTCCTCCAAGTTGGCTTACTTATGTGGCTGATGGCAAGAGACTTCAGTTTCTCATCATGGTTTGAATGTCCTCGTGACATGCCAGCTGGCTTCCACTGAGCAAGTGATCTAACAGAGAGCAAGAGGACAAGCAGGAAGCATCTTGCCTCCCATGACCCACTCTCTAGAATTGTTCTTGTTCACATCCACCTCATTCCCTCTGTCACAAGGGAGTCACTAGACCCAATTCCCACCCACTTGGAATGCAGGTAGGCTCTACCCCTTGAAGGGAGTAGCATCAAAGAAATTGTGGACATATCTTAAAATCATCGTGTTTATTAAGAAAGAAAATATCTCGAGTTGCTGAAATTATGATTATAATTAGATTTATGAATGGCTTTTTTTTTGTTTTTATTTTTACTTTATTTTACTTTACAATACCATATTGGTTTTGCCATACATTGACATGAATCCGCCACGGGTGTATACGAGCTCCCAATCCTGAATCCCCCTCCCCNCAGAATTTTTGCCTGGAGAATCCCATGGACAGAGGATCCTGGCAGAATACAATCCATGGGGTTGTAAAGAGTCACACATGACTGAGTGTGTGTGCACACACGCACACACACAGAGGCTCAGAGAGGCATGATGACTTCAAGGTCACACAGCTAGTGAGGAGCTGAGCTGTGCCTGGAGACTTGTGCCCAAGACTGCCCTCTCATTTGCCCAGGCCAGAGTCTTCTGGGGCCTGCAGGCTTGGAGAGTCCGGACACAGTGGGACAAATAGTTTCAGGACAGGCGGAGGGACGGGGCTGCAGAGGCAGGTGGGGGCCAGACCTCCGGACTTAGGAGCAGCTTTATCCCCAAGGCCCTGGGAAGCCACAGGAGGACTGCAGCAGCGATGGCGACACACCCAAAGGCAGGCCCCAGCTGACACCTGACACTTCCTTACCCACTCCACGCCAGGCGCTCCCCGGCAAGTGCTGTGCGTCAATTAACTCAACACTCACAGCAACCCGAAGAGGCTGGTGTTACGGCTATCCCCATTTCACAGATGAGGAAGCGGAGGCACTGACGTATGAGGCACACTGGCCCAAACTTACCAAGCTGTGGAGCTGGGATGTGAACCCAGGCCCACGCACACCCAACATCTCCTGTCCTCTCCGCTGGCTGCGGCCGAGGCAGGCTGACCACAGAGGTCTGGAGGCCAGGGGGTCTCAGCGGGCCTCTGAGGACAGCGTGGCCCACTGCCCACCCGGCCGCCCTGGCTCTGGGCGCTCAGCTGTTGGTGGAGGCAGGTCGCCCACGGCCAGGGCGGTCTGGGTTTGGTGGGCTTAGCTGGTAGTCTTGGGTTACAGGCAGCGAACCTGGGCTCTGATCCCATAAGCCCAGTCACCCTGGGTGTGGCAGGGAGGAGGCAGTCTCGGGGAAGACGATCAAGGCGGGCCAGCGAGGGCTGGCCTTTCTCCTGGAATCCGGGGGGATTAACGGCGGAGAAAAGGGAACAGCTGGACGATTCCTTGTCCCTCCTGGCTGCCCACCGCCCACCCTGAGGTGTCAGGTTGCCCTGTGAGTCGCTCTTTAGGGAATTCTGGTATTTTCAATTACCAGCCGGGCGCACTGGCAGGGGGCCAGGGTCAGGGGCGCCCTGTGACCCCTGCAAGAAGATGGAGCCCCAGGGAGCAAGCACAAAAAGAGGCTTGTGGGGGTCGAGAGGGGACGGGGGAGGCCAGCCAGGCAGGGCCTTGCTCAGTGGGAGCAGGTGGTCAGGGGCCCCGCGGCCCCCAGCGAGCCCTGGGGGAAGCTTCCAGTCTCTTCCTCAGCCGAAACCTGGAGAAGGAGCCTTTCCTTCTGCAAGCCTCTTTCTCCCCCAGGGCATGAGGAAATAGGAGGGGGTTTCTGGGACTAGCGTCCTTTGACAGGCAGGGTGTCAGGAGGCCTGTGGGTCTGGCTACCACAAGAGGATGTGGGTTTGGGTCTCATTCAGTGCTGAGCTCTAAGGAAGGACACCCTCACTCGGCCTTTGACCTTTCACCAGAAGACCCCCATGAGCTTAGAGGGGCGGGGGAAGAGTCGCTGTTACTGGGTGGTCAGAGACGCCACCCCAGACCCCAGACTCTCAGACCCCACTGCCTCGCTGACATCTTCACAGGCCGTCCGTGGATTCCACCGGGAATAAAACCCACGGGCTCCCAAGCCCACCCACACTGGCTGCCGCTCTGTCCCTGACCACACTGAGGTCATTCTTGCCTCGGGGCCTTGGCCTCACAGTGTTTCTGCCCGGAAACCTCCTCTCCCAGCTCTCCCATGAGCAGCGCCTCCTCGTCATTCAGGTCTCAGCTAAACCATCACCTTCTCCGAGCGGCCCTGCTTGACCATCAGCCCGGCCTCAGTCACCGACCAGGCCACACGCTCTTTTCTTTATAGCGCGAACACCGTCTTCTCTGCAGACGGGGGCCTGGTGGCTCTTATTCAGTCTATCCCTAGTGCGTGGAACAGTATGTAGCTCAGAGCAGGCACTCGGGCGATACTTGGCGGAGGAAGAAAGGAAGAGGAGGAGAGGAAGGATGGGAGGCTGGCTCTCATTTTTTAGCCGTTCAGCAACCGAGGTGAGTCCACTGACCTTGGGGTACATGGCCTCAGGCAGCATCCAGGAGAAGGCAGTATGGCTTGTGTGAGGCTCAGTTGTGTCCGACTCTTTGCGACCCTATGGACTGTATCCTGCCGGTTCCTTTGTCCATAGGATTCTCCAGGCAAGAATACGGGAGCAGGTTGCCATGCCCTCCTCCAGGGGATCTTCCCGACCCAGGGGTCACATCTGCATCTTAGTCTCCTGCATTGGCAGGTGGGTTCTTGACAACTAGCGCCGCCCAGGAAGCCCTTTCCACATAATAGCTATTGTGTTTTGGAACCAGTAATCTGAGGAACATATTTTGGAGGGGAAAAAATGTTGGTCCAGGAGATACTATTATTCTTTTTCTTAAACCTGAGAAAAACCTCCTGTCTGGGGCGGCAGCTGGCAGTTCATCTGCTCATTCACTCTTCCCTTGACTCACTGTCAATTTAGCTGTATCCACCTGGTGCCCCATGATCAGACAGACTCCATTTTACAGATGAGGAAAGAGAGACTCAGATCAATGTCTCCTGCCCAGTGTGCCTCAGCTCCTAAGCAGTGGGGCTGGGATCAGGACCCAGGTCTGCCTGACTCGGAAACCCAGGTTGTTTTTTTCTCCCGGTTGTCTGGCCCTCTCCACAAGTGTGATTTGAGAAGGCTGAGGTCCAGCCCTGGGCTTCGTGTTGTGGAAACATCCAATGGTCCACCCCTTAGTGGGCTGCTCAAGCACCCTGATCTCATCTGAGGCCACTCAGATGAGTGGCCATCCCAGCATCTGGTCCCATCCCAGCATCTGGACTAGCAAGGTGGGAAGAG